>SJYQ01017155.1:0-10645 GCA_006410935.1 Redunca redunca | reverse complement strand
TTAGGATGCATGCATAAAGGCACGATAAACAGGTGCTGGGTCTGCAGGCAGAAGCATAGCCCCACTCAGCAAGTCACCTGTGAGGTGGGCTTCAAGGCAGAGGCCCAAAACCTCTCCGGGAATTGGGAGAGCCCACAGGGGCGGTGCGGGACCACCCCAGCCTGTCCCCTACCCTAGGACCCAGCCTGGGGCCAGATCTCCCTGACCACAAGCCTCCTCCCCCTCCTCTGTACACTGAGCTCTGCGGATCCTGAGGACTGCCCCCCAGAGCCCCTTCCTTACTAGCCCCTGCCCAGTCCCTAGGAGAACCCATCCCTGCCTGGTTATGAGCACCTTGGGGGAGGGTCTCCAGGCTCAGTGCCAAGTGGGAGGAGACAGGCTCCCTGAGTGGGTCTTCCAGGACAGGAGTTTAGATCACCCCTGGGTTTGAATCCCAGCTCTGCAACAGGCCAGGTCCTTGCTCCTAGACGAATCTAATCAGCCTTGATTTCCTCAGCTGTCAAATGGGGATGATGGCAGGACCACCCCTGTTGAGACCTCTGCCTGGCATCTCTGCTGGCCATCCCAGCCCGCTCTGTGGTCCCTCCTGCTCCTACCGGTGNCGCTCTGTGGTCCCTCCTGCTCCTACCGGTGAGGCCCTCCTCTCAGTTCCAGCAAGAGCCACACACCTGTGTGTCCATCGCCCCTGACTGGACCTCTTCTCAGGCAGCAGCCACTCAGAGCAGAGCACCAGGAAATCTGGGCTCCTGTCTCAGGAGGGAACTCACAGCACGAGCAATTGCAAGCAGGAGTACAGTAGCTATTAGGAGGGGCTCCTGCTCCTGCTGGACTCAACACGTGCCCCCATACTGGTCACTCTGTCCGTCCCCGCCTGCCTGGATGGATGAGGGTGCTCCAGGGCAGCCTTGGGAGCAGATGCCAGCAAGGAGTCCACACGCAGAGGTGGGGCTGAAACCATCACTGAGCCCCAAGGGCTGTGCAAGGGAGGAAGAGCTGAAATCTCTCCTCATGCGAACCACAGATTTACATCCCCACAACCTGCTTTGTAAACTCAGTGCCTGCAGAACATCTGAACAGACAAGCAGTGCGCCCTCGTTGGAGATGAGTCTACCTTTAGCATCTGTGGGCTCGTGGGCTGCACACCCGGGGGCTGGGCCAGGCCAGAGGCTGAGCTGTCCCCACAAGCAGGCCTAAGTGCATGACACTGCAGCCTCGGGCCCCGGGGGATCTAATGAAAACAACACCTGAGCGACACCAGGGCCAACTGCCAGCGCACACAGGGTTACGGTGGGGCGGGGAGGAGTGCGGGCTTCCCTGGTGGCTCGTGGTAAAGAACCCACCTGCCAACGCAGGCAGACACGAGAGACTCAAGCTTGATGCCTGGGTCGGGAAGATCCCCTGGAGGAGGCATGGCAACCCACTCCAGTATTCTTGCCTGGAGAATCCCGTGGACAGAGGAGCCTGGCAGGCTACAGACAACGGGGTCGCAAAGAGTCAGACACGACTGAAGCGACTAAGCACGCACACGTGCAAGAGAGGAGTACCAGCTACGGTGTAACGCGAGAGCTCACACCAAGGGTGAGAGGGAGCACAACAGGGTGTGCTCACGGGTGAACTGCTCCAGAAAACCGATACTCAGCCACTTCTCTCCCGGGGGGCGTGTTCCAACCCTCCCTGCTGCACACAAAAGATCAGAAACGCAGCTAAGAAACAGATCAGCAACAGATCCGGGGGCCTCTACAGCCACAGCTGGGGAGGAGACCACACCTCCCACGCTAACCCCAACAGCAAGGGGAGGCCCTGCTCAGCACCCAGGGCAGGGGCTGATCGCCACATCAGTCACACGCCTCATCAAGCGGGTCACGGCCAGCATACACGAGGAGAGAGGTGGCAGACATCCAAACTAAAAGGAGCCCCTGCTCCAAAAATCTTAAACCCACATAGGGATGATCCTTCCTAAACACACCCCACCAAGACAGTCTGAGGGTCTGGTGCTGGGAAGACCCCCCCAGAGCATTGAGCCCTGAAGGCCAGCAGGGCTTGAGTACAAGAGCTCCACGGGGCTGGGGGAAACAGACTCCACTCTTGGAGGCCACATACAAGGTCTTATGTACACCAAGACCAAAGCAGTAGCTCCACAAGAACCTGGGCAAGACATACTTAGGGATCTTGGACACTCTCCTGGGGAGGCAGAGGTCAGCTGACCTGACCGTGCCAACAGCCTGCAGGCTCCAGCGCTGGAATGCCTCAGGCCAAACCAGCAAGACAGGAGCACAGCGCCACCTGCTGCCTGAGGTCATACTGAGCTCACAGCCACCTTGAAACACACCACTTGACACAGCCCTGCCCATCAGAGGGACAAGACCCAGCTCCAAGAGGGGAGGTACCAGGCTGCCATCAGGAAACTGGCACAAGCCCCAGTACCAACCTCATCCACCAGGGGGAAGACACTAGAAGCAAGAGGATCTACCATCTTGCAGCCTGCAGAAGGGGGACCACAAACAGAAAGGAAGACAAAATGAGATGACAAAGAAATACGGTGCAGAAAAGGGGCAAGACAGAAAACCCCACAAGGACAACGAAATGAAGAGGAAATAGGCAAACTACCTGGAAAAGAATTCAGAGAAATGACAGTAAAAATGATGCAAAATCTCAACAACAACAAAAAAAGAATGCAAGCACAGACTGAGAAATTACAAGAAATGTTTGACAAAGAGAAGATTTAAACAACAAAACCAGATGCACAACACAGTAACTGAAATGAAAAATGCATAAAAAGGAACCAACAGCAGAACAGCTGAAGCAGAAGAATGAGTAATTAGCTGGAAGTCAAGAGTGGTAGAAACAACTTCCATGGGACATAATAAAAGAAAAAGGAATGGGAAGAACTGAGGACAGTCTCAGAGACCTCCGGGACAACATTAAACACACCAACATTTGCATTAGATGGATCCCAGAAGAAGAAGACAAAGATAAAGGGCCTGAGAAAATATTTGAAGAGATTTAAAAAAACTTCCCTAACATGGGAAAGGAAACAGTCACCCAAGTCCAGGAAGTGTAGAGAGTCCCATACAGGATAAAACCAAGGAGGAACATGCTCAAACACACAGTAATCAAACTGACAAAAATTAAATACAAAGAAAAAGTATTGGAAGCAAAAAAGGAAAAGCAACAGATAACCTACGAGGGAATCCCCATAAGGTTATCAGCTGGTTTTTCAGCAGAAACTCTGCAGGCCAAAAGGGAGTAACACAACATATTTAAAGTGATGAAAGGGGAAAACCTACAACCAAGAGTCCTCTACCCAGCAAGGCTTTCATTCAGATTCAACAGAAAAATCAAAAGCTTTACAGACAAGCAAAATCTAAGAGAATTCAGTGCCATCAAACAGCTTTATAATAAATGCTAAAGGAACTTCTCTCGGTAGGAAATGCAAACCAAAAAAACTACAATAGATATACACACAAAAAAGAAAAAGCTACCCAAACACAAGACTAAAAATAGTCACCAAATCACAAAAGAAGAGAACAAAAGAGGAAGGGAAGAAAAAAAAACAAATCCAAAACAATTAAGAAATCAGACATATCAATAATTACCTTAAATATAAATGGAATAATACAGATCAAGAATCATACATATCAATAATTACCTTAAATATAAATGGATTAAATGCTCCAACCAAAAGACACAGATTGGCTGAATGGATACACAAGACCACTATATATGCTGTCTACCAGAGACCCGCTTTAGATCTAGGGACACAGACAGACAGAAAATGAGGGAATGGAAAAGATATTCCATGCAAAGTGAAATCAAAAGAATACTGGAGTAGCAATACTCATATCAGACAAAGTAGACTTTAATTAAATGACTATTAGAGGCTTCCTGACAATTCAGTGGTAGAGAATCCACCTGCCAGCGCAGGAGATGTGGGTTTGATACCTGGGCCACAAAGATCCCAAATGCCACAGAGCAACTAAGTCCGGGTGCCACGACCACTCAGTCTGTGCTCTGGAGCCCAGGAAGCGCAACCACTGAGCCCACGAGACACATCTGTCAAAGCCTGCATGCCCCAGAGGCGGTGCTCCACAAAGAGAGGAGCCACTGCAGCGAGAAGCCCTTGCGCTGCGTCTAGAGAGTAGCCCCCACTCACCGCAACTAGGGAAAAGCCTGCAGCGCATGAAGACAGCAATGCCGAAAACACACAAACAGACTCTTACAAGAGACAAAGAAGGACGCTATGTAATGACCGAGAGATCAACCAAAGAAAAAGATATAACAATTGTAAATATATAGTACCCAACACAGGAGCACTTCAATATATAATTAAATGGCAACAGCCATAAAAGAGGAAATCAACAGTAACACAAGGATAACGGGGGCTTTAACACCCCACTTAAACCAATGGACAGATCATCAAGACATGAAAGCAATAAGGAAAGAAGTCTTAAATGACACATTAGACACGATGGACTTCACTGAAATGTATAGGGCATTCCATGTGAAAGAGGCAGAATACACTTTCTCGTCAAGTGCACATGGAACATTCTCCAGGATAGATCACACCTTGGGCCACAAATCAAGCCCAGGTAAATTTAAGAAAACTGAAATAATATCATGCATCTTTTCCGACCACAAAACTATGAGATTAGAAATAAATTGCAGGAAAGAAATAGTAAAAATACACAAACATGTTAAGGCTAAACAACATGTTAAAAAACAACCAGTGGCTCACCGAAAAAAAATCAAAGAGGAAATCAAAAACACCAAGAAACATATGACAACAAAAACATGATGATCCAAATATTATGCAGTTCTAAGGGGGAAGTTTACAGTGATACAATCTTACCTCGCAAAACAAGAAAAATCCCAGATAAACCACCTAACCTTACATCTAAAGCAACAAGAGAAAGAACTAACAAAACCCAAAGTTAGTAGAAGGAAAGACATCATAAAGATCAGAGCAGAAATAAATGAAATAGAGATGAAGAAAGCAATCGAAAAGATCAATGAAGTTAAAAAAACACTGGTTCTGTGAAAACATAGACAACACTAATAAACCTTTAGCCAGATTCATCAAGAAAGAAAGGGAAAGGGCTGAAATCAATAAAATTAGATATGAAAAAAGAGAAGTTACAGTGGACACCACAGAAATACAAAGAGATCCTAAGAGACAACTACAAACAACTATATGCCAATAAAAAGAAAAATCTAGAGGAAATGGACAAATTCTCGGAAAGGTACAACCATCGAAGACCAAATCTGGAATAAACGGAAATTATGTACAGACCAATCACAAGTACTAAAATTGAAAGTGATTAAAAAACTTTCAAACAAAAGTCCAGGACAAGATGGCTTCACAGGCGAATTCTATCAAATATTTAGAGAAGAGTTAAAACCTATCTTTCTGAAACTCTTCCCCAAAATCACAGAGGGTAAAACATTCCCAAGCTCACTCTATAAGGCCAACATCACCTTGATACCAAAAACAAAGATACCACAAAAAAAGAAAATTACAGGCCAATATCACTGATGAACATAGACACAAAAATCCTCAACAAAATACTAGCAAACCAAATCCAACAATACATTAAAAGGACCATACACCATGATCAAGTGGGATTTATCCCAGAGATGCAAGGATTCTTCAATATATGCAAACCAATCAATCTGATAACACAATTAACAAACTGAGGAATAAAAACCATATGTTATCCAATAGATGCAGAAAAAGCTTTTGACAAAATTCAACACCCATTTAGGACAAAAACTCCAGAAACTGGGCACAGAAGGAAACTTCCTCACCATAAAAACGATATACATCAAGCCACAGCTAACATCATTCTCAACGGTGAAAAACTGAAAGCATTTCCTCTAAGATCAGGAACAAGACAAGGATGTTCACTCTCATCACTTTTATTCAATATAGTTTTTGAAGTTCTAGTCATGGCAATCAGAAAAAAAATAATAATAAAAGGAAACCAATTGGAAAAGAAGTCAAACTGTCAATGTTTGCAGATGACATGATATACATAGAAAACCCTAAAGACATTACCAGAAAACTACTAGAGTTCATCAATGAATTTGGTAAAGTTGCAGGATACTAAATTAATACACAGAAATATCTTGCATTCCTATATAGCAACAATGAAAGATCAGAAAGAGAAATTAAGAAAACAATCCCATTTACCACTGCATCCAAAAGAATAAAATGTCTAGGAATAAACCTACCTAAGGGGGCAAAAGACCTGTACTCAGAAAACTGTAAGATGCTGATGAAAGAAGTCAAAGATGATACAAACAGATGGAGAGATATCCACGTTCTTGGATTGGAAGAATCAATATTGCGAAAATGAGACTGCTAACCAAAGCAATCCACAGATTCAATGCAATCCCTATCAAATTACCAATGGAATTTTTCACAGAATTAGAACAAAAACATTACAATTTGTAAGGAAACACAGTTCAGTTCAGTTGAAACACAAACAACCCCAAACAGCCAAAGCAATCTTGAAAAAGAAAAACAGAGCTGGAGGAATTAGGCTCCCTGACTTCAGACTATATTACAAAGCTACATTAATCAAAACAGTATGGTACTGGCACAGAAACAAAAATATAAGTCAATGGAACAGGATAGACAGTCCAGAGATAAACCCACGTACCTATGGTCAACTAATTTATGACAAAGGAGGCAAGAGTATACAAAGAAGAAAAGACAGTCTCTTCAGTAAGTAGTGCTGGGAAAACTAGAAAACTGCATGTAAACGAATGAAATTAGAACACTCTCTAACACGAAACACAAAAATAAACTCAAAATAGATTAAAGACCTAAATGTAAGACTAGATACCATAAAACTCTTTGAGAAAAACATAGGCAGGACACTTTCTCACAAAAATAGCAAGAAAATCTTTTTGGATCCACCTCCTAGAGTAATGAAAATAAAAACGAAAATAAATAAATGGGACCTAATAAAACTTAAAAGCTTTTGCACAGCAAAGGAAACCATAAACAAAACGAAAAAACAATCCACAGAATGGGGGACAATATCTGTGTACAAAGCTACCAACAAGGGACCAATCTCCAAAATACACAAACAGCTCATGCAGCTCAATAACAAAAAATAACTCAATCGGAAAGTGGCCAGAACATCTAAATAGACATTTCTCCAAAGAAGACACATAGATGGCCAAAAAGCACATGAAAAGATGCTCAACATCACTAGTTATTAGAGAAATGAAAATCAAAACTACAGTGAGGTATCACCTCACGCCAATCAGAATGGCCATCATCAAAAGTGCTGGAGGCGGGAACTGCTGGTGCGGGATATGGAAGAACAGAGAGCTCCCCTGGCTGCCAGTTTCCCTACAGTGACCCCTGCTGGTAGAACCTGATAGGAAACCAGCTGTCCAGAATGGTAATTGCCAAAGCCTGGTCACCAAACTCAGTGGAAAGTTGGGTTTGGAGCTGGAAAACCAACAGACACAGGAGGAAAAAAAGAAGAAAAAAAAATGCTGGAGAGGATGTGGAGAAAAGGGAGCCCTCCCACACTGTTGATGGAAATGTAAATTGGTGCAACCATTATGTAGAACAGTAAGGAGGTTCCCTAAAAAAAACAGACGCAGCTCTACCATATGATCCAGCAATCCCTCTCCTGGGCATATATTCAGAGAAAATCGTAATTCAAAAAGATACATGTATCCCAATGTTCGCTGCAGCACTATTTACAATAGCCAAGACATGAAAGCAACCTAAATGTCCATTGGCGGAGGAACAGATAAAGAAGATGTGGTGTGTGCACACACAGTGGAATATAATTCAGCCAGAAAAACAAATGGATTAATGCCATTTGCAGCCACACAGAGGTCGTCATACTGAGCGAAGTCAGAGACAGACAAATACTATGTATCGCTTATATTAGTGTAATCTTTTAAAATGGTAGTGGTAAAGAAAAAAATAACAGATGTAGAAAACAGATTTATGGCTACCAGGGCAGGGGGAAAGGAAACAGAGGGATAAATTGGGAGGCTGGGACTGACATGTACATACTTGGAGTGGGTTGCCATGCCCTCCTCTAAGGGATCTTCCTGACACAGGGATCGAACCAGCCTCTCTTACATCTCCTGTATTGGCAAGAGGGTTCTTTATCACTAGTGCTTCCTGGGAAGCCCTATATACACACTGCTGCTGCTGCTGCTAAGTCGCTTCAGTCGTGTCCGACTCTGTGCGACCCCAGAGACGGCAGTCCACCAGGCTCCTCTGTCCCTGGGATTCTCCAGGCAAGAACACTGGAGTGGGTTGCCATTTCCTTCTCCAATGCATGAAAGTGAAAAGTGAAAGTGAAGTCGCTCAGTCGTGTCCGACTCTTAGCGACCCCATGGACTGCAGCCTTACACGATACTATATGTAAAATAGATAACTAATAAGGATGTACTATATAGCACAGAGAACTCAACTCAATACTAAGTAATGATCTATATGGGAAACGAATCTTAAAAAAAGAGTGGATATAGGTATATGTATACTGATTCACTTTGCTGTACAGCAGAAACTAATACAACCTTGTAAGTCAACTATACTCCAATAAAAAAAAATTTTTTTAATGAAATAACAGTAGCTAAAACTCTGAGTACTTTGTATGTGCCACCAGTGACACTATTGCTAGAGTGGAATCGTCTCATTCATCCTCACAATAACCCCAACTGAGCAAACGCTACTCTCTGCATGCTGCCAGTGAGGGCAAGGCACAGAGAGGCCACGTAACTGTCCAGGGTCACACAGCGGATAATCCGAGGGAGCAGATACAGTGGGGGCTTCAGAGCTGCCATTGACAAGTCTGATAAACCTTCAGTAGGTGATGATGGTGAAGGCATGGAGATGCTGGAAGACACAAGATGGGGGCGACTGCAGCAGGGCCAGGATGGCAGCAAAGGTGGTCAGGCAGGCCTGCGTCTGTGCCCGGATCAGCCACGTGTGGCTTTATCAGGACCCTCAACCTCTTGGAGCCTTAATGACCTTATCTGTAAATGGGCACAGGGAACACTGTTTCAGAGGTATGCTGGGAGGACGGAGTGTGCTCACTGGGGTAAAGCACTGCATACAAGAACACGGTACCACCTCCCACCTGAGGAGCAAACTCCCACACAGGTACCTACTCCATGCCCCACACAGGCCACTCTAGACACACAGGCCCCTGGGGAGTCAGACCCTGCAGGGATGCTCTAAAACAAATGCAAAGCTGGAGCGGCAGGGTCAGCACCACCAAGAACTTGTCGGCGGCAGCAGTGCACCTTCCCCTGAGTCAGAACTCACTGTTCTCTGAAGTTTCAGATCCTCTCCCTTAGAAAGCTTTGCTGCTCCTAGTGTGGGCTTTCCTGGTAACTCAGTGGTAAAGAATCCACCTGCCCATCAGGAGACTCAGGTTCAATCCCTGGGCCGGGAAGATCCCCTGGATAAGGAAATGGCAACCCACTCCAGTATTCTTGCCTGGAGAGTTCCATGGACAGAGCAGTCTGGTAGGCTATAGTCCATGGGGCCTCAAGAGGCCAACACAACTTGGCAACTAACCAGAAGCAGTGCTGCACCTGGTGTGGCTCAACCCACAGCGCCACCACCTGGCTGGTCACTGAAATGCAGGGCACTGAGTCCCAGCCCAGGCCCGCCAGGTCATGCCCACACTTTCCCTGGATGTGCTTGTCTGTTTGAAAGTTTTAGCCTCCAGGTGATGAGAGCCGCTTCACCTAGGTCAGTGCCTCTGGTGGCTGCATAACAATCACCTGGAGAATTTAGAAAACCGCTTTGCCCAGCTTCCACCGCAACAATTCTAACTGGCGGGGGGTACAGCCTGGGCACTAGTGTTTTTCAAAGCTTTCCAGGTGAAAAGGGCAAAGCAACAAGTACACACAGCCTCTCTCCTGCCTCCACTGCTCCTGCCTACAGCCAGACCTGCTTCAAGGCTGCAGACTCAGACACTGGTGGAGCTCTCTGGAAGCCACTAGAGGCCAGGAGTGGGGGATGGGGGAGACGGAGCTAGGGTTAGGGGGACAATGATGGAGCTCCCAGGGATCTGCATCTCTGGCCCAAGTCAGCTGGTACTGGTCTGGACAAGGCAGCAGGCCTTTTAAGGGGAGTGGGAGACGGACTTGCACTGCCTCCTCTGACTCCTTACAGCTCTTCCTCTGTTCTGGCAGGAAGGCCAGCACCTTCTAATTATAGACGCAATCGACTCACAGGCCAGTGAAAGTGATTCACTGGTTCTTGGAAGCCAGGCCCTCAAGTTTCCCACCTCCCACATAGGCGCAGGTGGGCACGAGGGCAGGCCCAGGAGCAGGGGGTAGCGGGCACTCCTGCCAGCTCAGGAGCGAACTGGCACTGAGTGCAGAGGCACATGCCGTGTGCCAGCACTTGTCTGTCTCACACATGGGTTTACCCGGCTCTCCAGGGGCACTATGGAGGAAGAGGGTCCTCCTCGCAACTGGGCCTAGAGTCCCCGTGGCCAAGCCTCAGAGGGTGCCAGGTGCCCCTGGACGGGCAGAGCAGCACCGTGGGTGCCGAGGGTGGGCTGGGAGTGGGCAGGGAGGTCCGGTCGGGCAAAGGCTGAGTCTGAGGGCCCTCTGCTGCTGCCTGGAGACGCGGCCACCAGCAGTG
>SJYQ01017153.1:209515-227229 GCA_006410935.1 Redunca redunca | reverse complement strand
GGTCGCAGAGAGTTGGACACGATTGAGCAACTAAGCTTCTAAAACTATAGATTAAATTATTTAGAATTTAATATAAATTGAATTTACTACCGGTATAGTAGTTTTAAAATATGTTCACAAGTTCTTTGATACTTCTTCTTTCAAAAATTGAGCTTAATTCCCCTCACCTAGAATTTGGACTGTACTTAGTGGCTTGTTCTCATAAAGAGAATGTAGAAACGTTGTAATGTGACTTCTAAGCGGAGACTATATATGTGCCAGCTTTCTTCTTGCTTTCTCTGGAATTGCTCACTGGGGAAAGGTAATTGTCATGTCATAAGGACACTTAGCAACTTAGAGAGAGGTCCATGTTGTGAATAACTAAGGCTTCCAGCCAACAGTCAGTGAGGAATTGAGAACTCCTGAAAACAGCCATGTGAGTGAATTTGGGAGCAGATCCTTCAGCCTAGCCAAGCCTTCAGATAACTACATCCCTTGTCAGCATTTTTATTGTACCTGAAGAGAGTCCATGAGCCAGAATCACTCAGTTTAGCCACTCCCAAATTCTAGTCTGCAGGAACTGTAAAATAATAAGTGTTTGTTGTTATAAGCCATGTGCAGCAAAAGTAACTACTAAAAAGCTGGATATAGTGGAGCCTACCTAGCACAATCTAGGTATTTGATTATTTGTTGTTTTGAATGAGTAAACAACTGAATGAAGTACAATATAGTATCTTTTTCACTTAAAGGGTAACATACCATGCTTGTATTATTTTTGACCCCTGACACTTGTATTGTGTAAGGTTTTTCTGACATGATCATAGGGAGATGAGTTGTGAATCTTACTGAAATCTGAACAATGACAGTCCTCAAGAAACATACAATGAATAGTGCAGTGGAACCCTTGAGATGTGAATGATGCTCCCAGTTTTGTTTGTTTTTTACTTTTATTTGCATTTATTTTTTGCAGCATTTGTTCCTGGGCCATAAGTTTTTGTTTCTTTACTTTCTTCTGGGCTATCTTTTTCTTCTGTGCAACCTTCTCTTCTGGTTTACGAACAATCTGTTCTTTTTCAGTAAGGATCTCAGTTTTATCAGTAATTAGCTGAGTAGCAAGTTATCAAAGCCCTCTAAATCTCAATTTTCCTATTGATAAATTGGAGAAAGTAATCCTGACTAGCCTCAAAAGGTAGTCAGTGGGATTATATGTGACAGGGATTATATCATTCTTTTAATTACATTAGATTCATAAGTTAAATATTTTAGGAGTGTGTACCATGAAAACTTCTCTTTTAAGAAGTGATAACAACTGATTTTACTGATGGCTCAGATGGTAAAGAATCCACCTGTAATGCAGGAGATGGCATTTCAATCCCTGGGTCAGGAAGACCCCTGGAGAAGGGAATGACTACCCACTCCAGTGTTCTTGCCTGGCGAATTCCATGGACAGAGGAGCCTGGCAGGCTACAGTCCATGGGGTCACAAAGTGTTGGACACAACTGAGTGACTAACACTTTGTAAAGTATTAGTATTGTTCATAATAAGAAGTTAGGATTTAAGAGTATAGCAGGATGGTAAGTTATTATATGTCAGATCTCATTTTATTACCTTGTTGAAATTTTATTGTGTGGTAAAAAGAATACATAATTATGACTGGCTCCTTTCTTTTTTCAAGAATTAATTTGTAATTGTGGTTGGGTGTGTGTCCCTCTTTATGGTAACAGTGGTAGTTAAACATACTTAGTAATAAACATACATTTAACCAATAATTTAGTTTGAGTCTAAGCTTTTATTCTAGAGCAAAATTGCACCCAACAGCAAGAAAATAAACAGTAGAAAACACGTCTCTCTCTTTCAGAGAGGAGGCCTTGGGCACAAAAGGGAAAGCATTATATAATGGAACATCAGAGGTAGAGATTATGCAATTACAGACAATGCACAGTTTGGTGGTGTGGCTAAGTCCAGAGGTAAATATATGAGGATGAGTAAGACAAGACTTAAGTGTAAGATTCAAGTCTTGATAATGTAATGGGTGAATTGTCCAAATTTCCAGGTTTTGTTGTGTTTTCTGCTATTCAGCTATAACACTAAATTAGATGACACTACAGACTCAACTAGATATCTGAGTATTTGTGGTTGTAGATGACCCCAACAACCTACCATCTTTATTAACCTGAATAGGAAGAAGAACCCAAGAAAAAAGAGACAGAGCTTCCTTCTCTGGAGACAGCATGCTTTTCAATGGAGCTTCTTATTTCATTAAAAATTCCTGCTCGGATACAGTATTTTCATACTGTAGAACCCGAGAGAGCATTTTCCAAACAGTTTTTATTCCTTGCAGCTACATGTGCACAAAATCAACCAAGATTTTGAGATAGTTGGAAAGGCTAGTGTTATTTTCTGAATTGACTGACATGTGAAGGGGATAAAGGTGGAGAACAGAGGAGGAGATAAGGAAAAAAGGAAAGTCTAGGAAATACTTTTAACCTCAAGGAAAGAGAAGTCAGCATGACTCACAAGTTGTTAGCTTGAAAGCAGAGTCTGCCACGTGTGCACTGAGGAGCCAGAGAAATAGTCTCAGCTTAGAAGGTTGGGCTCCCTGGGGTTATCCTGTGTTGCGCTAGTTCCCTGGAAGAAGCATCAGAATATGCCTTAATTATTTTCCCTTGTGGCTCAACAAAAGCAGAAAACATTTGCTGTAAATGAAGTAGGTGATGCTTTAAAATCCCTAAGCAGTACATTATTTATAAATGTGTTCATTACCTCTGTTAGTGTAAAAAAACGGACAAATTTTAGCTATGTAAAGTGGCACAATTTTTTTTCTTCTTTCTCTTAAGTTGTATTTAAAGGTTTTTAGATCTAGGAATGGGTTGGATAGATACTTTGTTGGGTTTCTGTCCATCATCCACTGAGAAGAACTCTCTTGCTTTTCCTCCAATTCCCATTTAGAGGTTTGGTCTCTCTAACCATATATATATATATATATATATATATATATAGTATATATATATATACTATAGGACTCTTGTTCCTTCTTGATTGGATAGAATTTGATCCTTGAAGGAATCTGACTCAATCACATCCTTTCCTCTGAGGATTTGGAATTGGAAGAGACGTTTTAGTTGCTCTCTATTGAACACTGAAACTGTAACACAAATGGGGGCTTGTAAGCCAAACATGGGAACCCAAGGTAAGGGGAACCCATTATAGATGGAGAGAGAAATGAAGCAGACTATCTGAGAAATGACCCTGAGCTTTGGTGATGTCACAGAGACAGAGAAAGAAAGGGAAGAGAGTCATTTTCTAGCTTCTCACAGATTTCCCATGACCTCCATCCCACTAATGGCCCAATCCCTCTTGAGATCCAAGAATCCCTACATTGTATTCTTACATTAAGTTACACGTTTTTGTTGTTAAGTTAGTTTGAGTGGATAATTTTTCCATCCTTTAAAACACATTTCATCTCTTCATTTAAGAGTGATCTGAATCATTCTTTTCATTTATAAGTAAAAAGCCTTTTGAAAGCTTTGGCCTGAGGAAAACATAAATCTTTGAAAAGCATGCAAAATTTCAGTCTTTTGAATGAAAAGAGCAAAATGGCAGAGTAGGAAGCTTCCCGCTCCCATTCTTCCACAGAAACATTGAAAACTAAGCAGAAACCATCAGTTTTGTGACAACTCTAGAAAACAGTTGAACGCTTACAGCCACTGCATGGGCACTGAATCAAGAAAGAGGCACTTCAAAATAATAGGAAGGTTGTGTAGTGATTCATTTGTTCTTCCACTACCACTGCCCCTTCATGTGTTTGTACGCACGCAGTCCTGTCTGACTCTTCTCGACCCCATGGACTGTAGCCCGCCAGGCTCCACTGTGCATGAGCTTTTCCAGGCAAGAGTCCTGAAGTGGGTTGCTGTTTCCTACTCCAGGGGATCTTCCTGACTCAGGGATCGAACCCGCATCTCTTGCATCTCCTGTACTGTCAGATGGATTATTTGCCATTGCACCACCTGGGAATCCCATGGTAGAGGTTAAATGAAGTAATAACGGCGAGACTGTCATCCAGTATGCTAGTACCTTTGTAAGAAAAAGGGACTCCAGAGCTGTCTGTCTGTCTCCTCATCATGTGAGGACACAGTGAGAAGACAAACTGAATGGGTAGGAACCTTGATTTTGGACTTTCCAGCCTCCAGAACTATGAGAAGTTTCTGTTATCTAAGGCATCCAGGCTGTGCTGTTTTGTTATAGCAGCCCAAGCAGAGTGACACAGGGAGCAGCCTAAAGGACGATGCTCGGTGTTCCACTCAGAACCCAGGAGAAAGCTTGAAAATACTGCAAACCAAATTAAAAATCTTCAGACCCTTGGGGCAGAAATTATGGTTGAAACATATAGTAGACTGGCTAAGGTAAACACTGGGGAGAGTTTCTTTGGGAAATTAGGACATTTAAAAGCAACTATGGGGACTTCCCTGGTGATCCAGGGGCTAAGGCTCCTCATTCCCAATGCAGGGGCTTGGGATGGATCTCTGGTCAGGGAACTAAATTCCACATACTGCAACCAAGATTAAAGATCCTACATGCTGTAACTAAGACCCAGCACAGCCAAATAAATAAAAATAAATATTTTTTAAACATTAAAAAAAATAAAAGCAACTTTGTAAATGGGGGAATTTAGAAAACCATGTATGTGCCCAGGATAAGACACATGCTCTAAAAACACCTAAGACCCTCAGCTTTTTCTTGGGCTGATCCTTTGGCACAGTGCAAGCCTGGCAAGTTGAAGATCAGTGCCAATTTGCCAAGACTTGGAGGTTCCCAGCATTCAAAGAAATTTCTGTCAACACACTAGCTGAACAGAAGCTAAGAAACAGACTTCAATGACCACATTGACAAAGAATATAGTCTTTGCAGGAATAGTTTGGGATCAGCATTGAATAACCTGATTGCTACAACCAAAGTAACAACCAAAAAGTAGCAAGCCTTGTGAAAAGGAGAGAACCTTACTTCCAAGTACATACTATGAGTGAGTGAAAGTTCCTCAGTTGTATCCAACTCTTTTCGATCCCCTGAACTGTGGCCTGCCAGGCTCGTCTGACCATGGAATTCTCCAGGCAAGAATACTGGAGTGGGTAGCCGTTCCCGTCTCCGGGGAATCTTCCCAACCCAGGGATTGAACCCAGCTCTCCTGCATTGCAGGTGGATTCCTTACCCTCTAGCCACCAGAGAAGTTCCAAGTACATACTACAACAGTAAAATTTCCTGTTTTCATAAAAAAATAAAAAAGCATACAAAGAAACAGGAAAGTATGGCTATTTCTAAGGAATGAAATAAATTGGTAGAAAGACTGAAGGCAGGAGGAGAAGGGAACAACAGAGGATGAGATGGTTGGATGGCATCACCCACTTGATGAACATGAGTTTGAGCAAGCTCTGGGAGTTTGTGACGGACAGGGAAGCCTGGTGTTCTGCAATTCATGGGGTCTCAAAGAGTCAGACATGACTGAGTGACTGAACTGAACTGATCTCTGAGGAAGTGCAGACATTGGAATTACTAGACAGAGATTTTAAAACCACTGTCCTGAAACATGCTCAAAGAACTAATAGAAAACATAGACAAAGAACTAAAGGGATAAATTGAGTGGAATTACATAAAACTTTTGGCCACCTCATGCGAAGAGTTGACTCATTGGAAAAGACTCTGATGCTGGGAGGGATTAGGGGCAGGAGGAGAAGGGGACGACAGAGGATGAGATGGCTGGATGGCATCACCGACTCGATGGACATGACTTTGAGTGAACTCTGGGAGTTGGTGATGGACAGGGAGGCCTGGCGTGCTGTGATTCATGCGATCGCAAAGAGTCGGACATGACTGAGCGACTGAACTGAACTGAAGCAGCATAAAAATAATTAAGTTTCCTAGATGCCTACTTTTATCCCAAATAATCCCAGCAAAGTAGGTCAAAGTCTTTCCAATTTTTATTTTGGTATAATTTCAGATTTTACAAAGTTGCAAGAATAGTACAAAGAATCCTCACACAACTTTTCTCTTGATTATTGTTTTAAAATTTTAACCACTCACATGAACTGTTTTCTTATTTTTCTGCCTCCAAAATTTAGGCTAATAGTGGCTTAACATAAATACTAAACTTGATATGGTAATAAATATGACAATAATAACAATTCAACAAATTACTTGCTGAACCTGATACATGCCAGACAACAAGTGTTGAACTTGCACTCTCACCTACTCCTAGCCCTATGACTCAGGCACTGTTATTACACTCATTTAATAGATGAAGATACTGAGACATGGGGAGTTTTAGGATCTTGCCCAAGGTCACAAATACAAATCTTCTGGTGTTGAATGCACATGAAACCATTCAGATTCCTCAACCCTACCTGTTGCTGCTGCTGCTAAGTCGCTTCAGTCGTGTCCGACTCTGTGTGACCCCACAGACGGCAGCCCACCAGGCTCCCCAGTCCCTGGGGTTCTCCAGGCAAGAACACTGGAGTGGGTTGCCATTTCCTTCTCCACAACCCTACCTACGTTTTAAATACTGATCTTTTAAATGAGGTGTCAGCAAACTACAGCCTTTTGACTAAATCCAGCCCATGAAAGATGTTTATTTAGTCCTAGATCTGCTTGTACAAGGGCTGCCCATCCTCTTACACAGATGAGTGGGCACAACCTGGTCTCTCTATCCTAACCTGCTGCTGTCTTTCAAGTATCTGGTCATTTTTTCTAACATGATTTCTTGTCCTGCTCACAGAAAAACAGCAGCCTGACTAAGCTGTAACTTCTTAGACACTGTTTGGTTCTTCTAGTGAATGTCTCTGCTCTAAAGGAAATACCGAAGTGCCCAATAAAGTTGACAGGCAAGGTTAATCCTCACGAAGCTGGGGCATTCCTGGGGCGTTTTATGGTGACCCACTCTAGACGTCTTAAATAATAAAAACAACAGCACCCCTGAGGTGGGCATAGTGTGCATTGCTCTGGTCTTCCTTCAGGACTGAAAGGATTATTCCCCAGCTATTGGGAGTGCTGCCAACACACAGCTATCAGGTGTCAGCCCTCTCAGAGAATTGCCTCAGAGTCAAGATCATGCCTTCTTTCAGGGCACCCACATCCAGTGACTGATTAGCACAGGGGTATAAAAGTCCAGCCTCCCAACCTCAACATACGTTGTCTAGAGCCATGCTGTCATCAGAGTTCCCCGCTGGATTGACTAAGGCCTCAGTTAAGACTGCGTCATGGTATAGTTTCTCCTTCTGTCCAGTCTTCTTTTTCTTCCATTTCACAGGCACTGACCTCAAAAGCACTCCCTGATAAGCTGTAGACATTCTCCTCACTGGGGAACTCAGCCTATGAGAAAACCTAAAGCAAGAGGAGAGCTTTTTCTCAACCCTCTAGAAATCCAAGCTTCTTTTTAAATGTCTCTGGTCCATAGATAATACAATTGTGAGTGACTTCTGTTTACCTGGAGTCACCTCTTCAGGCATTAACCTCGGTGCTCCACATGAGAAATAAGGAGAAACAGATCCAATGAGCCAGTGCTATCAGTTATCACAGATGAATCTGTAATCATTTCACCATGCTGTTCAGTGGTGGTTTGGACAATTACTGAAGCTTTTGGATTTTTTATATTTAATTGGAGGTAGAATTCTGAAATATTTTCAGTGTGCCAGGCTTCTTTATAACTGTCTTTGCTTTAGGGTAAACATCAAGGTATTTGCATACATCTTTTTTTTTAAATCAGGTATAGTTGATTTTCAATGTTGTGTTAATTCAGGTATACAGAAAAATGAATCTGTTACACATAACACATTCCAGTATTCTGGTCTGGGAAATCCCATGGGCAGAGGAGCTTGGTGGTCTGCAGTCCATGGGGTCACAAGAGTCAGACATGACTTAGCAACTAAACCACCATCACTATACACATACACACACATATATGTATGTTTAATACATATATCTACTCTTCCCATAGAGACCATTACAGGGCATTGAATTCCCTGTGCTATATAATAGGTCCTTATTATCTATTTCATAGATATTAATAGTAGTGTGTGTCAATCCCAATCTTCCAATTTAACCTCCTCATACCCCCCAGTAACCATAAGTTCATTTTCTTCATCTGTAACTCTATTTCTGTTTTGTAGCTAAGTTCCTTTGTAGCCTCTTTTTAAATTCTACATGTAAGTGATACCATATGGTATTTGTCTTTCTCTGACTTCACTCAGTATGGCAGTATGATGGTCTCTAGCTTCATCCATGTTGCTGCCAATGGCATTATTTCTTTGTTTATGGAGGAGCACTGTTCCATTGTGTATTTGTACCGCATCTTCTTTAGCCATTCCTGTCAGTAGACATTAAGGTTGCTTCCATGCCCTGACTGTTGTGAATAGTGCTGCAGTGCGAATAAGGATTGTGCACATCTTTTAAGGAAACTTGAAAAATCACATATTAAAGTAAGTATGGAAAGTATTCATGTTTTCCTATTTTTCTGGTATCTTTTAAAAAACGTTTCCTTGGTGATACAACCTGATAGATACTGAGTGCTAAGTTGTTCAGTTGTGTCAGACTCTGAGACCCTATGGACTGTAGCCCACCAGGTTCCTTGTCCATGGGATTCTCCAGGCAAGAATACTAGAGTGGGTTGCCATGCTCTTTTCCAGGGGATCTTCCTGACCCACGGATTGAACCTGCATCTCTCATGCCTACTGCATTGACAAGTGGGTTCTTTACCACTAGTGCTACCTGGGAAGCCCCATGATAGATACTGGAGATTAGGTAAAAGGTGCTTTAATCCTGGCTCTGAGGCTTAACAGCTGCTTTCTGAGCCTCATGATCCTCCACTGTAAAAGGGAAACAATGATGCCCTATTTTTAGAGTTATGTGTTAATTAAATGAGAGGATATTTGCAAAGGGCCTGCAGTATTCAAGGACTCAATAAATGCTAGCTATTTTTATTAAAAAGTATAATAATGATGATAAGTGGACTGACCAAAGGTTTTTGAAAGGAAATATCTTTTCAACAAATACTGTAGTTTATTGCTACATATTTTATTAGCAAACAAAGATAGTCACTATAAAGATTTCTATACTGAAATATACATAAGTGATGTTCATCCAAGAGGCAATGTTTTGAAAGTAGAGAAGTTGAATGAAGTGATTTCTAAAGTATTCCTCCTTGCAGCGCACCCCGCAGTGTTTAAAGCCTTGTGAGTCTATGGATTAGGATGACCCTCCAAATATAAGAGCAACTATTTCTTGGAATCTGAGTTTTTCTCTATTGAGAGTGGGTGCATGTTGACAGAACGCTTGTATTAGTCCTCTTGGTTAATAGTCTACTTGCAAATAATTCAGACTCAATCTGTTGTAACATTGTCTATACACCTGACAGTGCAGAAATAGTAATGATTAAACTATTATAAAAATGGAAGTTACTGCCCATTATTTTGTCCTAACCTTATGGTAGCTTAAATTCTATTTAAATTGATTGTATATTATGGCTCACTATTTTTCTCTCAATATTAATTACTTCTGATTAGTGCTGTGTATGTATATGGAGGCAATTCTGCCCAAACAGAAGGAAAGAATTCTGCCTTCCTTCTGTCATTTGTTAACCTTGTTCTCAGGAATAATTTCTCTGATACAATCCCTGCATCTACTGTACATCTTTGGATGTGTCCTTGGACACATGCTCTCTTTTTCATCTTTTTCATTTCTAGAATGAGTTGCATGTATAAGCCCATCTTTTAGAGCCAATTTAGAGTCAAGCTTTACCTCAATTTTGAGCTGGATTTGCAGTCTCTCTTATGGAGTGGATCCAGGTTAGCAGACACACAAGACCATCTTTATTTTCCTCCCCTTCTGTCTCTATATCCATCTTTCTACTTCCTGAGTAAGAATAGGAGTCTTTCTTTCCTCCTTTCTCAAAAGAAATAGCACAGTATTTTGTGTCTCTCTCTCTGCTCTGTTTCAGCCACTGAATATATGTATGACAGCATTATTAGTCAATATTGCATTCCCTGTTCCCTTATATATTAGACTTTGGTCAGGGACATAAATGATGGGGGGATATGGTGGGGGTAGGGGTTGAGGATGGAAAGTGGAGGCTGGTGAGCAGGAAGATAGCACTTTACAGTTGAAGCCTGAAAGATCTCGATGGGAATTGAGGATGGTATACAAACACAGAATAGAAAGAAACTTCTAGAGTTCAGAAGAACCAGAACTCCATTCTGTGAAGAGACTGAAATTTGTACTCAATATAAACTGTGGAGTGGCTCAGTGGTAAAGAGTCCACTTGCCAACGCAGGCCATGTGGGTTTGATCCCTGTGTTGGGAAGATCCCCTGGAGAAGGAAATGGTAACCCACTCCAGTATTCTTGTCTGGGAAATCCTGTGGACAGAGGAGCCTGGTGGACTAAAGTCCATGGGGTCTCAAAAGTGTCAGACACAACTTAGCGATTAAACACCACCACTGTAAAATGTGGAGTGGGACTAGTGGCAAGAAGCACACACATGTCAGGCAGGAAGGAGCTGAAGGATGGAATAAAGATGAGGAAATTTAACTCATTTTGCTTCTCATGTACAAATGGCCTTTTATGGTGTTGCTGGGTTTTATCTTTCAAGTGCAGACACAGCCCTCAATTTATTAATACAAGTGAGTACAGAGCTCCCTGGAGTATGAGAAAGGAGATGAAAAAAGAGTTGTGCTCCAGCCTACCAAGCTCCCAGCTGACTGAAAGGCTTGTTCCCTTTTTCATCCATTATATGTTGTGTGTTTATATAAACGGTTGTGATACTGCTTAAACACTGTTTCTTTAGGAAAATGCATGCATATTTGAGTTGGATCACCTTAAAGTGAATTCTTGAAATACAGCTCACACAGAGATAGGGGACTTCTTCTGGCTTACTATTAATAACATTAACCATCTAGATGTTACGGATAAAGAAAATGCAGGTGGTAAAACAGTGGCTTGGCAAAGGCATCATGATCAAATCAAGCTAAAATTAGAACTTCATGCTCCTTCATTCAGTCTGTGAAACCTCTTTTTCTCCTGGATCTCTAAGGAGCATTTGCCTTGAAGAGATTATTGGGGAAGGAAAGTCCAATGAACAGACCACTTCCCTTTTCTCTCTTCTTTGCGTTGCTGTTTCTCTTCCAGTCTATAAATCTTTCCTCCTCTCCAACTCCTCCTCTGTTTGGGGTGGGGTGGGGGGGTGGTTTTTTTTTTTTTCTCTTCTTTTTCTTTGCTTTCTGGTCTTTTATTGCTCTCAGTACTTGTTGTGCCTCTTATTTTTAGCCCCAATTTTTATACCTCCCACTCCTAGTAGAGAAAATATTGTCACTATTAGGATCTTTTATTTTTCTTTTTTTAAAGTTTACATTCTGAACTCTTTCTGGCTCTGTGCTAAGCATTATAAAAAAGGAAATTTTTTAATACAAAACTGTAGACTGTGTGTGACTTACAAAAATATACAGTCTGTTGTGAATCCCAGCCATGATTTTATAACCACCCTCATGATTCTTGACTTTTGTTTCTCAATCCCATTAAAAATCTGGTGATAGCAATTAATTGCCTTGCTCCAAAAACATGTAAGTTACAAATATACCCAATTTGCATGCAATTTCAGAAGGTGCAAAAACTCTCTGAACCCCTTAGGAGTTTATAACCTCATACCAAGAACCCTGCTGGTTGTCTCAATACATTTTACAAATATCACACAATTTGAGATAGGAGGAATATCTTAAAACATAGTCCATTTTAACTCATTTTGTTGAGAAAATCAATAAGCTATATATATAAAAGCCATTTTGTGTGTTTGCAGAGGTAAAGGGGGAAGAAACATTTTCAAATGATAAGTACATTGTAACATTTTCCAAAAGGAAGAAACATTTATTGAGTACTGCCTACTACATACATACCTATTTCCAACATTATTATAGCTGTTCTGTGCTAAGAATTATATATACATGTATATGTCTATAAATATACAAATATATACATATGTATACATTTGTGTATGTATTTATGTATGTATAAATTTTTAAGACAGCTATATCATGTGGGACTCATTATACTCAGATATGGAAATTGAACTCAGTGGGATCAAATAGCTAATTCAGGTCACCTGCTAGTGAACAATAGGTGAGGATTCTAACCCGAATCTAACTCCAGTGCCCCCTTGGAGGATAATTTCTTATCTTTTCTACTTAACACAAAATGTAGCACACAGGAGGTACTCGTGAAAGGTTGAATGTTGATTGGATTAAACTGAAGGAGGTTAAGTACAGAGCCCTGCAGTAGAGACTAGAGACCACTCTCCCCGGTGCCACTCCCCAACCCCATTTAATTTCATTTCTTTAGAGACAAGGAAGGGGGCATTCTAATAAGTTCTTAATAACAGAGAAGAATCTACAAAATCTCAGAGAAATGTTGTAATTTTCCTCTATTCATCAGCGAAATATGTCATTTCCAGCAGTGTGAGGGTAACAGGCTTGAATGTGCCAGTTTTCATTTGGAAGGAATGGACTGCAAAGTTAATGCAATATTAACTTGAGGAAGCCATTTTCAATTTAGTGAGTCCTCTGAACATTAAAGAAAGCATCCTGACTGAAGCTACTGCAATATAAAGAATAATTTGAAACATGCCTTGGAGGAAAATACAGTAATTTTAGCATAAGGAAGTTCTCAAATGAAGTCTAATTTTAAAGGAAAAAGAATCTCCTTGATTGAAGAAATTGTTTAGAACATATATGTACATACTCTAACTGAGGCTAGCTAATGAGGGAAGCTATAGTTTGAAGAGAGTTGGTGAGGAAAAGGAAAGCAATATTAGAGTTGGGCAACTCTGAGATAGAGGCTGATTATGCTTCAAAGGAATATCTTTAGTGAAGCTAACAGATATTCAGCTAAGTTGAACAGAAACTACATTGGAAGTAACTATATTCTTAGAAGCCAGTCAAGATAACAGAGTGATGCAGAATCAATTTAACTGTTTCCTTGATTTAAAAATAAGCCCATCTTGACTTTAGGTCAGGGCAAAATCATGATGGTAAAGTTTTTTAATTTTTTCAATCTCTTCCTAAAAACATACTAAATAATTAGAATAGCAAAAGAAAAATTCTATTCACAATATCCTCCAGAAGACCAACCAAAAACATCCACACCAACCTCAGAACACCAGCGAGTGTTGTCTCACCCAAACCGCAGATGAGGCAGGACCAATGCAGAACACGCCTAGGTTTAGTAGCCGTGCAGAGCTAGTGCAGGAGAAAGAGTTTTAATGGTTCTGTAAACGCTGCAATACAGCAGTTGCCAACAAGTCCTCAAAAAGAGAGTCCCTCCATGAATGGGATTTTCAGCAAGTGAATGTTGTGAGAATAGCAGTGAAAAGGAGAAGGTTCCAGACTCCACTTATGCATGAGTGGAATAAAAGGAGCACAGCTCTACACTGAGGGACTGTGAAGAGATCAGCAGATACTGAGGTGACGGAAAGGCTGACAGAAGACAGAAATACCTAATGAAACTCCTTTCCTAAGGAAAATGCTCCTGTGAGAAGGATTCAGACCGATCAGGACAGGAACTCTGAGGGCAAAGGGAGAGAAAAGGATCACATATAGTGGGGAGACTTAGGACTCCACAGAAGGCAGATCTCAGAAAATGGGAATAACTACACAGAGACGCTATTTGAATATATATTTGTGTATCTGTCGCTCTTTCTATTTCTTTGTGATAACAATAGAAGAGAGAGCTCTCAAGCAGCAAAAATAGGAAAGGTACTTGGTATCTCTCAATCCCCTGCAAGGGAGCCATTTTCTAAAAGCACAGCACACTCAAATTATTTATACGTGAACAACAGAAAAGAATATTGTTGAACAACAAATATACTAATTTGTTTTTAATGGACTAAATAATGCATTCCAGAAAAATATACAATCAAAAAGCAGCTAAAAAGGAAATAATAGTTATCTGAAAGAACTTAGGAAAACAATAAAAACTATGAAAGAACAGCATGTAGTATAATAGAATTAGGAAACTCAGAAATTAAAAACAAAAAAAGAGATTCAAGAGAAAAAAGAATACAGAAGACAGGAAAAGAAGATCAACATAAGTCCCATTTATATTGCAGGAGAAAAATGAAGGCAATGGAACAAACCATACACAATTCCATAGGGCAAGATTTTCTTAAAATTATAAAAAATGAACATCTACATTGAAAGAGTTCACTATTAACCTTGGAAAATGAACCCAGAATTGTCAATACCAATACATATTCTGGTAAGATTGGACAGTAAGGAAAAATCCTTTGGACATTCAGGCACAAAGGTCAAAGTCTTTTTTAAAGGAAAGATAAAATCAAATATTCATACATACAGCCTAGGACAGTTAGGAAAACATATTGAAGATAATTAAGAAAATATCTGTCATTTTTATATGTACCCAAAGTTGCATTTAAGTATAAAAATTACAGGAAAACAAAGCAGTTTTGAACATGCAAGAACTCATGGAATATTGCTCCTTGAGAAGTCTGTCTAGAAAACAAGCTACAGACAGTCAGCACATTGTAGGAGATGCTTCAGTTAAGTGTCAGGCACGTAACAACTTGCTAATTAATGTTAGTTGAACATATGGATAGATATACGGATACATGGGTTAAAGAATAAACTTAAATTTTAGGATATACCAGGTAGGGAAAAGGAGAGGATCATCCATATTACTAGTTGCCAGAGAACTAAGAATAAAAAATCAGTCTTATTTCTGAGAAATTTTTTTTAGATCAAGATGAACAAACTGTGTCACAGATTTGCCCAGGATGCCCAAATAGACTGTGGATGAGCTATGAAATAGATCCAAAGTTTTTTGATGCTTAGTGAAGTGCTCTTTAAAAACTTAATCACTGACAAAGTATAACGTTTAAATAACATTATTCATTCTCCCCCCGCACCGCTCCCCGCTCCGTAAACAAGTCCTGTTTTCTGTTGGAGAAGGCACTGGCGACCCACTGCTGTACTCTTGCCTTGAAAATCCCATGGGTGGAGTAGCCTGGTAGGCTGCAGTATCCCATAGTAAAATGTTGACTGAAAACTGGGCCACAGTTGTTTTTCATTAACTTTAAAAATGTACAACAATTTATTATAGAAAAATGGGGAAAATTCACTCAAAGCCTCATCTTTACCTTCTATTTTACTTTCTTGAGCATTGGATAATTTCAAGTCATTTAACATAAATAGAGCTTCCCAGGTGGCGCAGTGGTAACGAATTTGCCTGCAATGCAGGAGACACTCCCTGGGTCAGAAAGATTCCCTGGAGAAGGAAATAGCATCCAACTCCAGCATCCTTGCCTGGAAAATTCCATGGTGGGCTGTAGTCCATGGGGTCACAAAAGTCAGACACGACTGAGCACATATAGTAAATAGTTTAACTGTTGTCTGTCTTTAATTTATTCTCCCTTTATATTTGGTTGATATAAATCTTAAACTTGCCAAACTGATGAGTGATAACTCCTTAGTACCTCCAGAAACCTGAAGGTAGTATCATCAGATGGGGTTTTCATTGGGTGGGGAAAAAGAGAGGAAATGAGAGTAGGGGGGAACTGCTGAGTGCTGAGGAAGAAGTGGCCATGGTAAGTAAGTTGGAGGTAAATGTGTTTGGCCTCTGTCTTCCCCGGAGCCACGTCCAATTCTGGCATCTCCGTATTGTATTGTTGGCATCTCTCTCCAACAGGGCTAGGGGGCCACATCCATAGCCATGGATAAGAGATATGGTTACAGGAGACACCATGTAGCACAGGAGCCGGGCCAGGTGTTGCATATGTGACGCAAAAACAAATATCACAGCTAGAAGAGCTTCTTCTGACAGAGCAGATTTTCCTGTTTTGTTATGTTAAATATATCCCCAATCCTGAGTAAACCCCTTGAGGAGGAAATCACTTTCTTGATTTTGTTATAGAGAGATAGAGGCCAAAAATATTTAGTTTGAATATTTTTTAATATATTTTAAATATCCAGCAATTATTTTCTTCCTTTATTTTTTCTTTTTTGGCCTTGTGGCATCTGTTCCTTAGTTCCTTGACTAGGAATTGAACCTGAGCCCCTTGCATTGGATGTGCAGAGTGTTAACCACTGGACTGCTAGGGAAGTTCCTGGTGTGAATATTAATGTGTATTATGTGTCCAGTTATTGAACACGTACAAATGGATTAGTTTTAGATAGTTGATACTAATAACTTAAAATTTTACCAATAGCAATAAGTGTCTGAATAGTAGACTGCTTGGATTGAATTCCCAGGTCTGTCAGTAGCCACTAAGTCATTTAAGAAAGTTATTTCACCTCTCTAAATCTCAGTTTTCTCATGAAATGTGAAGAACGAAGAGTACCTCAGTCAAAGTCAAAAAGGGAAATGCAAATATCATATATAATGCATATCTATGGACTCTAGAAAAATGGCTCTGATGAACCTAATCCCAGGGCTGCCCTAGAAATCAGAAATACAGAACAGACTTGTGGACACAGATGGGGGATGGAGAGGGTGGGGCGAATTGAGGGAGTATCACTAAAACATGTACTTTACCATGTGTAAAATAGATGGCCAGGGGGAAGCTGCTGTGTAACTCCGGGAGCTCAGCCTGGTGCTGTGTGACGACCTAAGGGGGTGGATGTGAGGGAGGTTCGAGAAGGACAGGACATATGTAACCTGTTGCTGATTCATGTTGTTATGCAGCAGAAACCAACACAATATTGTAAAGCAATTATCCTAAGATTAAAAAAAAAAAAGAGTACCTAAATCATAGGATGGTTGTGAGAACATTGTGAGATAATGCATAAACATCACTGTAGTACAGATATTGGCATCTCTCAATCCCTTTGTAAATGTTAGCTGTATTATTGTTAGTGTAACTTTTAGGGGTCAGAGAAAGTGATGAGTGCCATCATAGAACATCTGACTAGTTTTTAACATTGCCATACCAAAAGGAGTGTTTTTATACTGGAGAGGAAGTCATACACACACACACCCCAACACACACTCACTGAGTATGGTATACACTTTCCTTCTATCCCATATCACTCCTCTGGGTGTTAACCTCCCCCACCCACCCACCACCTTTCTGGTGGTTTTTGAAAGGAAGAGTGTCCAAAGAAACCAGGATCTCTTGATAACACTGGTTGGCATCTTTTTGATAAATTTTTGCACTTTCTTCTTGACTCTTCATTCTGTCTTCGAGTCTAGTGTATAGTTATCACTATTATTGTTGTTGTTGTTATATGATATCTTGGGCTCTTGACTCCACAACCCAAAATGCAGTGTTCTTCCACTCCACGCCAGGCTCCTAGAGTCCTTGCTTGAGTCTCACATGCCAGGGCCTGTTTAATGGGGATCATAAAAGAACTGGGACATGAAGTGTAATAAATAAGGGTTTTGAAATTGGGCAGACCTGGATTTGAATTCCATTACCAATACCATCACCAAATTATCTGTGAGATAATTTCAGTACATGTAAAATGGATTAGTTAATGTCCGTCTCATTGTATTTTGAGGGGGGTGAAATAGGATAATGAATATGCCTGGTATAAAAAAACCCTCAAATGTTAGTTTCCATCTATATTCAGTTCAGTTCAGTTCAGTTCAGTCACTCAGTTGTGTCCGACTCTTTGCGACCCCATGAATCACAGCACGCCAGGCCTCCCTGTCCATCACCAATTCCTGGAGTTCACTCAGACTCGTGTCCAT
>SJYQ01017153.1:150804-208959 GCA_006410935.1 Redunca redunca | reverse complement strand
TCTGTTGTTCCATGTCCAGTTCTAACTATTGCTTCCTGGCCTGCATACAGATTTCTCAAGAGGCAGGTCAGGTGGTCTGGTATTCTCATCTCTTTCAGAATTTTCCACATTTTATTGTGATCCACACAGTCAAAAGCTTTGGCATAGTCAATAAAGCAGAAATAGATGTTTTCCTGGAAGTCTCTTGCTTTTTACATGATCCGGTGGATGTTGGCAATTTGATCTCTGGTACCTCTGCCTTTTCTAAAACCAGCTTGAACATCAGAAATTCACAGTTCACGTATTGCTGAAGCCTGGCTTGGAGAATTTTGAGCATTACTTTAGTAGCATATGAGATGAGTGCAATTGTGCGGTAGTTTGAGCATTCTTTGGCATTGCCTTTCTTTGGGATTGGAATGAAAACTGACCTTTTCCAGTCCTGTGGCCACTGCTAAGTTTTCCAAATTTGCTGACATATTGAGTGCAGCACTTTCACAGCATCATCCTTCAGAATTTGAAATAGCTCTACTGGAATTCCCTCACCTCCACTAGCTTTGTTCGTAGTGATGCTTTCTAAGGCCCACTTGACTTCACATTCCAGGATGTCTGGCTCTAGATGAGTGATCACACCATCATGTATATTTGAATGTGCATGAGTTTAGATTTACATCTTTCCTTCCAGAGATATGCATAAAAGTAGTATCAAATTTGTTTTACTTCTGTATTTGAGTAGGAGAGATGATATTTTTCTAACTAATGCTATTATGTAGATAAGCCCCTGTTATCCCATTTTTTTAATTTCTCCTTAGGCAGTTACTTTTCTTGGAACCATTTTTTTCTATGCACTTGACCTTGAGTCATTTTCTGACTTGTTACTTAACATAACCATTAGCTTATTTGATTACCTTTAATCAAGTTATATTGGTTCTTGAACATGGAGATGCTCTTGTTTCTTGGTCAGCCAAGTTTCACCTTTGCAGATTTTAACAATTCAGTCAGCTCATTTTGCTCTTTATTATAAATGTGGTACTTCTGTCAGAACCATCACTAAAAATATATTTTATTGCAATGAGCATTTTAATAATAGCATCTATTTTTAAAAATAGAAATGATTGATTCTTTAATTAGTAAAAATCCCATTGATGTTGTACCCTTCAACTGACATGAAAATTAAAAAAAAATCAGTGTATAGATTCGTGGCTATAAGCCTCCATCTAGGTATATACACTCCTATGGCATTTAGTGTGCATATGTGTGTGCTGCTTAGTCACGTCCAACTCTGCAACCCCCTGGCCCACCAGGCTCGTCTCCAGGCAAGAATACTGGAGTGGGTAGCCATTCCCTTCTCCCTGGTGGCTCAGATGGTAAAGCATCTGGCTGCAATGAGGGAGACCTGGGTTCAATCCCTGGGTCGGGAAGATCCCCTGGAGAAGGAAATGGCAACCCTCTCCAGTACTCTTGCCTGGAGAATTCCATGGACGGAGGATCCTGGTAGGCTACAGTCCATGGGGGTCACAAAGAGTTGGACACAACTAAACAACTTCACTTTCACTTTTCTTTTCTAAAACCAAATGGCATCGGTTCAGTTCAGTTGCTCAGTCATGTCCGACTCTTTGCAACCCCACGAACTGCAGCACGCCAGGCCTTCCTGTCCATCACCAACTCCCGGAGTCCACCCAAACCCATGTCCATTGAGTCGGTGATGCCATCCAACCATCTCATCCTCTCGTCCCCTTCTCTTCCTGCCTCAATCTTTCCCAGCATCAGGGTCTTTTCAAACGAGTCAGCTCTTTGCATGAGGTGGCCAAAGTATTGGAGTTTCAGCTTCAACATCAGTCCTTCCAATGGATACCCAGGACTGATCTCCTTTAAGATAGACTGGTTGGATCTCCTTGCAGTCCAAGGGACTCTCAAGAGTCTTCTCCAACACCACAGTTCAAAATTCTTCGACTCTCAGCTTTCTTTCTAGTCCAACTCTCAAATCCATACATGACTACTGGAAAAAAAACCATAGCCTTGACTAGACAGATCTTTGTTGACAAAATAACTTCTCTGCTTTTTAATATGTTGTCTTGGTTGGTCATAACTTTCCTTCCAAGGAGCGAGCGTCTTTTAATTTCATGGTTGCAGTCCGCATCTGCAGTGATTTTGGAGCCCCCCAAAATAAAGTCAGCCACTGTTTCCACTGTTTCCCCATCTATTTGCCATGAAGTGATGGGACCAGATGTCATGATCTTAGTTTTCTGAATGTTAAGTTTTAAGCCAACTTTTTTACTCTCCTCTTCACTTTCATCAAGAGTCTCTTTAGTTCTTCTTCATTTTCTGCCATAAGGGTAGTGTCATCTGGATATCTGAGGTTATTGATATTTCTCCCGGCAGTCTTGATTCCAGCTTGTGCTTCCTGCAGCCTGGCATTTCTCATGATGTACTCTGCATATAAGTTAAATAAGCAGGGTGACAATATATAAATGGCATAGCTATATAATTTATAATTGATTAAACACAGTCTTCTTTAGGGCCTTGGCCTTGTCTCATTTTTGTTTGCATGAAAGCCCTGATTCAGTTATATCACTTTGACTTCCAGCACCATTTCAATTTCTGCCAGTGTTCAAACAACAGGATTAGCAAGGTGATGGCCCACTGAAAAAGGAGGGGCAGGTGACCAGGTGAGGAATGGTAGAATGGTAGGTATTCATACACACAACACACTCAGTGTTGAGGGTGCATCAAGAAAGTCTTTGTCCTTCAGGGTTTCTAAGTTCCGGGCTCTTTTACCCTCCAGGGAAGATAAACTGGCTTTTCTAAGTTCTGGACTCTTACTCAAAGGTAATATAATTCTGCTTTCAGAGAAGTAGATCTTTTGTGCCCCAGGGCCTAAAGGAGTGTGGGTGGGGTGTCCTGGGGATTAGTTGAGGACCAGGAAGTGCACATTGAGAACACCTTTTGTGAGTGAGTATTGTTTCACACCCCATGTGGTGGCCAGATGAGGACGCCTGCCCTTCCTTGTGTTCCTGGGGTCACGCCTGGGGGCAGAGGGGTGTCTTCACCAGGCAGGAACCCCAGGAGAAGGCCCTAGAAGTTCTGTGCCTCCTTTGAAATTTCTTCAGTTGCTCTGATCCCTGTGACCTGTCACACTCTAGAATGCTCACCAGCAAACACCCTGGGGATCTGTGCTCACCAGGAGCCACCGACAGCTCTGGTAGTCCTTCAGCAAAGATGTGTTGAGGACTTCCCTGGTGGTCCAGTGGTTGGGAGTCCACCTGCCAGTGCAGGGGACACGTGTCTGATCCCTGAGAATTCCTCATGCCGTCGGGCCCAAGTGCCACAACTACTGAGCCCGAAAGCTGCAGCTATTGCAGTCTGTGTGCCCTAGAGCTCACATGCCACAACAGGAGAAGTCCCCGCAATGAGAAGCCCAACACACCACAGCTAGAGAAAGCCCACATGCAGTAACAAAGACCCAGCACAGCCAAAAATAATAAATAAATATATAAAGAAAAACATTTATTGAGTACTTACTATAAGCCAGGTTCTTGATCCGGGGGTAGACCTTTAAAAGGGGAGGATAAAACCTAAACAGATTCATAATCTCTCTCTCCCTTTCTTTATGCTGAATTTTCTTTCTTCATAGAACTCAAACACTTTTTATGTATCTTCTGTTTATTGTTTGTTTTGCTGCATTAGAATGAAAAGCCCAAGAGAATAGGAACTTTATCTTGTTTATTTCTCTCTCCCCAGTGTCTAGAACAGTGCCTGGCACATACTACATATTTCACAAATATTTGCTAAGAGTGATTGAATGAATCAACCCCATTGTTTTAGTCAATGAAAGTCAGGTAGCTTTGTATATTATTTTTTCTCCTCTTTCTAAATTTTCTTGGGCTTTAATACCTAAAATATTGTGTTTTTCTGCTGCTTTTCCAAAAAGTGCTTACACTGCTGCATCATTTATAACCTGCAGAGCTGCACAGTGAACGTGTGAAGTAAAAGAGGAGCTCTATCTACCTTGTGGCATCTCTAGCCTTGTAGAACCTTGTAGAGCCGGTTCTTTTATGAAAGTCCTTTTGTGAAAGACTTGTGCAGTTTTATAATCTACTTAAATTTGTATTTATAGTATGAAGGAACAAAACCCTCTGATTTCTACATGAAAAACAAACCCTCTTTTGGCTGCGTCTCTGTGAGATAGAAACAAGGAAACAAATCGGTAGCCTCTGAAGCTTCCAGTCACCTCCTGCCCACCCGCATTGCTGTCACTCAGATTCTTCTTCCCTGCTGCCCTGGCCTTAAGGAGGGGAGGAGGAAGGGCGAAGGAAGGACGAAACAGAATTCTAGGAGCGTCCTCTCCACTCTCATCTTTACCAATAAAATTTAAGATGCTTCATTTTCTATTTGTACAGAAGTTGTTTGCTAATTCTCTAGTAAAGGATTCATTGATGTGCACCTCCCCGCAACAAAAAAAAATTATGTAGAAAACCCCAGGGAGCACGTCTGTGTCTTCTTTCATTAGATATCAATCACAGGTTTATTCAACTTAGCTAGCATGAACTTTTAATAGAACCTCAGTTAACAGGTTTCAAACATTTCATCACTTGGTGTTTATGTATTGATTTTCTTTACGGTGTCCCAAAATCTCAATTTAAAAACGGATGTTAACCTTTTTAGTATGCTGTGGTTTTCTTTCTTTTCCTTTCTTATAGACCAGTCATTTTTGGTGTTTTGCTCTTTGAATAGCCCTCCTGACTCTTGAGATGTAGAATGGTTTACTATTTTGCCTGAACTTTTTTTTTTTTTCTTGTAGTTGCCCCTTAAAAACTTTTTTGATATAATCTGCTTCTTCCAGGGGCTTCCCGGGTGGTGCTAGTGGTAAAGAACCCTAACACGCCTGCCAGTGCAGGAGACGTAAGGGATGCAGGTTCGATCCTTGGCTAGGGAAGATCCCCTGGAGGAGGGCATGGCAACTCATTCCAGTATTCTTGCCTGGCAAGTCCCATAGACAAAGGAGCCTGACAAGCTATGGTCCATAGGGTCATAAAGAATTGGACCTGACTAAAGCAACTTAACACGCACCTCTTTCAGAAGATCAATACAGCATTCTCGATGAAAGAATGATATGTTTAAGCTCAAATAGTATTTGTAATGTTTAAATTTCTTTTGACTTTTTGGAAAAAAAAAATTTTATTTATTTGGCTGTGCCGGGTCTTAGTTGAGCCATGCGGGATCTTTGATCTTCATTGTTACATAGAGGATCTTTAGTTGCGGTATGCAAACTCTTAGTTGCAGCATGTGGGATGTAGTTCCCTGACCACGAATCAAACCTGGGCCCCCTGCATTGGGAGTATGGAGTCAGCCACTGGACCATGGAAGTCCCTTGACTTTCTAATGATGAATTTTAATTACTTTTCCTCTTTCGACTTCCTAGATTTTTGTGTCAATAAAAAGTTAAACAAAGAAAAAAATACTTTGGTGGGGGGGGGTGGTGGTGGAAAGTATTGCCTTACTGTTCCATTTCCCTCTTCCTTATCTTTTGCTTAATGCTGAATATTCACTGGACCTTCATGATCCTCCTGCAATTTGTGAGACCTGGGTTCAATCCCTGGACTGGGAAGGTCCCCTGGAGAAGGGAGAGGCTACCCACTCCACTATTCTGGCCTGGAGAATTCCATGGACTGTATAGTCCTTGGGATCGCATAGAGTCAGACATGACTGAGTGACTTTCACTTCATGATATACAAACACTGAGATGAGGACTGTACTTGCCCTATCTCTTTTCGAGCCTCATCACAGACCTGTAAGATAGGTAATATTCTCAGATTTATCTTTCAGATAAGAAAACTGAGACTTGGAGAGTATCCCACTGAAAGTGGTAGAGTATTACTTGGAGGAGCCGAGCTTTAAATCAGTGTCTATCTGACTCAGGACTCTGTACTCTTTGTTGCTGTTCATTCACTCAGTCGTGTCCAACTCTTTGTGACCCCATGGACTGCAGCACACCAGCCTTCCCTGTCCTTCACTATCTCCTGGAGTTTGCTCAATTTCATGTCCATTGAGTTGGTGATACTGAAGAGGAAAAGTTAAAATTTTATATGACCTCCTGCTCCTTCTGCCTCTGTAACTCAGCTTGCTCCTTGCAAAGTCTGGATCACGTAGGTCATGTAGTCCCAGAAAGTGGGGACTCACAATACTAGGAACTGGAGCTTATCTCACTTATCTCATTTACCCTTGTCCCGCTTTTTGCAACTTCCCAGCCCCTGCAAACCTGCTCAATCATGCCTGTCTGTGTAAAGGTCAGGCCTCTCCCTCCCCATCTTGACTGCTGTTCCCGAGCGTGGAAAACCCCTTAGTTTAAAACAGCCTATTAACAGCTAGTGTTGCCTACTATAGTCTGTTTATAAAAACTCTGTAAGCCCTTCTTTCAGGGCTCAGAGCTTGGAGTGTTAAGTCCTCTGGGCCCGCCGGCATAATAAACCTGAGTTCTCCAACTCTCTGAGTGTGGTGCTTGGTTTCTCGAGTACCGGATTCTGCAACAGTACCATCCAACCATCTCATCCTCTGTTGCTCCCTTCTCTTCCTGCCCTCAATCTTTTGTAGCATCAGGGTCTTTTCCAGTGAGTCAGCTCTTCGCATCAGGTAGCCAAAGTATTGGAGCTTCAGCTTTAGCATCAGTCCTTCCAATGAATATTCAGGGTTGATTTCCTTTAGGGTTGACTGGTTTGAGCTCCTTGCAGTCCAAGGGACTCTCAAGAGTCTTCTCCAGCACCACAGTTCAAAAGCACCAATTCTTTGGCTCTCAGTGTTCTTTATGGTTCAACTCTCACATCCATACATGACTACTGGAAAAACCATAGCTTTGATTTATACGGACCTTTGTTGGCAAAGTGATGTCTCTGCTTTTTAATAATCTTGTCTGGGTTTGTTATAGCCTTTCTTCCAAGGAGCAAGAGTCTTAATTTCATGGCTACAGTCACCATCCACAGTGATTTTCTAGCTCAAGAAAATAAAATCTGTCAATCATATAGAAGCATAGAAGCTCTACCAACATACTATGATGCTTCTATATGATCGCTGTCTGGGATATTATACCTTTTCAAGTTCGTTGTTTATTCAGTTTTCAATCCTGTCTTCACTGCATTTTGCATCTCACAAAGGCAGCAAAACCTGGTGTTTCAGAGCAAGGCTCTGGAGCCAGATTAAGTGACTCCAAGCCTGGACCAGCTCATACTGGCTCCATCAGTTCAGTTCAGTTCAGTCGCTCAGTCGTGTCCGACTCTTTGCGACCCCACGAATCGCAGCACACCAGGCCTCCCTGTCCATCACCAACTGCCGGAGTTCACTCAGACTCGCGTCCATCGAGTCAGTGATGCCATCCAGCCATCTCATCCTCTGTCGTCCCCTTCTCCTCCTGCCCCCAATCCCTCCCAGCATCAGAGTCTTTTCCAATGAGTCAACTCTTCGCATGAGATGGCCAAAGTACTGGAGTTTCAGCTTTGGCATCTTGGGCAAACTCTTTAGCCTTTTGTGCCCCAGATTCCTAATCTGGAAGTGAGGAATAATAGTAGCTGCCTCATAGGGCTGAAAGACCTAAATGAACCATCAATACATCTAGAGTGTTTAGAACAGTCCCTGGTATATGGTAAATAGCTAATGTTGTTGCTGATTATTTATTTATTTATTATTACTAATTCAACACACATACATACTTCCTGAGTCCTTTCCTCTGCTACTAATGGCAGGCATCATGCTAAATTCTCTATAGAGTGGTGGTTACCACAGAATCTTTCTATTAGGGGGTTCAGATCTAGTGGTGGCTCCTAAACAACTGCGCTCAAAGGGTGGGGGCAGTGGGGTGGGTACTCCGTACTTAGAAAGACAGTCCAGACATTGGGCTAAATATCAGTTCACTCAAGTTGAGAGGCATTAGTTAAGGAGTGGTGGAATCAGAATCTAGAGCCCCGTGTGTATATCTCCCAAACTAATGCTTTCCCACTGAGGTAGATCACGTCCAGATAGCCAGCTAACTCTTCCTCTTTCACGTGCCATTTTACAGTTCAGCTTTTCCAATCCTTCCATCCAGAGTCCGTGTCTATTTCTTTCACCTTGAGTTTAGACTAGCCTCGTGACATGCTTTGACCAGTAGAATGTGCTGACAATGTTGTGACATGACTTAGACCTTAAAAAGACTTTGCAGAGCCTTTTCTGCCCTCTTGGGATCTGGCTGCCGTGTAAAGAAACTGAGACTAGATTACTGAATGATAAGAGGGAATGGAGAGAAAGAAAGCCCATCAGTCTGCTGCCATTCAGTCACCCTAGCTGGGGTGTCAGTCCCGTGAGCCACACCTCCACCCTGAGTCCTGTAGCTGTTGTTGAGCTGCCCCAACCAGTACCATGTGGAGCAGAGTTAAACGGCCCAGATTGCAAAATCATAAGCAAATCAGTCAAATAAATGGTTGAGTTGTTTTGGGATGGTTTGTTTCATAGCAATAAATCCTTGGAACTTCTGAGGTCCTGAGCTTCCATTTTCACTGCCTTGGAAGGCAGCCACCACATTCAAAGCTTGGATTAGATAATGGAATAGTGAGAGTCCATGTGGAGAAATTTAAGTCCTAGCATTCCACTCAGCTCTGCCAAGACCCCAGATGGGAGGATAAAGCTACCACCTTCCACCTCCTAGGACAGCCTCGCCACCAGCTGATGTAGCCATATGAGGGAGCCCCGGCGAGACCACCAGGAGAACCACCCAGACAACTCCCAGATTCATGACTGTTGTTTTAAGCCATTGTGTTTTGGGATAGTTTATCATCATGTAGCAATAGGTAACTAAAGCACCCACAATGTACCTTGACTCCCCAGAAGCAAGGGCACTGAGGTTCCAGCCTACAGTAGGTTTTGGGGGATAATAGTTCTTACCTTTAGTCAAGTAATTATGGTGATGATAAAGCAGGTAATTTGGCTGATGGAAATTTCAGAGATGTGAAGAAACTTGCTCAGGGCTTCACAGGTAACGCCGTCACAGCAGAATGGTGAGGTATAATGTGAACGCCTCCTTTTAGGTGTTCTCCAGCTTTCTTCTCTCTTTGGCAATGGTCTAACTCATGTCACCAGCTTCCAGTCTCACATCCCTCCAGTAGACCAAATCAGTCCTCACTACTGTTAGCAAATAGCTGCAGGGCCTCTGGTTCATCCTTATTAACACCCTGGTGTCTAGGATGAAGACTGTGGCACACAGCCTTTTGCTTCTCTGGCTGCAATTCTCAACACCTCCTTTCTTTACCTTTTTAACCATGTGGAGTCACTTGCAGAGCACACAGTTCAAATCCCATCTTGTGTCATCTCTCTGAGCCTGTGCACAGATCAGTTTACCAGGAGTGCCCTCCTCGTCTCCCCACCTCCTGGCTTGTCCATTTGCTCTACCTTGACAATGAAGCCTCATTTCCTGGTCTTCCCTGGGTATGGCTGATCACTCCTCACTTGTGTCCTCAAAGAAACAGTCCATGGAATTCTCCAGGCCAGAATACTGGAGTGGGTAGCCTTTCCTTTCTCCAGGGGATCTTCCCAACCCAGGGATCGAACCACATTGCAGGTGGATTCTTTACCAGCTGAGCCACAAGGGAATGTGAGCATCGGCCAAATTACCTGCTTTATCATTATCATGATTACTTGATTAAAGGTATTATCCCCCAAACCCACTGTAGGCTGGAACCTCAGTGCCCTTGCTTCTGGGGAGTCAAGGTACATTGTGGGTGCTTTAGTTACCTATTGCTGCATTTAGTGAGGACTGGTCCTTAAGGAGAGAAGTGAGACCCAGAAGGGATCAGGTCACATTGTCCAGGGCCTTGAATGTCATGCTGATATAGTCCAAGTGTCTGCCACCTGGGTGTCCCCAAGTCCTCCCATTCTTCTAGAGCCACCGTTTCCTCTTGGGTCCAGGTTTTCCAAGTGTCCAGCTCCCATTCCACATTATATGGAAGCCCAGCATCTCCTCCCTACGAATAGCCCTGGAGCTTTAGGGAAAGGGGAGTTGAGTCAGCAGCTCCCAGGCCCGCTTGGTCCTGTTCCCTGCTCGTGCTGACACTGGCTACTGTCCACATTCTTCTGCAGCTGCTGCCGGCTTTCTACACTGCCTCACTCACGAATTCTGCTTCGGTTCTTTTGTTCTCCCAAAGCAGCTTGTGCACAAGACTGTGGCGGTTGGAAGGCTTCTCTTTTCCTCCTAATTGCTTTTACAGTCTTCAATGGATAACACATTCAGATGGTTTAAAAATCAAACAGTATAGAAGGTACATAATGAAAATTCTCACTCCTACCTCGACTTTGCCTGTTTCCCCTCTTTTCTGGCCCCAGTAGCTTTTTTTTTTCCAGCTTCTTTGGTGTTCCTCTAGGATTTACTTATGCAAATACAATATAGTGAAAATATAGAAAGATTTTTTTTTCTCTACTAAGCATTGTTGGCAAAAAGCTGTGAAAGCTTTTTGTAAGTCAGTTTTTATACTGACTTACCTACTTTCTATACCTGCTTTCAAATCTGTGCTGTCAGCTGCTCTCCATGGGGCTTTCCCCCAGAAAAGTTCTTTCTTTCCCACTTTTCTATGGGACTGATATTCCACAGTAACAGTATTTTTTTTTAAATTTTATTTTTAAAAATTTATTTATTTTTTATTGAAGGATAATTGCTTTACAGAATACAGTTTTTTAAAATAAAATAATTGGGACATATGATCTGAGATGTGAGTTTTTGTAAAATATAAGTTCACTTATATTTAGTGAGTTTGCTCTAGAAAATGTGGGATCCGGGTCTCCATAGTTATTCCAGCCCTCGTTAATTCCCAAGACCTGTCCCTTTCTCTAGAGTAGCAGACTTGTAGTATCATTTAGGTTGTAGTGGCAGAGGATGAGATGGTTAAATAACATCACTGACTCAACGGACATGAATTTGAGCAAACTCCAGGAGATAGTGGAGGACAGGAGCCTGGAGTGCTGCAGCCAAGGGGGTTGCAGAGAGTCAGACATGACTGAGTGACTGAACAGCAACAAGGCTGTATGTAGCCAGGACTACAGCTCAGGAAAGAATTCAGTCATGAGAATGACTGAAACTTGGATATTAGCGATCATTGTCCTGATCCGGGGGATAAATCACTAGCCACCATTTTCTCCAGGGCTCCTGTCAGCTGCCATCTGGCTGGGCCTCCCTATCTGTGTTGAGACCCTCTCCTCAATCTTTTTACTTTTTTTCCAAATTCTGGACTGCTCATCGCTTTTTTCTCTCACTAGGCCCCCCCGAGAGCTCTTACTTCCTTTTTAGTTTTATACATGGAGCAATTTAGTTCAGTGGAGAGGGGTCACACATGAGGTACTCCTCTGGGAACTACCAGATTAATGGGGAGCCTTTGAGCAGCACTAATTTTAGCAATCAAGCCAGGCTGTAATGATTTGCATATAGATAGGAAGGCATTGGAGTCCCCGCTTGTTAATATTAATGAGATCAGATTCTCATTGGATTTATCATCTAACAAACATTGCAGCTTGGGAGTTAGTGTAATTTGCACACTCATTCCCTGTGTAGTTTTATGGCAGAGACAAAGAGTATTCCCCCAGTATGCCAGGTGTTCTCCAACATTACCCAGCCTCTGGGCCATGTGATTTGTTCTGGCCAGTGACCCATGAGCAAAGTTGGTGTGTGTGTCTTCTGGACTGAGGCAATTAAGAGCCAGGGTACCCTCTCTATCACCCACCTCCCCTCAGTGGAGGCCAGGCATTCCAGGTGGCATAGCTACATGCTGCAGGAGGGCCATCTGATCCACATTGGACTGTGATATGAATGAAAAGCAAATATTTATTGTGATAGGCCACTGAGATTTTTGAGGTATTTTTATTAGTATCTAATTGTGTATCTATGCTACTTGAGCCAATTTTTGTTGGAAATCAAAGCTCAACACCTAAAATCTCTAAAATGATAGTGTGTTTAAACATGCAAATATGTCTCCACTTTCTGCATGAATTACAATTTGAAAATCTTCATAATTGTTTGTTTATCTGAAGGCCCCATGTATATATAAGTGAATTTTGTTTAAGTGTCCTAGTATCTCAATACTTCTCAAAGCCAGCAAGAACATTAACTAATGTAAGCTTATAATGCACTGCCTTTTCATTCATTCCTAGTTCTGTACATTCAGATACAGGTACTACTTCCTATTTGGCCCCCTTCCAAATTTCCTTAAACTTTTCCGGAAACAGTTATATAAAATTGTGGTTGGAGATTTGTTTGGTTAAAATTTTTTAAGGTAAATTTAGTGTTCCTTCTCTGTTGTTAGGAAAATGAGATTAATTTAGGAGCTTTCTACTTAGCAGCCCATCCAAAGGTTCCTAATGACCAACACAATTTTCTGTCATCCAGCACGGAAAAATAGCAGGCCCCACTCTGCTGCTCCAATACCTTTCCTTCTCTTAGCTGCTCAGGTGTTTTCTCCCAGGATTTATTTCAACTGGAATTTCAGTCATATTTCCGTGGCTGTTACATAGCTGTTTTATTAGTTTTCTAGGGCTAGTGTAACAAAGTGCCACAAACTGAATGGCTTGAAAAATAGATTTATTGTCCCCTAGCTTGGAGACTCATGCCCAGAATCAAAGTTGCAGCAGGGCCATGCTCCCTCTGAGGGCGCTAGAGAAGAATCTGTTCTAGACCTCTCTCCTAGCTTCTGGGAGTTCCTTTGCTTGTGACAGCTTAACTCCTGTCTTTCATTACTTTCTCCCCATGTGCCTTTCTGTGTTCAGATTTCCCGCTTTTTACAAGGACAGCAATCATATTGGAATAGAGGCCTACCCTAGTCTAATATGACTTTATCTTGACAAATTACACTGCAACAACTTCCTTCCCTGGGCTTCTCTGGTGGCTTGGACAAGTTCCACCCCTGGATCAGGAATATCCCCTGGAGAAAGGAATTGCAACCAACTCCGTATTCTTCTTCACGACCCCATGGACTGCAGCTTGCCAGGCTTCCCTGTCCATCACCCTGTCCATGTCCATTATGTTGGTGATGCCATCCAACCATGGTCCTGGGGGGACATAATTTAGTGTTTACAGTGTCAAACATAATGATAATGGCTAACCACAAAGCCCTTACAGTCATACCTATTTGTGTTGGAATTCCATTTCCTGCCATTTGAACCTCTGTTTTTTTGTTTCTAAAACAGAAGCTTTAATCATTACCTTATAAGAGGGTTTTTGTGATAATTAAAGAATATCCTGCTTCAGTTTTGGCCATGAAGACCAAAAATTCATGACTTGCAAAACCAAAATCAAAAAATTGCAAAATACCTCCACATTCTAAACTGACTTGCTGAGCCACCTATGCAAGGCTAGAGAAAGTCTGAGAGAGTTTGAGACTATAAGCGCTGACGTGGGCAATCACCCATCTCTACTAACAAGTCGTAGTTGATAAGGTCAGAAAGAGAAAATTGTTTTTTAAAGAGCTATTCTCCGGCTTCTCATGTAGGAGGGGAGGGGAGTATTTTCCTTTCATCTCAAGGAGGGAGATAGGAAGCCTTCAGAGAGCTTGAGCAAAGTAGGAACTAATGTTTGACTCATGCTTTGGGAATTGGACTTCCCTGGTGGCCCAGACAGTAAAACATCTGCCTACAATGCGGGAGACCCAGGTTCCATCCCTAGGTCAGGAAGATCTCCTGGAGAAGGAAACGGCAGCCCACTCCAGTATTCTTGCCTATAAAATCCCATGGATGGAGGAGCCTGGTAGGCTACAGTCCATGGGGTCGCAAAGAGTTGGACACGACTGAGTGACTTCACTTACTTCACTTTTGGGAATTAAATGTGAAAGGCTATGGCTGCAGGCACCCAGATGCTCCCCCACTGATAGAACAATGAAGAGGGAAAATTTCTCATGTGTTCCATGGACTGGCAAGATGGAGCTATGTGGGAATCATTTGGAAAGACTGTCCAAGAAGGCTTTCTGCTAAGCTTCACCTCAGCAAAAAGAAGTTAGAGTATACCAGTGGATGTAGAAACTGAGGAGGATTCCTCACTGGGCAGCCTAGAAAGAAGCTGGGTGGATGTTGGAAGGCGGCAGTGGGGGCTCTCTGAGGGAGCTATGTCAGCACAGAGAATTAGCGCTGAGAATCTGCCATGTCCAGAGGTCTCCAGTGCCAGGTCACGTCTAGACTTCTAGAGACTAGTTGCACCTCCTCCCAGTGACATTCCAGGGGCTTCCCTGGCGGCTGAGACAGTGGAGAATCTGCCTGCAATACAGGAGACCCAGGTTTGATCCCTGGGTCAGGAAGATGCCCTGGAGAAGGAAACGGCAACCCACTCCAGTATTCTTGCCTGGAGAATGCCATGGACAGGGGAGCCTGGTGGGCTACAGGCCATGGGGTCAAAGAGTCAGACATGACTGAGCAAGTAATGACATACTCATAATGTCATACTCACATGTCACATAATGACATTCCAACTCCAGAGGAACCTGGGTAGTCTAGGGGCCATGGGAAGGAGGAGGGAGATGGAGAAACATTTTAGAGAGAGTTGGAGCAGAAGTCAACCATGTTCTCTTGCTCAAAATGACAGGCCAAAGGAAGCTCAAGCTGGGGGCATATACAAGTTTTAAATTGGATGAGAGCATTGGGTTACATGTTAACAACCTTGAATTGGACATTTTAATGAGTGAAATGAGGGGATTTGGGGGGCTGGAATGAATTGGAGGACTTTTTAAGATCTAAGAATGGCTTAAAAAGTGAGGAGATCTGCCTCATTTCATTCATGGAGGAGCAGACAGATCAATCCGTGGAGTTTTGAGTAGAATAGGGAGAAGAATAAAGCTGTCCTCAACCTGTGCTTTATTGAATTCATTCTGGCAAAAAGGCAGTACTCAGTAAAACTTGCTATCAATCTGATGATGCTGGTAATTACATAAGTTATTGGGTTGCCTGAATAAACCCACACCATCCTTCATGGTAGTGTCAGTGTGTAGGTTGAGGAAAACAGAAATCATCCCGACAATTATAAGTAGAAAGGCACTTAATATAGGTAATTAGGTGCTTGCAAAGTTGTTGGAGAACATGAGGAATAGCCTCTAAACTGAACCACCGGAAATTACTACCAGGAGATAAACATCAAAATGATTTGCCAGGGGAGCTATCACCCCTTCCAGTCATAAATGTGTGAAATCAAGAGTCTCTCAGGGAAGCTATTGAATTCTTGGTCACATTGCTATATCTGCAGTCTGAGGATTCTGAAGACACTGTCATCCTTGCAGCTGTTAACTTGTAACACTCCTGAAGCTGAACTCTGGACATTGAGATGCTGTTGCAGAAAAAACCGATGCCTGCATGACCCTACTCAGTAGCAGAAACAAATAGAGTAGGCAGGTGGCCCTGGCCTCACTCCTGCCTTCCTAGTCTCTTTTGAGTATATGTAACTCACACTCTGAACGTTAGCTGTGAAGGAGTCATAGAAATGTAATTTTGAGCTTTTTAGCCTTTGCAATACCAGAAGGTATCACAGAAGGTGGTTGGAATGGATGTTAAGAGCTCATGTTTCAGGCTTCCCTGGTGGCTCAGTGGTGAAGACTCTGCCAGCCAATTCCTAAGACACCAGTTTGACCCCTAATCGGGAAGATCCCGCATGCTGAGGAGCAACTAAGCCCATGTGCCACCACTGCTGAGGCTGTGAGCCTATCGCTTAGAGCCCATGCTTCACAAGAGAAACCACCACCTTTTTGCGCCGCTGCTAGAGAGTAGCCCCTGCTTGCCGCAACTAGAGAGCCCACACAAAGCAGCAGGACACAGTACCACCAAAAAAGGGAGCTCAAATTTCATATGCAACGCAGTGATCCCATGCATATGAAAAGACAGGCTATGCCAGCGGCCCAGCTTCTGTCTGGAGTACCAAATACTAGATTCACTTGGGTTGTTTTTTGTTTTTGTTTTTGTTTTTACAAAATCAAATTTATTGAGGTACAATCTGCATAAAATGTACTTATTTTAAGAGTACGTTCAGTGAGTTTTAACAAACATAGTACATATGTAATCAGTACCATAATCATGATGTAAAATTTTGCCAGCATTCCAAAAATTTCTTTTGGTCTCTGCAGTTAACCCCTGCTTTCCCTTGCCAAGCAACCAGTGATCTATCTGCTTTCTGTCTCCGTAGACTGGTTTTCCCTGTTCTAGAATTTCATATAAATGAAAGCATACAGTAGGATGCAGCTGTTCTTAATATTTGCAAATTTTTTCTGTCTTGCCAATAACATAGCCTGGCGTAGTGGAATAAGTAGGATTCTTGAAGTTAGACAAACTCAGGGTTGAATCCCAACCCACCTACCTAATAGCACTTAAGCTATTGCAAGTTGAAATGAACCCAGATTTCTTAATTGTAAAATGGACATTTAAAACAGAAATAAAAACAAAAGGCACATATTGGGTCGTCATCTTTTTTGTTGTTTTGTTGTTTAGTCGTTCAGTCGTGTCTGACTCTTTTGTGACCCCGTGGACTGTAGCCCATCAGGCTCTTCTGTCCATAGGATTCTCCAGGCAAGAACACTGGAGTGGGCTCCGTTTCCTTCTCCAGAGGATCTTCCCAACCCAGGGATTAAACCCACATCTCCTGCATTGCAGGTGGATTTTTTACCACTGAGCCACCAGCGAAATCCCCTGGAAAAGTTAGAGTTAATAAATGAACAACACACAAATGGCAGTCCAGGAAAGGTAATTATCATTCTTCTTGACGTTTTCCAGTCAATTGCACTTAAACTGTAGTGCTTCTGTGGGGAATTTTGTCACCGACTGCTACCTGTAACTGCCATAAGAGCAATTAGAAGCTATTCTTTGAAATACCAGGTTGCATCACATTATGGATTCTGCCACTTGCTGTGTGACCTCATGAAAACTCTGAATCTTCCTGTGCCTTGGTTTTCTTTTCTGTAAAATGGGAATAATCATACCTAGAACTGTTATGGGAATTACATGAAATGATATTTTTCATCTTAGTAGATACTCAAAGTGGCTAATTATTACTAATAACATTGTTATTTCACATTGACATTTCTCTAAGATCCCTCACAGTAGATTCTGTCCCTATACCTTCACTCCAGTCCGTCCCCCAAGAGAAGTGACTCTCTTTTTCTGACTAATTAAAATGTCCTATATTAGCCTCCAGGAACCTCTCCTTCCTACAGAATACATTTGTTCCCTCTCATCTGGCATGTATCCCAGGCTTTATATTATCATTGAACTGTAGAATGTTTGGGATTGAAAAAATGTTTCACTTGAACCCTCTCATTTTACAGCTGGTATAATAGAGGTCCAGTAAAGATGAATTATTTATCAAGGTCAGCTTTAGAATAGAAAGCGGATTAGAACTTGGGCTCCTAATTCTCAGTCCTGTGTCTACAACGTGATTTAAAGGGCTTATCACATAATATTCAGTGGTTTGCTGACTTTTTATTTGAATTCTTCAACTCTCCCAATGCTCAGTTGATTTCTAGAGCCAAATCCAATGACTTTGGTTGTCACAGTAGCTAAGCTCTTGTCACTCTCTGCGATTAAAAAAATGATGCTCAGCCTTGTCAAAATATAATCAGAAAGTTTACCAGAAAGATCACCTGAAAATAAGCCACCCATATTATAACAAAGTGAGATGGATATGCTGCATTGCAGGATACACTGTATAGATTTTGTGTGGCAGATAAAGATCTTGCTAATGCTGTAATGCCAGTACTTTAGTGACTAGCCATAGATTTATGAAGTCTTGCTCTCTAATTGCAAAGAAAATGCTTTTTATCACCTGTTCAGTCTTTGGGAAATATTTTAAAACAAATTTCCATGATATCTTCAGTTTAATAAGATAAATAAGATAAAAGCTCTTATACTGCACCCGCACAAGGCAAACACAATTGGATAAAAAGTAAAAGGCAGGTGAAGAAGAAGAAGAAGAAGAAGTGAAGTTGCTCAGTCATGTCCGACTCTTGGCGACCCCATGGACTACAGCCTACCAGGCTCCTCTGTCCATGGGATTTTCCAGGCAAGAGTACTGGAGTGGGTTGCTATTTCCTTCTCTGGGACATCTTCCTGAGCCAGGGATCGAACCCGGGTCTCCTGCATTGTAGGCAGACACTTTACCGTCTGAGCCACCAGAGAAGTCAGGTGAACCACGGTTATGTTTGTGTGCAAGATAAGCAGTTAAACAGCTTTCTTAGGGCTGAAGAACTAAAACTGTCCCCTCCAGCAGTGTGTTTCTGCCCACATACTGCTATGGACTTGGGCGGGAAGAAAATTCAATATGTATATCCTTGGAAGGAGGGAGAAAGAAGGAGAACATGAACTAGTTAGGAGGGATGCCTAGCCTTTTAAGACAAAGTTGAATGACTCTTCAATATGTGTTTCATAATTTCTAAAATGCCATGTATTGGGGGACCCTGAGATCACCCCCACAGGCATAGCAATTTGACAGCTGGCCTCGCAGAACTCAGCATCTATGTGTACTCATAACTAAGATTCATTACCATAAAAAGATACATGTTGATGTATGGCAAAGACCAACACAATATTGTAAAGCAGTTTCCCTCCAATTAAAAATAAATAAAATTTTTAAAAAAAGATACAAAGTAAAATCACAAAAAGGAAAAAGTGCTTGGGATAAAGCTGAGAGGAAACCAGGTGTTAGCTTCTTAGTCCCCTCCCATGCAGTGGCTTCCTTCCTTCAGCAGTGAGTTGTGACCACACATGCAAAGTGTCGTCTGGGGCAGCTCTTTAGTGCCTTGGTATTCAGGTTTTTACTGGGGGCTGGTCAATAAGCACTCTCTGCCTACTGCATACCCAAATTCCAGATCCCAGAATAAAGGCAGATATTTAGTATAAAGCATATCACTGCACAGTCTAGACCTACTAAGCTGCCTTTGTTATTTAGGGAAAGTTTTCTATCAGCATAGGGAACTGTTTACTAGCTCAGTTCCCAGATGCCCGCAAAGGGCCGATCTTTCAAGCAGACCTTTCTAAGGATAACAGCCTCAGGCCTGCTATGCTAACTTCTCTGCACACACTGTTTTCCTCATTCAAACATGTACAGAGGCATAAAAAAGGTGACTCTTGTAATCCCATTAGAAATAAGTCATCTGAACTTCCCTGGTGATACAGTGGATAAGAATCTGCCTACCAGTGCAGGGGACATGGGTTCAATCCCTGGTCCGGGAAGATTCCACATGCTACAGGGCAGCTAAGCCTGTGCATCCCAACTCCTGAGCCCGAGCTCTAGGGCTCCAGCCCTTTGGCCACCTGATGCAAAGAGCTGACTCATTGGAAAATACCTTGATGCTGGGAAAGATTGAGGGCAGGACGAGAAGGGGGTTACAAGGATGGGATGGTTGGAGGGTATCACTGACTCAATGGACATAGGTTTGAGCAAACTCCAGGAGATTGTGAAGGACAGGGAAGCCTGGCGTGCTGCAATCCCTGGGGTCGCAGAGTTGAACACGACTTAGCAACTGGACAAAAACAGCTAGGGCCGGGGCACTGTACTGAGCCCATGTGCTGCAACTCCCGAAGCCCGTGCACCCGAGAGCCTGTGCTCCACAGGAGAAGCCACCACAGTGGGAAGCCCTTGCACCGCAGTGAAGAGTAGCCCCTGCTCTCGACAGCTAAAGGAAGCTTGCACGCAGCAAGACCGGAGCAATCAAAAATAAAAAAAGAAAACGTTCACTTCAAAAAAATAAAAAATAAAAAATAAAAAAAATAAAAATAAAAAATAAGTCGTCTGTAGCAAAGAGAGTTTACATGGCTTATCTAACGCTGTATCTGGTTAGTTCGCTTGGGTGGCTTTACTGGGGCCACAGGACTGAGGACTCAAATCTGGCTGGTGGTATCTGGGTACTGGGTTCTTCTGCATATTGACCTTCCTGGGGCTACCAAGATGCTGCCAGGACAGGTTTTTTTGTACTCATGTCTGATTCCTGGACTGGGCTGTGTTGACTGAAAACAGAAAAGCACAAGCTAAAAGGTGAGAATTATGTTTTACTTTGAGGATTTCAAGCCTGAGAGACAGAACTCTCAGATCACTCTGAGAGACTGCTCTGAAGAGGCAAGGGGGTGTGGAATCAGGATATATAGGAGTTTTTGCAGTAAAGACCAGGTAGTTGGAACATTAACAAATTACTGTTAATTAAAGAAAACCAAATATCTAATGGAGAAGGAAATGGCAACCCACTCCAGTATTCTTGGCTAGAAAATCCCATGGACAGAGGAGTCTGGTGGGTTACCGTTGGCGGGGTCTCAGAGTCAGACGTGACTGAGCGATTAACATACACTCACACAGATATCTCAAGTTAATGAATTCACTGTTTTTCTATGTATGGAAGAGGCAAGCCTGGGCCGACTGGAATCTTTCCTTTGATACACACCTCAGCTGTCTGGGGTTGGTATCCCGTGTTTACTCATCTCGAGTTTCTTCAGGGCACACTGTCAGGGGTGGCTGTAATGTGACGGCTTGATGGCCGCGGCATGCTTTGTTTGGTATATGGCAGGCAATAGTTTTCATTCATAGATGGCTGGACCAGCCAGGGCTAGTGCTCTGTCTGTGTGCGTGCTCCAGATCACTGTCTTGGGCTTCCTTACAGCTTGATGAATCCAGACACTTGGGCTTCTTGCATGATGGCTGGCTCCCCTTGGGGCAAACATTCTATAAGAGCAGAGCAAGATCCTACAGAGTTGCTTTGGTTACACTGTAATTTAAGCAAATTACTAAGACCAATGCAGACTTGAAAGAGAAGTGAATTAGATCCAATAGCAGGATAACAAAGGATTTGCAACCATCTTTAATGAATACTTACAATAAGTAATTTATCTGAGTATCTTAATATCCCTTTCTGTTACAGTTAGCTACTTTGCATGTTTTATTTCTCCCACCAGCCTACACATTCCTTAATGTTAGGGACTCACTCTGCCTCAGTGTCCAATTTGATATGATGTTAAATAGTATTTTAAATAGCACACATTAATTGTTGAATAAATAAATACTGTTAAATGTTTACTACTTGCCAACCGCTATACTAAGTTCTTTATTGTTTCGTTTAATCTTTATGTTAATCTTGAGAGGCATTATTTTTATTTCCATTTTTTAGATGAGGAAACTGAGGTATAGAATGGTTAAGTTGTCTGCCTAAGGGCGCGTAACTAGTGCCAGAATTTAAACTCACACTGATGCTAGAACGTGGGCTAAATCATCATGTTGTACTGGTTCCATCACAGACGGGACTTTGCATGAAGAGGAAATCTCCAAAGAATCCAAATTATGGTATTCTAATGTGTAGGAAGTTAAAGAGGTCTTAGGAGTATGAAGCCTTTAATTTAGCTCCTTTTCTGATTTTATTGGAGAAGTGGGGAGAGAAGAATGAAGAGAAGGATAAATAATAATAATAGGAACAAAAGGCATTCTAACTGAGTCATGTTCTGTAATCCTGAATATTATTTAGTCTTGAGGCATTTGTAATCTTAAAAAACCAGTCTCTTAAAAAAAAATGGAGATGTAAACACAAAGCATGAGATAAAGAAAATAAGTAAAAAAAATGGAAATATGTTCCATACTGTGTTATACAAGCTTTCGGTTGAATGTGATCCTGAACAATTGGTCATTTTTATTTTTAACACATTATTAACTAGGAATGTATTAATACACCTTTTGATGTTGTTTAGTCACTCAGTCATGTCTGATTCTTTTGTGACCACATGAGCTGTAACCCTCCAGGCTCCTCTGTCCGTGGGATGCCCCAGGCAAGAATACTGGAGTCGGTTGCCATTTCCTTCTCCAGGGGATCTTCCCTACCCAGGGATTGAACCCATGTCTCCAGCACTGGCAGGCAAATTCTTTACCACTGTGCCATCAGGGAAGCCCATATCTTTTGTTACCCAAACATGACTGACCAGAGAGATTTCAATATTCACTTGCATAACAAATTGATGGCCACAGGTATTAGTTTCTCCAAAAATCCCCTGATCAATAGTGTATTAAAATCAAATGTGCTAAGATATGGAGTCTAAGGGCGAAACGCCTGCCTTCTGATATATCTGTCATCAGGAAATAGTTGAGATTAGAAACTTTTTTTCTTGAAACAGTAATGGTGAAGGAGGCCCCCACCAAAGCAACAATGTCACAAAGCACCCTTCTTGAATGCTCTCAGAAGAGCTTGAAGAGGAGTACAAAGTAAAGTATTTGAAAGTAGAGGGTGGAGGGTGATGGTGGAGCTAATCCTAAATACAGAAGAAACAAGCAGAGGGAAGGGAAGTGAAATCAGGAAAGGTATCCTGGGAAGTGTCTTCCTGGGATGGTGACTGGAATGTACAGGATTATCAGAACAGGTTTCTTGCGTGACTAACAGAAAACATAAGCAGATAGCTTGCGACTGACACAAGTTGGAAATACATTTCTCTGGCATAAAAGCACCGCTGGAGGAGAGAGGTCCAGAGTTCTATGGTGGCTCCGCAGACTTAAGGAAATCCAGCTCTTTCTCTCCTTCTTGCTCTTTACCGTAAACTGACACAAGCTAGTTGCGTTCCGCATGATACTTATGGGCTTTTTGATAAAGAGTAACTTGGAGAAGGCAATGGCACCCCACTCCAGTACTCTTGTCTGGAAAATCCCATGGACGGAGGAGCCTGGTGGGCTGCTGTCCATGGGGTTGCTAAGAGTCAGACACGACTGAGCAACTTCACTTTCAGTTTTCACTTTTATGCGTTGGAGAAGGAAATGGCAACCCACTCCAGTGTTCCTGCCTGGAGAATCCCAGGGACAGGGGAGCCTGGTGGGCTGCCGTCTCTGGGGTCACACAGAGTCGGACACGACTGAAGCGACTTAGCAGCAGCAGCAGCAACTTGGTAGAGAACAGTAAAAATGGTCACTTTGTCAACTTTTCTACCAGATGATATGAAAGTGAGTCAAAAAACAATTTCTGCCACAAACGGAGACATCTATTAACAACATTTACTTATAGACAAGCATAATAGTGTTTACAATAGCTTATCTAAGCATCCCTGGTGACTCAGATGGTAAAGAATCCACCTGCAATGCGGGCGACCAGAGTTCCAGCCCTGCATTAAAAGATCCCCTGGAGGAAGGCATGGCCACCCACTCCAGTATTCTGCCTGGAGAATCCCATGGACAGGTGGGCTACAGTCCGTGCGGTTGCAAAGAGTCGGACACAACTGAGCAACTGAACATAGCACAGTCAATTCAACTAAATCTCTACTCATATCTCCTCTAATCTCCAGCCTCAACAGTAGTGAAAAATTCAATCAAGGCAAGCATGACAACACTCCAGAAGCAGGAGTGCTATCTAGATAGCTGATATCAGTCAGTCAGTCCCTTGGTCCTGCCTGACTCTTTGCAACCCCATGCATCGCAGCATGCCAGGCCTCCCTGTCCATCACCAACTCCCGGAGTTCACTCAGGCTCACGTCCATTGAGTCCGTGTTGCCATCCAGCCATCTCATCTTCTGTCGTCCCCTTCTCCTCCTGCCCCCAATCCCTCCCAGAATTAGAGTCTTTTCCAATGAGTCAACTCTTCGCATGAGGTGGCCAAAGTACTGGAGTTTCAGCTTTAGCATCATTCCTTCCAAAGAAATCNCAGAATGGACTGGTTGGATTTCCTTGCAGTCCAAGGGACTCTCAAGAGTCTTCTCCAACACCACAGTTCAAAAGCATCAATTCTTCAGCGCTCAGCTTTCTTCACAGTCCAACTCTCACATCCATACATGACCACTGGAAAAAGCCTTGATTAGACAGACCTTTGTTGGCAAAGTAATGTCTCTGCTTTTGAATATGCTATCTAGGTTGGTCATAACTTTCCTTCCAAGTAGTAAGTGTCTTTTAATTTCATGGCTGCAATCACCATCTGCAGTGATTTTGGAGCCCCCCAAAATAAAGTCTTTCACTGTTTCCATTGTTTCCCCATCTATTTCTAGTGGTTTTCCCTACTTTCTTCAATTTAAGTCTGAATTTGACAATAAGGAGTTCATGATCCGAGTCACAGTCAGCTCTTGGTCTTGTTTTTGCTGACTGTATAGAGCTTCTCCATTTTTGACTGCAAAGAATATAATCAATCTGATTTCGGTATTGACCATCTGGTGATGCCCATGTGTAGAGTCTTCTCTTGTGTTGTTGGAAGAGGGTGTTTGCTATGAACAGTGCGTTCTCTTGGCAAAACTCTATTAGCCTTTGCCCTGCTTCAATCCATACTTCAAGGCCAAATTTGCCTGTTACCCCAGGTGTTTCTTGACTTCCTACTTTTGCATTCCAGTCCCCTATAATGAAAAGGATATCTATTTTGAGTGTTCTAAAAGGTCTTGTAGGTCTTCATAGAACCGTTCAACTTCAGCTTCTTCAGCATTACTGATTGGGGCATAGACTTGGATTACTGTGATATTGAATGGTTTGCCTTGGAAACGAACAGAGATCATTCTGTCATTTTTGAGATTGCATCCAAGTACTGCATTTCGGACTCTTTTGTTGACCACGATGGCAACTCCATTTCTTCTGAGGGATTCCTGCTCACAGTAGTAGATATAATGGTCATCTGAGTTAAATTCACCCATTCCAGTCCATTTTAGTTCGCTGATTCCTGGAATGTCGACATTCACTCTTGCCATCTCCTATTTGACCACTTCCAATTTGCCTTGATTCATGGACCTAACATTCCAGGTTCCTGTGCAATATTGCTCTTGACAGCATCGGACCTTGCTTCTATCACCAGTCACATCCACAACTGGGTATTGTTTTTGCTTTGGCTCCATCCCTTCATTCTTTCTGGAGTTATTTCTCCACTGATCTCCAGTAGCATATTGGGTACGTACTGACCTGGGGAGTTCCTCTTTCAGTATCCTATCATTTTGCCTTTTCATACTGATCATGGGGTTCTCAAGGCAAGAATACTGAAGTGGTTTGCCATTCCCTTCTCCAGTAGACCACATTCTGTCAGACCTCTCCACCATGACCCGCCTATCTTGGGTGGCCCCACACGGCATGGCTTAGTTTCATTGAGTTAGACAAGGCTGTGGTCCATGTGATTAGACTGACTAGTTTTCTGTGATTATGGTTTCAGTGTGTCTGCCCTCTGATGCCCTCTCACAGCACCTACAGTCTTGGGATTCTCTTACCTTGGGCATGGGGTATCTCTTCACTGCTGCTCCAGCAAAGCGCAGCCACTGCTCCTGACCTTGAATGTGGGGTAGCTCCTCTCGGCCCTCCTGCGCCCATGCAGCCACTGATATCAGACAGTTTTAAAACAAAAAACCTGACCTTGTTTAGAAATCAAGCCTTAGGCACCATTTCTAAAGGTTCAAACATTGCATTCTTTTACTCTGTTCTTACAAGGATGTGGAGGGTCTCTAAAAGATTTTAGAGACTGAGCTGGTATTTTAAGTATATTTATGTTAACCAATGAGAATTCCTTTCTGGCATTCAGTATACTGGTTAGTAGACTTGTAAATTGCTGATATCTGTTGGATCATAAAAAAAGCAAGAAAGTTCCAGAAAACATCTACTTCTGCTTTTACTGACTATACCAAAGCCTTTGACTGTGTGGATCACAACAAACTGCAGAAAATTCTTCAAGAGATAGGAATATCAGACTTCCTTACCTGCTTCCAACGAAACCTGTATACAGGTCAAGAAGCAATAGTTAGAACTGGACATGGAACAACAGACTGGTTCCAAATTGGGAAAGGAGTATATCAAAGCTGTATATTGTCACTCTGCTTATTTAATTTATATCCAGAGAACATCATGCGAAATGCTGAACTGGATGAAGCACAAGCTGGAATCAACATTGTCAGGAGAAATATCAATAACCTCAGATATGCAGATGACACCACCCTTATGGCAGAAAGCAAAGAGGAACTAAAGAGCCCCTTGATGAAGGTGAAAGAGGAAGTAAGTGAAAAAGCTGGCTTAAAGCTCAACATTCAGAAAATGAGGATCATGGCATCTGGTTCCATCACTTCATGGCAAATATATGGAGAAACAATGGAAACAGTTATAAACTTTATTTTCTTGGCCTCTGAAATCACTGCAGATGGTGACTGCAGCCATGAAATTAAAAGCTCCTTGGAAGAAAAGCTATAGCAAACCTAGACAGCATACTAAAAAGCAGAAACATTCCTTTGCCCACTAAGGTCCATCTAGTCAAAGTATGGTTTTTCCAGTGGTTAAATATGGATGTGAGAGTTGGACCATAAAGAAAGCTTAGTTCTGAAGAATTGATTCTTTTGAACTGTGGTGTTGGAGAAGACTTGAGAGTCCCTTGGACTGCAAGGAGATCAAACTAGTCAATCTTAAAGGAAATCGGTCCTGAATATAATTGGAAGCTGACGTTCCAATACTTTGGCCACCTGATATGAAGAACTGACTCATTGGAAAAGACCCTGATTCTGGGAAAGATTGAAGGCAGGAGGAAAAGGGGACAACAAAGGATGAGATGATTGGATGGTATCACTGACTGGATGGACATGAGTTTGAGCAAGTTCCGGGAGTTGGTGATGGACAGGGAAGCCTGGTGTGTGCTGCAGTCCATGGGGTTGCAAAGAGTTGGACACGGCTGAGTGACTCAACTGAAATGAAAACCCCATTTCTGAAATTCATGGAGAACATTACCAGAGAATCTGGTGTTGATCCAGATTTAGATGACAGAAACACTTGGAGTAGTCACTTCCAGGATATGGGTCTTTCAGTTGGAAAATTAGCAACAACCTCTGAGTATGCACTTTACTTTAAAATTTTAGTTGACTGTAACTGGGCTATAGTTTATCATAACTAGAACAAATAAAATCTTTTAATTTCATGTGATTTGTTGCCATTCTCAAACCATGGATTACACACCCTTCTGTTTACTTTCCATTGGCTGGAAGTTGGTAATGTGGTCACATTCAGCTGCAAAGGAGGCTGAGAAGTATAGCCTTTTTCTAGGAGGCCCTGTGCCCAGATATCATATATGTTACCACCAAAGGAAAAGAGATGAGTAGACACTTTGTGAACTGTGCAAGGCTTCTAGTGCCGAGGATTCACAATGGTTGCTCAATATTTTAAGTTGCATGGGAATAAAAGTCTGTACTCCACCCTCAGCCTACGGGAAACTTTCCAGGTATGAGAAATAGTCCCATGTTTTCCCAGAAATGGATCGGGGATGTGGCAATGGCTTAATGGTGGATAGATGTGTGAAGGCAAAAATTTCTTCTTCCATCAGTTCTCTTATGTCCCAGGTTGTATTAGGATCTTGCTGCTAAAAGTGTGTCCATGAATTAGCATCTTCTGCTAATCACCTGGAAGCTTGTTTACAATGCTGACTCTACACTTTGCTGTACAGCAGAGTTGGGTACAACATTGTAAATCAACTATACTTAAATTAAAAATAAAATTCTGATTCTGCATTTTAAAAAGACCTACAGATGGTTCCTAGGCACAGTGAAATTCAGATGTTTCCTCCTGCTTATCCAACATAGATGTACCCAGACACACTGTGACTGGGGCTAATGTGTTTCCTTCAGCAGAACTACTTAGAGCACAAAAGAAAGTCTGGGAGAACTCACAGACAACTGGTATATTATCACTTAGATCATAAATAATTCATTTTATACAGATTAGCTTATTATTCTATGCAAAAAGCAATTAACATACATGGTTTTCTGGTCTTTCAGAAGAAAGTAGCAAGAAGAATATGTTAGGAGTGGATCTGTTTGGTAATATATAACATGATAAATATAATTAATATTACTGCGTTATGCACAAAAGTTGTTAAGGGAGTAAACCCCAGGTTCGGTCATGTCTAACTCTTTGTGACCCCATGGACTGTAGCCCGCCAGGCTTCTCTATCCATGGGATTCTCCTGGCAAGAATACTGGAGTGGGTTGCCATTCCCTTCTCCAGGGGATCTTCCCAATCCAGCGACTGAACCCTTGTCTCCTGCATTACAGGCAGATTCTTTACTGTCCGAGCCACCAAGGAAGCCCGTGTTATATACAGAAGTTGTTAAGAGAGTAAATGTTGAGTTCTCATCACAAGGAAAATTAAAAAAATTTTTTTTTCTTCTTTTGAAGAAAAAAATCTATATGAGATGATGATGTTCACCAAACTTATTGTAGTCATCATTTCATGATGTATGTAGGTCAAATCATTATGCTGTACACTTTAGACTTATACAGTACTCTATGTTAATTATATCTCAGTAAAACAGGGAGAAAATAAGAAGAGATGTAATAAAATTCTTTGCATTATACATAAAAAAAGTGTGGATCTGTATAGATGATGGAGCTCTGGATAATTATTTTTCCAACTTTGTCATACTTGTCAAAATTTTTTTTAATGAGCATAAACTATTTTAAAGAAGAAAAAAATGGTGTTTGAGAATAATATGGAACAGATTTGTTTTAGCTTTAGCAATCAGTTATATCGCTGCCTGAGAAATAAATCTCTAACTGGTCTGGAAGAGAGCAACAGTGGCATGGGATCATTGTGTATCCACCCAAGGCAAGCTTCTGCCATTGCCAAAATAAACTGCTTATTCACAGGAGATGGGCAGTGCTTATTATGGAACATTACTCTTAATTGCTGACTTCTGCAACTCAAAATTTTAGTGTCATTTCCTAACTTTGCTTTAAATGTATTTTCATCTTGAGACTTGGCACAAAGGTTTAATAAAATTTTCTTTTTGTAATTAAAATGATTCAATTCAACTAACATTTATTGCATAACTGAAGATTACACAGCTCTAAATCGTTTTTTTTTTTTTCCTTTTTGGGGGGAATGTAGAAAGGAATCAAAAGACATGGTCCCTGCACTTGGGAACTCACTTTGCAGAACTATCATGAAATTAGGATTTAAGTGTGTGAAGTAATTTCATTCTGAATGGGTATTCCTGTAACTATATACATTTTTTTTCAAAAGCCCATGATATATCTGATCCATGTGATATAAAAACAAGAATAAACTCTAGCTTTAAAGATCAGATGCATATAGAGTAAGATAATAGAAGGTAAGGTACTTCTATTGATAAGATAATAAGATAATTATCTTAGAAGTAAGATAATAATTTCACAATAGCAAATATGGGAACATATTGAAGGTACTGGGTCTTTCTCCTGCTGCCTCTGAAGAAAGATGAAGAGGGGCAGATGAAGGGAGCAGAGAAAGCACTGGGTTTCCTTAATAAGTTCTTGGCAAGACCTCTTACAGGAGAGCTTACAATGGAAACTTAGCTGACTTTTGAAACAGCTAAACTGAGTTTCGCCAGAAGAAATTTTTACTACAGGGGGTGGAATTAGATTGTCAAAGATTAATGAGGAAGATGCTACACTCTATCAGGATTTTTAAAAATAAAGTGTCTAATTCTCTGACATTTTAATTTGTGTACTGATTGAGATGTAAATTTTTATGTATAATATGATTTTTAAAATATTGCCTGCCATATCAGTAAATAAAGGATGTTGCAGCCAACAAACTAGCCATCACTATCAGTTCAGTTCAGTTCAGTCATGTCTGACTCTTTGCGACCCCATGAATTGCAGCACACCAGGCCTCCCTGTCCATCACCAACTCCCGGAGTCCACCCAAACCCATGTCCATTGAGTCGGTGATGCCATCCAACCATCTCATCCTCTGTTGTCCCCTTCTCCTCCTGCCCTCAATCTTTCCCAGCATCAGGGTCTTTTCAAACGAGTCAGCTCTTTGCATGAGGTAGCCAAAGTATTGGAGTTTCAGCTTCAACATCAGTCCTTCCAATGAACACCCAGGACTGAGCTCCTTTAGGATGGACTGGTTGGATCTCCTTGCAATCCGAGGGACTCTCAAGAGTCTTCTCCAACACCACAGTTCAAAAGCATCAATTCTTAGGCGCTCAGCTTTCTTTACAGCCCAACTCTCACATCCATACATGACCACTGGAAAAACCGTAGCCTTGACTAGACAGACCTTTGTTGACAAAGTAATGTCTCTGCTTTTTAATATGCTGTCTAGGTTGGTCATAACTTTCCTTCCAAGGAGCCAGCATCTTTTAATTTCGTGGCTGCAGTCAGCATCTGCAGTGATTTTGGAGCCCAAAAAAATAAAGTCAACCACTGTTTCCACTGTTCCCATCTATTTGCCATGAAGTGATGGGACTGGATGCCATGATCTTCGTTTTCTGAATGTTGAACTTTAAGCCAACCTTTTCACTTTCCTCTTTTACTTTCATCAAGAGACTTTTTAGTTCCTCTTCACTTTCTGCCATAAGGGTGGTGTCATCTGCATATCTGAGGTTATTGATATTTCTCCCGGTAGTCTCGATTCCAGCTTGTGCTTCCTCCAGCCCAGCATTTCTCATGGTGTACTCTGCATATAAGTTAAATAAGCAGGGTGACAGTATACAGCCTTGACGTACTCCTTTTCGTATTTGGAACCAGTCTGTTGTTCCATGTCCAGTTCTAACTGTTGCTTCCTGACCTACATACAGGTTTCTTAAGAGGCATGTGCCCTGAGGGATTCAGAATAGAGAAAAGCAAGCTACTAGCCCTAGAGAGTTAAGGTGCACATCAAAGGAATGACTTCAGTGAGCCCATACTCTCGCACCTTCCTATACACAGAAAAACACTAAATGCATTAACTTGAGATACCTAGTTTTCTTTATTTTTTTTGACCTTTCCTTGCAGCGTGCAGGATCTTAATTCCCTGACCGGGGTTCTAACCCACACCCGCTGCAGTGAAAGTGTGGAGTCTTAACCACTAGATCACCAGGGAAGTCTGTTTTTCTTTAATTAACAGTAATCTTTTGATGTTCAGACTATTGCAAAACTCCTATATATCCTGCCTTCTCCCTTGCCTCTTGGGAGCAGTCCATCATAGCCATCTGAGAGGATACTTCTGGTCTTAAGTTCTCAGTTTTGTCGGCCAGATAAAATACAGCTCCCAACTTTTAGGTGTGCATTTTTTTTTTTCAGCCAACAATAGCCTTGTTCTTAATATTCTAACCCCCACGCTAATGGCAGAAAGAGAAGAGGAACTAAACAGCCTCTTGATGAAAGAGGAAAGTGAAAAACCTGGCTTAAAACTCAGCATTCAAAAAACTGAGATCATGGCATCCAGTCCCATCACTTCATGGCAAATAGATGGGGAAGCAATGACAGACATTATTTTCCTGGGCTCCAAATCACTGTGGATGGTGACTGCAGCCATGAAATTAAAAGGTGCTTGCTCCTTGGAAGACAAGCTATAGCAACCTAGAAAGCGTATTAAAAAGCAGAGACTTCACTTTTCCAATAAAAGTCCATCTAGTCAAAGATAACTTTTCCAGTAGTCATGTATAGATGAGAGAGTTGGACCATAAAGAAGGCTGAGCACTGAAGAATTGATGCTTTCAAACTGTGGTGCTAGAGAAGACTCTTGAGAGTCCCTTGGACTGCAAGGAGATCATACCAGTTAATCCTGAAGGAAATCAATCCTGAATATTCATTGGAAGGACTGATGCTGAGGCTGAAGCTCCATTACTTTGGCTACCTGATACGAAGAGCCAACTCACTGGAAAAGACCCTGATGCTGAGAATGATTGATGGCAGAAGTGGGTGAGAGAGGATGAGATGGTTGGATGGCATCACCAACCTAATGGACATGAGTGTGAGCAAACTCTGGGAGATAGTGAAGGACAGGGAAGCCTGGTGTGCTGCAGTCTATGGGGTCACAAAGAATCAGACATGACTGAGCAATTAACAACCATATTTTAAAAAACAAAACCAGGAAATTAACACTTTTTACTTTTTTTTAGTTACAAGAGATTCCCTCTCAAATAAGCTTCCTTATTAGAAAGAAAGATGTAAGTCAATGTTACAGATATTTCTGTAAGTTATAGAAATATAACATACAATGTTACAGAATTCTGTACAAATGGGCTTCACATAAACTAGAAAGTTGTTTAAAACAGGTACATTCTCTCTCACTTAGTCTCAGCTTCTCCATATCTGTGTCATTTTCATCTCTCATTTTCTTACTCATCGTTTTGCAGATGGCTGCCTCAGTCACTGAGCTGGCATGGCTTTGTCAGTCCAGTACTCACCATGGCCTAGCAACAACTTGTGTGTTTTATGGTTTGAATTCATGATGGAGGGAATCTGATTGGTCCAGGTCATCTGTTCAAGTCTCTGATCAACCAGTGGATTGGCTGCCTGTTGTGATGAGCTGATAACCTGGTCCAGTCAGCCACGATTGGGAGGTAGAGAGATTGCATGTGATGTGGTGGCTTCCCTGTTCTTCTGGGCATATCCTTATTTCACTCAAAGTATATAGAAAGGAATAAATTGTATTTGGCCTTAGCAAACCTAAATCCATAAGATGATGTTATAGAAGACAATTCACATGAAATAATTAAATAATGTAACTTGACTAAATTACCAAGTAAATAGTATGACAAACGCCAAGGGCTGAGAGTTCAGCATGATCTATAATGATCGGAAAAAGCTTATAACAATATCAGATGTGTAAAAGCTAAAGGAGATTGCCAGATATTCCTCCCCATCCCTCATCCCCTGGATGTTCCTTGAGTAATAAGTTTTAGATTAAAATTAACATTAAATCATCCAAAGAATTCTGGTTTGAGATGGCTGAAGAAGCACATGCCTAGGAAGAAAAATATATTAAAAAATGAAAACAAAAATAGCACAACGAAAGAAGTGGGGTTAGGGGGGGAGTTGTTGGTAGACAAGAGATTTCAAGAAATTTCTGGAAAATGTAAAATGGGTTGATGAGTGTTGATTGATGAGGCTGAGTAGAGGAGGCCGTAGCCTAGAACACACTAGGGTGCTGACCATCTAGAAGAAGCCCAGAAAGGCTTTATTTTAGACTTTGACATAACAGATACAATAGGGGATGGGACTGAGAAATTGGACTGAAAGTGTCTATAGACAGCCATTAACCCCAGGCGAGAAATTGGAGGGTTCAAATAGTCTTAATAAACTGCCTAGGAAAAACTAGAGCAGATGACTAGAAAACATTCCCAGGGTAAATGCCTCTTTATTCTGGCATTTAAATATTCCTAGTTATGAGCAACCTAGATAGCATATTCAAAAGCAGAGACATTACTCTGCTGACTAAGGTCCGTCTAGTCAAGGCTATGGTTTTTTCCAGTGGTCATGTATGGATGTGAGAGTTGGACTGTGAAGAAGGCTGCGTGCCAAAGAATTGATGCTTTTGAACTGTGGTGTTGGAGAAGACTCTTGAGAGTCCCTTGGATTGCAAGGAGATCCAACCAATCCATTCTGAAGGAGATCAGCCCTGGGATTTCTTTGGAAGGAATGATACTAAAGCTGAAGCTCCAGTACTTTGGCCACCTCATGTGAAGAGCTGACTCATTGGAAAAGACTCTGATGCTGGGAGGGATTGGGGGCAGGAGGAGAAGGGGATGACCGAGGATGAGATGGCTGGATGGTATCACTGACTCAACGGACGTGAGTCTGAGTGAACTCTGGGAGTTGGTGATGGACAGGGAGGCCTGGCGTGCTGCGATTCATGGGGTCGCAGAGTTGGACACGACTGAGCGACGAAGTGAACTGAACTGAACTGAGAGTTATAGGACTCAGTAGATAAAGAGTCTGCCTGCAGTGCAGGAGACGTGGGTTCTATCCTTTGTTTGGGAAGATCTCCTGGAGGAAGCTGTAGCACCCCACTCCAGTATTCTTGCCTGGAGAATTCCATGGACAGAGGAGCCTGGCAGGCTACAGTTCATGGGGTCCCCAAGAGTCAACACGACTGAAGTGAATTAGCATGAGTACAGTTACAGCTGGCTTCGTGCCTGCACAAACTTTCCTCCCATTAACTAGCCCATCTATATATAGCTCCTAGAGTCTTTCTGCTGTAATATTTTTTTAAAAAATTTTATTTTGGCATAATTTTAGATTTACAGAAAAGTTAGAGGAAAGAAGTCATATCCAGTTTCCTGTAGTATTAATATGTTAATATGTTTACTTTTTACTTTCTCTTTTCTTGACAAATAGATAGGTAGATAGACATACAAACATTTTGTTTTTTCCCTGAACTGTTCAATTAGTCAGACATGATGCCTCATTTTTAAAAGGAGGCATCATTTTTAAGGTGTATTTCCATTAATGTATATTTCCTTAAAATATTAAATTCTCCAATGTGTATTTCCTTAAAATATTCTTATACAAACAGGAAATTGATTAAAAATCAGAAAGTTAACATTGACATAATACTATTATCTAGTTGTTGATCCTATTCAGATTTTGCCAATTAAAAAAATGTCCCTGTTAGCAATAGAAATTTCCATCACATTGCATTCAGTTGCCATGTCTCTTTTTGTCTCTTTCAGTGATGACCAACTTCATAGCCTTTGTGTTTCATGGTATTGACATCTAAGATTACTCTTCAGTTATTTTGTAAAATGTCACCCAGTTCTGGTTTGTCTAATGTTTCCTTATGATTAAATTCAGGCTCTACTGGCAGCAAATCACAGAAGGAAGAGACTTTTCTCAGTGCATCTTATCAAGAGGCAACTGTTGTTAGTTTGTCCCATTATTGCCTAAATCTTAATGTCAACAGCAACCAAGGATCAATAGATATCAGATGAAGGTAAACTATAAAAGATAAATATCAAAGGTATAAAAGGTAAAAGGTGTAAGAGGTAAAATATAAAAGACATAGCAGATCAGTGAGTGCTGGGATCATGTATTAGGATCAGATTTGCTGTATCAAACAACAGAAAATCACTTAAAAAGTCAGAGATTGACAACGTAGACGTTTCTCACTTGTATAAAAGAAGTAGATAGCTCTGAGGCGACTGGTGACTTCAGTGGGTCACCAGGAACGTTAGCGTGTTACTTTCCTATTCTGCCATCTAGTAGATGCCCTCTGTTCTCAAGGCCCCTCACAGTCCAAGATGCTGCTGGAACTTTAGCCATTGTGTCTGAATCCTGAATCCTGAATCCTGTCAAACAAGAACTAATTTTTTTTTTTTAAAGGAGTGGGGGTTGTTACAGTGTCAGCTATCTTTAAGCAGCTTTCCCATATTTTTGCTTACATCTCTTTGGCCAAACCTACATGCAAGGAAAGCTAAGAAATGTAGTCCTTTATTCTGGGCAGCAATGTGATCACATAATAATTACGATACTCCTACTAAGGAAGAGGATATTGGTATTGACTTAGGCAGCTAACAGATTCTGGCACCTAGTTTAATAGGCAGCCTAATTTCCACAGCAGAAAGGAGATGCAAATCATTAAGTATCTAGTACATACCTGCTATATATGTGCTCAGTCACGTCAGACTCTTTGTGACCCCATGGACTGTAGCCCGCCAAGCTCCTCTATCCATGGGGTTATCCAAGAATATTAGAATGGGTTGCTAGAAATGGAGACATTTCTGTCTCCACTAGTACATACCTAACAGGATATGTTTTTGTACACATAGTCATAACAGTTTAAAATTTCAGAAATCTAGTGACTGAAAAAAAGAACAGTGTAATTCCAAGCAAAACAAAACATGTTTAACAAATACATAAAAGATGTTTAACCATGTTTACAAAATTAGAGGATGACAAATAAAAATGAAATTTTTTTCAGATCAGCTTGGAAAAATTAAGATATTGAAAATATCTTATGTCAGTGAAGGTTTTGAACAAGAGTTTTCTCTTCAACTATTGGCATAAGTATAAATAAAGTCAGCCTTTTGGAAGGAAAATTTGGCAGCACTTACCAAAATATGAATGTATTGGTTTTCTGTTGCTGCTATAACAAATTACCATACACTTTAGAGACTTTATATATAATTTAAAGCACATACAGATTTATTACTTTAAACTCTATAGGTCATAGTTTAGTATGGCTCTCACTGGATTAAAATCAAGGTGTCCTTTGGTCTGTGTGTCTTTCTAGAGGCTTTAAGGGAGAATCAGTTTCCTGTTTATCTCCATTTCTGGGACATTCAGTTCCTTGTAGATCTGTCTGAGGGCTTCATTTTCTTGCTGACTGTCAGCTCAGGGCAGATCCAGAGTCCACTTGTGGTCTTTGGCTCAGGGTCTTCATCCACTGTCCTCAAACCAGCTGTGACGGCTCAAGTCCCTCTCACACTTCACATCTCTTCCTTCTTCTGTCCCAGCTCTGACCCAGTCAGAAAAGTCTCTTTACTTTTAAGGACACATGTAATTAAATTGGGCCCAGCCAGATAATCCAGGATAATCTCCCCATCTCTAGGTAGATAACCTTAATCATGTCTGCCAAATCCCTTTTGCTATGTGAGGGAATGAATTCTCAGGTTCTAGGATTAGAACATGGACATCTTTGGGAGGGGGTGGGAAGCATTACTCTGTCAACCTCCATAAAGTATACACTGTGTTGTATCTAGAGATTACACAGAGAACTGTAACAGACACCTTGAAACCTAAGCTTAGCAGGGTGGGAAGACAGAAAATGTAAGACTTACAAAGAATAATTATCATTAACTCCTTCAAACTTATCAGTGGCATGAGATGCTAAGGAAAATATGGAGAAAGGCTTTCAAAGTTGTCGGGAAATTTTTAAATCCAGATTATTGCTATGCTTAACCAAACTATCGATTGAATTTGGGGGGAAGGAGGAAGGGCATTTTCAAATATTCAAGAATTATAATTTTTCCTCTAACACACCTTTCCTTAAAAAGTTACTTGAGGTGGATTTCAGCAATAAGAGAGAGTAATCTAAGGAAAAGGAAGATGGGGGACACAGGAAGCAGAGAAATAAAGTCCCAGGATGTTTGCTGGGCAGCAGCCCACGGAGAACCCAGCCCACATTGGAACGGGAAGACTGAGGACTCCAGATAGAAATGGTTTCAAAAGACTTCAGGGTGGATAGGACTAGCCCACAAAGGGCTTGAAAGTACTGAGGCTATAATAAAGGTACAGAGTGCATGCATGCTTTAGTCGATCAGTCATGTCTGACTGTTTTTGCAACCCCATGGACTGTAGCCTGCCAGGCTCCTCTGTCCGTGGGATTTCCCAGGCAAGAATACTGAAGTGGGTTACCATTTCCTTCTCCAGGGGATCTTCCTGGCCCAGGGATTGAACCTGTGTCTCCTTCACTGGCAGGTGGATTCTTTATCACTGAGATGCCCAAGGTAGAGAAAACATGGTCCAACACGAAAGCAACATGTTCTGATTTAAGTAACTGATGAAGTGTAAAAGACCTCTGCTGCTGCTGCTAACTCACTTCAGTCATGTCCGACTCTGTGCAACCCCTGAGACGGCCGCCCACCAGGCTCCACCGCCCCTGGGATTCTCCAGGCAAGAACACTGGAGTGGGTTGCCATTTCCTTCTCCAGTGCATGAAAGTGAAACGTGAAAGTGAAGTCTCTCAGTTGTGTCCGACTCTCTGTGACCCCATGGACTGCACCAGGCTCCTCCGTCCATGGGATTTGCCAGGCAAGAGTACTGGAGTGTGGTGCCATTGCCTTCTCCGGTAAAAGACCTCAACTGTGTTTAAACCACAGTTTTTTTTACCAACTGTGTTTTAAACCACTCTAAGCAGCAAATAAATAGCCCCTTTTGTGTGAAATACTGCGGTCAGGGCAGTGGGACTGCAGAGGAGAGTACAATGCCTGTGTACACATCACACCTGGACATATTCATATGTGATGACTGTGTGGGAACATGTCTGGAAGGATGCCTGCTATGATGTTAATAATGATTGTAGTTGGAGATGGGATTTGAGTGATTTCTTTTTGTTTATCTGTGTTTTTCAACGTTTTCTAACATGATCTTCTGTCAGCTGTTTGAGTTAGATAGTAGCAATGATTTTAAAAACAATGTAGAGAATATTGTGTCATTATTATGTGGAAAAAACGTAGTGGAGATAGAAAATATGTTCCAACTTCTGGCTTCAGTGCTAATAAGCAAACTGGGACAACTGGTCACCCTTTATTCTGTTGAGACTTGGCAGGAAAAAAAAAAGAGGCCAAAAGCATACAAAAGCATACAAAGGGCATTCCATGCATATGTTCAAATTGACTGTGTCTTAAATTGCCAAGTACTGTGCCCGGCACAGGAAACAGGAACGAGATATAGGCTCTGTCCTGAAGATACTCCAAGTCAGAGAAGGAGCAGACCAGGAAAATTTGAGTCACGTCCCACAGTGAAGAGTGCTGTGCTTCAAGTAAACATGGAGTGCCCTGGAACCCCAGCAAAATGGAAGCCCCCTCAAACCAGGGAGGGTCCTGTGTGGCTTCTTGTAGGAGATGGCCCAAGACGTGTTCTCAAAAGCAGATAGGAACAAGCCAGATGGAAAGAGCATTCTTGGCAGGGCAGCGGTGTACACAGTGGGTTGGAAAGACCATGGTGGGCTTCCCTGGTGGCTCAGTGGTAAAAAATCCGCCTGCCGATGCAGGAGACACGGGTTCGATCCCTGATCCAGGAAGATCCCACATGCCGCGGAGCAACTAAACCCGTGCGCCACAACTATTGAGTTTGTAGTCTAGAGCCCGGGAGCTGCAACTACTGAGCCCGCGCACCCTAGAGCCTGTGCTCCACAAGCAGGGAAGCCGCACACGAGAAGCCCGTGCAGCTAGAGAGCAGCCCCGCTCACTGCATCGAGAGAGAAGCCTGCGCATGTGAGGACCCAGCACAGTCAAAAACAAATAAATAACACTGTTTTTTAAAAAAGGAAAGACCATGGTGATCCTGTAGCTGCTAGTGGCGTGAGGGGGTTAGAGCCTCGGGGGCATGTGATTCTGGCACGGTAGGTAGGAGATGGGTTGTGAAGAGGCTACAAAACCTACTAAAGTGTCTGGGCTTTTACAGCATTTGCTCTGGTGGTTGCGTATGAGATGGAGGGAAAGGGAATGGGATCAAGGTTATTTATGATGTGAGGGTTTAGAAAGAATTTATGTGACCCTCGTGGAAGCCCCTCCCAACCTACCCTGTCTAGTCAGATTCCTCTACCTCCCCTACCCTGTCATTGCACCCTACCTGTTTCCTTCTCAGTACTTAGATTTCTCTTCTTAAACTATCTTGATCACTTACCTGATTATAGTCTTTCTCCCCCGTTAAGCTGTAAGCCGCACAGGACAAAGACTATGTCTGTTTTATCCACCAATGCAGTGCGTATGCTGCTGCTACTGCTAAGTCACTTCAGTCGTGTCCGAGTCTGTGCGACCCCATAGACGGAAGCTCACCAGGCTCCCCCGTCCCTGGGATTCTCCAGCCAAGAACACTGGAGTGGGTTGCCATTTCCTTCTCCAATGCATGAAAGTGAAAAGTGAAAGTGAGGTTGTTCAGTTGTGTCCAACTCTTAGCGACCCCATGGACTGCAGCCTACCAGGCTCCTCTGTCCATGGGGTTTTCTAGGCAAGAGTACTGGAGTGGGGTGCCATTGCCTTCTCCGATGCAGTGCCTATAGCTTGTACCTAAAGAGTTGTGGGCACTCAACAACTGCCCAGAAAAAGGCAGCAGCGATGGAGGTGGAAAGAAGGCAAATTTGAGAGTTTAGATACAGACTAGAGAGAACCTGGTGATTGATTGATTTAGAGAGTTGTGCCGGACTGAGTGCTGGGGTTGGAGAGCATAAAGATGAGTCTTCCAGGGGCCTGACTCAGGAGACATCAGACTCAGCTGGTGGTTGTTGGGTGAGTGTGGGTGGGGTGGAAAGGAGTGGATGGGGTGAGAATGTGTTCTCACTAGAGAGCAATTGCAACCCTGAACTCACCCCACAGGTTTAACTCCCCTGCCTTCCTGCTTTTTCAGTGATTCTTAAACTTTGCTGCACCCTAGAATGATGTGTTAAAAACCTGACATGGGGGACTTTCCTTAAATCAGTAAAATCTATCTACCAGTGAAGATAGGGATAGAGCCTCCAAATTTTTAAACTTTTAAAATATCGATATTCTGGTGAGCACCATTGTCCCATGAGTTTCCAGATGAGCAGTCCTCTTCCTGCCCTTTGTCTGGAAACCCCAGGCTTATCAGTCATCTCACTCTGCCAGCTCATGGCTGAGCCATCAGCTGGCTTCCATTCCTCTTCACCAGGGTTGGGTCCTGGCACTGAAACCCTTCTACAAATATTTGTGCTTTTAACCTGCCACTGCCTGGCATGTATGTCACCTCGGCCAATATTTACACTTGTAGATGACTATACTTAATGCTTAATGGTGTGTTCAGCTTAAAAGGTGTAAAGGATGTGAATTACTTGAGTTTTCCTGTTTCCTTTTGAATTCTCTTTAGCCCTTATTCACTTTCTTCAAACATTTCACAACTGGGGCTGGTAAAAGTAGACCCAATGACGCAATACTTAATTTCTAATTTCTTGCCAATAACCAGGAAGCATCTTGTGGGTTGGTGGTGTGGCAAAGAAGAGGGACAGCATGTTGTGTAACATTGTGTACCAACGCAAAATTGGGCTGTGGTTATCTTCTGGGGTAACCCCTGGTGGTTTTTCAGTATGGACATGACTACAAGTGTCTGTGGGTTTTCAGGACCCAAGATGAACTACTGAAAGTGATGAGGTCCAGGAATGAAACTTCATTGTTTGAAAATTAATTTTAAAAATTAATAGGGTGTTTTTTTTCTTCAGAATCTATACATGATTTGACAGTTGAAAGTGTTTGCATCTTACTTTCCGTATTTGGTTTCTACACACATTCTTTGATCCTGAAGACAAATTTTGTACTTGGAGACTTTGATTTGTTCTGTGGCAAAGCTTCTGGAGGATCTTCCCTAGTGGCTCAGATAATAAAGAATCTGCCTGCAATGCGGGAGACCTGGGTTCGATTCCTGGGTCAGGAAGATCCTCTGGAGAAGGGATAGGCTATCCACTCCAGTATTCTTGCCTGGAAAATTCCATGGACAGAGGAACCTGGTGGGCTACAGACCATGCCATCACAAAGAGTCAGACATGATTGAGCAGACTCTCCCCAGTTTTGGCACTGCCTGGTCCAAAATGGTTTTTGGGTTTCCCTGGTGGCTCAGACGGTAAAGAATCTGCCTGCAGTGCAGGAAACCTGGGTTCGATCCCTGGGTTGGGAAGATCCCCTGGAGAAGGGAACAGCTCCCCCCTCCGGTATTCTGGCCTGGAGAATTCCATGGACAGAGGAGTCTGGCAGGCTACAGTCTATGGGATTGCAAAGAGTCGCAGAAGACTAATGCACAAAGAAGATTAATGCACAAAGCTTCTGGAAGTGGTGCTGGGAGGAGAGATGGCTCATTTTCAGGGTGAGCCTAGTGAGGGGGCAGAGAAAAGCTCTTGCAAGGGGCTGGAGCCCCAGGTGCAAAGCCAGGGGGCTGGATTTGGTTGGAGGAGCTGCAAGTGATGGGATGACTGGCTTGTAACAGTTAAGGTTAGGTGAAAGGCTGGAATGAAGAGGTGGGTAGGCACAGGGGTCTCATACACTCAAATGACATCCCTACAGCCTGCAATTACGCCTTCCTCTTCTGCATCCCGCACATCCAGCTTCCCAGAGAGTGAAGTGTTAGTCACTCAGTCATGTCTAACTCTTTTCAGTGCCATGGACTATAGCCCACCAGGCTCCTCTGTTCATGGGGTTTTCCAGGCAGGAATACTGGAGTGGGTAGCCATTCCATTCTCCAGGGGATCTTCCCAACCCAGGGATTGAACCTGGGTTTCCTGCATTGCAGGCAGATTCTTTACCATCTGAGCCATTAGGGAAACTGATAAGTGTAGATGTGATCATTGTGCTTTTCCCTTAAAAAACAAAAATAAAACAAAAACTTCACTATGTTTTCCAATAAGACCAAATTCTTAGACTCCCTCAGTCTAGTTGTGAGACTTTTTTCCTGCTTCTTTATTTAAAGGCAAAGTGTAGAATACAGAAAAAAAAAACAAAAAAAAAACCAAACCCAAGGACAATGCCAGAAAGCACTGGAGTTCCAGGAGACATTCCACAAGGTGACCTAACCAAGGCCGTTTATTTTGCACACACAGGACTGCACAGCCTCTTTGACTTGAACATGTCAAATTCCTTGCAAAGAATTTTGCCTTTGGGAGAATCCCTGAAAAATCCTTCAGTGTTTAAGTCCCTTAAAGAGTCAAGCAATGCTTGCACTTGAGAGCATGTGGATTATCTGAAAATAGCTTCTGATATTGACTTCTAATATAATTCCACAGTGGTAAAATTACAGACTCTGTATTTCAGTATCTTTAGACCATGAAATTTTTGCACTTTGTTTTATGTCCCTGGATATGTTCCTGCATCTCCTAGTTTATAGTCTATGGGAACTTGAACAGAATTTGTATCCTACTGTTGTGTGAACATTGTATGAATCTTAATCATGTTGAATTGGTTCATAGTGCTTTTCAAATCTACTATATCCTTCTACTTCTCTGTATATGCATTCTATTAACTTTTGAGAGTTTGATATTGAAACTCCAACTAAAAATCTTTATTTATTTACTTAAAAAATAATTGTAATATATAGTGGAACTATATGTAACCTTGTTCTGTATTTTCCAAGTCTATGGTAAATGTGTTACCATAGTTTCATAATTTAAAAAATAAGAAAGGGGGGAGAAGAAATGCTAATCAAGTGGTTTATTACAAGAAAGAAGCAAGATCTGCTATTTAAGACCTTGCTTCTTTCTTATACCAATCTTATTCTTTGGCCAATTTTGTCATTTTGCAAATGTTCCTTACTCTTTTAAACCTCCATGTTTTTGATTAAAGGATTCCTTTTTTTTTTTTCTTTCCCCAGATTACCTGCCCTCCATCTCTACCTGGGAAGGCTTATCAGGTTTGAGGACCTAACTGAAATGTGATTTCCTTCATCCAATTGCATTGTCATTCCAGGTGGAAGTGCCTTTTATCTGTACTTGATTAGAGTTTAATATTTTAAAACTTTAATTAGAATATAATTTACATGAATTGGCCAATAAGTTTGTTTGGATTTTTCTGTAAGATGGTACAAAAAACCTGAACGAACTTTTTAGTCAACCCAATATTTCCTAAAAGTAAGTGTACAGGTTGATGAAGTTTCATAAGCTGAACACACTTGTGACGCCAAGAACCAGAATGTCACCAGCACCTAGGAAACCCTTTCTCCCATCCCCACTCCCATCCAAGGGTAACAACGGTCGACAGGTCAGGACACAGATTAATTCTGAACTTCATCAACTGCTTTTTAAGAGTATATACTCTTTCATATCCGTATCTTTCCCCTAATATTATGTTTCTGAGATTCATTCATGTTGTTATCGTATTTGTGGATGATTCATTCTTGTGGCTGTATAGTGTTTCCTTGTGAGAACATACCACAAGTCAGTCATGCATTCTACTGTTGATAGCCTATTTGCTACTTTGAAGGTTCTAGGATACACCTTGTGGTGAAAGTATGTATGCACGTTTGTTGCCTGTGAACACAGGAGTAGAGTTGTGGGGTCACAGGTGCACATACAAAGATACTGCCAGACAAATTTCCCACATGACTGCCTCCCTGTACACACTCACCGCTGATGCATGGGAGTTCTAGTTGCTCTACATCCTTACTGTGACTTGACATTTCCATCCCATCTATGCACCGAACATGTCTTCCAAAGAGTGTCTGCCACAGAGTTTCTACTCAAGGCTACAAAGAGACCCAGATCAATGTATAAAGTAGAACAACCCCTGCCTCCCTTCAACTCTTCTGCCTTGTGAGGTGGTTGTTTTTGGTTTGTTTGTTTTGTTTCGAGTATTTGAGAAATAAAATTTCTTCCTTATTTTAAAAACTAAAGAGAGCATAGGAAACCTTCTGATGTGCTGGAAATGTTCTATATCTTACACAGTATGATGGTTACATAAGCATGAATGAACATGAATGAACATAAGCATGAATGAACATGAATGAACATAAACATGAATGAATTAAAAAACTAATAGAGCATCAACAAATTTGTATACCTTTCTCCAGTCCCATCCCAATGATCAGTGTAAAGAAGAGACTTATGTGAATACATATTCAGAATAGATTCTTGCCAGGCTGGGGAGTAGATTAGTGATTTGAATGTAACCCAGTCTGGAGGTTCTCAGAGACGCAGATTGACCACTTGCAACATGGTGCCTATTTTTCTGCCTCAATTGTCACTCTAAGTTTACTTGATGGAAAAGGGGAGAGGAATCAGTGTGCATTTCTTCCAAAGACAAGTTGGTTCTAAATGAAGGGGTGATACTGGTAAACTCTTCAGCTTCCTTCAGATATCATGTTTGTGCCTTGTTTACTCCACTGCTATTTGTATTGGGCACTCCGAAGCCTAGAGTTCTGGAATAAAATAAAGATCAAGCATAGATCTAGAAGTCTTTTGAAAAAAAACAACTGTAAGATGTCATTTTTAATTGTTGTTTTTTTTTTTGTCCCAAAACAATATTGCCACCTATTGGTAGAAAAGGAGAACTTTATTTCAGTGTTTTAATTGCAAGCAGTAATGATTCAACCATGGATGAAAATAAGCTGTATTAATTCAACATTTTCACCCTAACCTGCTCCCACCACCTTTCACAAGAGATAGAGCTCATAGGATTCTTAAATGTCACAAAATCAAGTACTTGATAGGACATTACGAATCCCTCCAGACAGCTGGCATCACTGCCTTCTGTATTTGCTTGAGAGAAATTTTTGTTGTTTCATTGTTAGCTATCATTCCATAAAACAATAATTTAAGATCAAGAAACTACTTTTTCTGTCACGTGTATTAGTAAATTCTCCCAGTAAATCTCACACTCATTAGCAGAGATGTGTCGTCACACTGTTGTGTTTTCAATATTTTTTGTTGAAAGTTTTCACTTTTGTCTCAGACGCAAAGGATTTGTTAACAAAATGATCCACTTGTTATATACAAATAAATAATACCAGTATTTATTAGAAGATTATCTGGCTTACTTTCAGTATACTAATACTAAAAGAAAAAAGAAATAGAAACAGCAGAAGATACATCACCAAACTGGGTTTTGACCAACATCCAGACTCAAACAGCACTGGGAAGCCCATGACACAGCACATCTGGAGTCCTAACTGGGAAAAGGTTCCAGGCAGTGCATCAGCTCTGTGGGTGGGACTTCAAAGACTGAGTTCCTGCTTATAATCCTAGGATGTAAACTGATATCATCATCAATCTGTGAGCAAACTGCAGCTCTGGTTTCATGTTCAGTTCACTTCAGTCGCTCAGTCATGTCTGACTCTTTCCAACCCCATGGACTGCAGCACGCCAGGCTTCCCTATCCATCACCAACTCCCAGAGCCTACTCAAACTCTTGTCTATCACGTCGGTGATGCCATCCAACCATCTCATTCTCTGTCGTCCCCTTCTCCTCCTGCCTTCAATCTTTTCCAGCATCAGGATCTTTTCCAATGAGTCAGTTCTTCGCATCAGGTGGCCAAAGTATTGGAGTTTCAGCTTCAGCATTAGTCCTTCCAATCAATATTCAGGACTGATTTCCTTTAGGATGGACTGGTTGGATCTCCTTGCAGTCCAAGGGACTCTCAAGAGTCTTCTCCAACATCACAGTTCTAAAGTATCAATTCTTTGGCACTCAGCTTTCTTTATAGTCTAACTCTCAATGGTCTAACTATGAGTTAGACTATAGTCTAACTATGACTACTGGAAAAACCATAGCTTTGACTAGATGGGCCTTTGTTGGCAAAGTAATGTCTCTGCTTTTTAATATGCTGTCGAGGTTGGTCATAACTTTCCTTCCAAGGAGCAAGCATCTTTTAATTTCATGGCTGCAGTCACCATCTGCAGTGATTTTGGAGCCCCCCAAAATAGTCTGTCACTGTTTCCATTGCTTCTCCATTTATTTGCCATGAAGTGATGGGGCGAGATGCCATGATCTTAGTTTTCTGAATGTTGAGTTTTAAGCCAACATTTTCTACTCTCCACTTTCACTTTCATCAAGAGGCTCTTTAGTTCTTCTTCACTTTCTGCCATAAGAGTGGTGTCATCTGAATATCTGAGGTTATTTATATTTCTCCAGGCAATCTTGATTCCAGTTTGTGCTTCACCCAGTCCAGCGTTTCTCATGATGTTCTCTGCATATAAGTTAAATAAGCAGGGTGACAATATACAGCCTTGACATACTCCTATTCCTATTTGGAACCAGTCTGTTGTTCCATGTCCAGTTCTCATGTTGCTTCCTGACCTGCATATAGATTTCTCAGGAGGCAGGTCAGGTGGTCTGGTATTCCCTTCTCTTTAAGAATTTTCCATAGTTTGTTGTGATGGTTTCATGTTAATACTGGTTTTTTTTTTTTTTTTTGTCTTAAAACTTGAAATGTTGTTAAGCCTAGGGCTTTGTGGGCCAGCTCCCCTCCAAGGGCTCAACAATCTCAAGAATGTTCCACCATCTTATCTATGGTGCTACAAGGCTTGCACTCACAGTAGGCAGTCACTCAAGCCACTCATATCAGGGCAGTGTCCAGGCAGATTAGAAGCAAGGCCAGAGGGCTGTTCTGCTTTGTCTCTGAAGCCTAAACAAGACTATTTATTTAATTTCCCTAACAGAGATTTGGCAAAGTCTACTCTATTAACTTCAATTTATTACATTTACTGTTTTTCTTTTAATTGCTGGATAGAACAAAGTTTTCCCTTAGCATGAAAATGAATGCTTTTAAAAATCATAATTAGGGGAAAATTGCATTCTTCTCTGATAAAATGCTAACATGTCAACAGTAATACTAGTTGCATATCAAAGACACCATAAAACAAAAATTGCTCTGGTAAAAATGTTCTGAAGACATAGAAAACTTGGCAATTTAAATTTTTAGTGCATCTTTTTCTTGTGTTTTGTTTGTTTGTGTATTAATTGGCCAAACATTTATGGTTGTTGTTGTTCGGTCACTAAATCATGTTAGAGTCTCTGTGACCTCATGGACTAAGCACACCAGGCTTCCCTGTCCTTCACTCTGTCTCCCAGAGTTTTCTCAGATTCATGTCCACTGGGTTGGTGATGCTATCTAACCATCTCATCCTCTGCTGTTCCCTTTTCCTGTTGCCTTCAATCTTTCCCAGCATCATGGTCTTTTCCAATGAGTCAGCTCTTCACATCAGATGGCCAAAGTATTGGAGCTTCAGGATCAGTCCTTCCAATGAATATTCGGGGTTGATTTCCTTTAGGATTGGCTGGTTTGATCTCTTGGCAGTCCAAAGAACTCTCAAGAGTCTTCTCCAGCACCACAGTTCAAAAGCATCAATTCTTTGGGGTTCAGCCTTCTTTATGGTTCAACTGTCATATCTGTACATGACTACTGGAAAAAAACATAGCTTTGACTAGATAGACGTTTGTTGGTAAAGTGATGTCTTTGCTTTTTAATACACTGTCTGGGTTTGTCATAGCTTTTTTCCCAAGGAGCAGAATCTTTATTTCATGGCTACAGTCATCATCTGAAGTGATTTTGGAGCCCAAGAAAATAAAGTCTGCCACTGTTTTCACTTTTTCTCCATCTATTTGGCATGAAGTGATGGGACAGGATGCTGTGATCTTAGTTTTTTGAATGTTGAGTTTTAAGCCACCTTTTTCACTCTCCTCTTTCAACTTCATCAAGAGACTCTTTAGTTCCTCTTTGCTTTCTGCCATTAGAGTGGTATCATCTGCATACCACTTGTTGCTATTTCTCCCAGCAATCTTGATTCCAGCTTGTGATTCATCCAACCTGGCATTTTGGATGATGTACTCTGCATATACTGGAGGAGGGCATGGCAACCCACTCCAGTATTCTTGCCTGGAGAATGACATGGACAGAGGAGCCTGGCAGGCTACAGTCCACAGGGTTGCAAAGAGTTGGACACTACTGAAGTGACTGAGCATGCACACACTCTGCATATAAGTTAAATAAACAGGGTGGCAATATACAGCCTTGTCGGACTCCTTTCCCAATTTGGAACCAGTCAGTTGTTCCATGTAAGATGGTTTCTCAGGGGACAGGTAAGGTGGTTTGCTATTCCCATCTCTTTAAGAATGTTCCACAGTTTGTTGTGATCCACGCAATCAAAGGCTTTCGTGTAGTCAGGGAAGCAGAAGTAGGTGTTTTTCTGGAATTCCCTTGCCTTCACTGTGATTCAACGAATGTTGGCAATTTGATGTCTGTTTCCTCTGCCTTTTCTAAATTCCACTTGTACATTTGGAAGTTCTCAGGTCATGTACTATTGAGACCTAGCTTGAAGGATTTTTAACATAATGTCATAAACATTTATTAGGAACTTACTATATGCTAGCACTTAGCTAGAAGCTGGGAATACAAAGATTAATGCGACAGCCGGTGCCCACTGAGAGGCTGTACTCTAGGCAGGTAAGACAGACACAGAGACAGTATTAATTATAATACTGTTAATACTTTGTAGAAAGTATAGTTACCAAAATATTCTGAAGACACAGTGAGAGGCACCTCAGTCCTGATGGAAAGATGGAGGGGAGGACAGCTTTGTTGGGGGAAACCTGAGTCTGTTTCCAAATAAGTGTTTGCTTGGCGGAGGGCAGGGGTTGAGGGTGGTGCAGGGCTAAAGTGGAGTTTGAAGTGTCTGTGGGGCTTCCAGGTGGAGCCGTCTACTTCCCATTTGGAGATGGGAGTCAGAAGCAGGTGCATAGAATACAGAGTGAGAGAGAGATTTGGAATTTCACCCAAGAAACTCTGTAGCAAAAAAAGACGCATGGCTGGGGATGAACATCTGAGAGGGCAGAGGCATGCTGGCTCCCAGAGAACCCCCAGAAGCAAAGAATCAAGGTTCCCCAAGAGAACAAGAAAGTTCAGCCATGGAACCAGGGGGACTCATCCATAGCCATGAGGCCAAATTGGCCAAAAGTTTCACTTTGTTCGACTCCTCAGGGTTTGTAATATTTTTAAAGTAGTTGCCAACTTCTAAGGGTCGAGTGATGCCTCGTAAAATCTGCATTTTTAGCTGCCCATGAAGCACTGGAACATCGGCTATGTAGGGCCTAGATTCCTCACAGCCGCACAGCAGCAGCCCTTTTGCTGCGGTGACGGGCTCTCCAAGACCCCACAGGCTCATAGCTTGAGGTGGCCATTTCGTTCATTGAGGTGACCTGCCTGGCTCCTCTGGGCATTTACATCTGGGATCTTCCCCTAGAATTTCAAGAATGGTGTGATCTCCAAATGTCCACTGCAGCAGAGGAATGACTAAGGAATGAGAGAATCTCCCCTGCCTTTCAATTAGTAGATGATGAGTCACCAGAGTGACCTGAGGGAAGGGAAGATTAAGAAGATTGAGTAAACCACAGAAGCAGATGAAATTACTATCGATTGAGGAGTGGCCAGGAGGGAGAGCATGGTGAGGACAGAGGGGCAAGTGATCTTTTCTTTAAAGGGCCACAGAGCAGATGTTTTTGGCTTGGCTGGCCAGATGATCTCTGTCACGACTCCTCAACTATTCTGTTGTTCAGCACAAAAGCAACTATAGATAATATATAAACAAATAAGCATGGCCATATTCCAGTCAGATTTTATTCGCAAAGATAGGCTTTCTGTGGCCCACAGCTTGCCCAGATGGCATACACTGGGTCAGGGGTAGGACATTAGGTTGAGAGGAAAGCCAACAGGTCTGTAGACAAGGGGAGGGATTGGTAAAGAGGAGACATTGAAGGTAAAGAAAAACAGGAGAATGATTGATGAGGCCACTTCCAGAGGGAACAGGAGGGAGACAGGGCAAGGCACTCAGTGGAGGTGAGGGGAGGAAGACCATGCCACCCAAGCCAAGAGCTGAGCAGAGCTGGAGAACGAGTTTGCAGTGTGTGAGTAAAAGGAAGTCAGATATTGATCCTGTTGCTGCTGGTGCCAGTTTTATGGATAAAGTAGGAATAAAGCAATCAACCGAGAGTCATTGAGAAGATGGGATGAAGACGCTGGAACAACAGAAAGTTGATAAGCCGTGCTGAGGGCTCAGCAGAGAAACAAATGTGTTGTCGCATTGTTGCCATTCTGCATGGCAGCAGCAACGCCAGAGTTTCAAGTCAGAGAATGTAGATGGTGAATTTTGAGACAGTAATTCAGAACACATGGATCTCAGCTGAGTAGCTGTAGATGAGGCCAAGAGAGTCCTGCAAGATGGGAAGGAGAGAACAGGTCAAGGAATTAGAGGGGTTTTGTGAACAGATCTAGAGGGTGTGAAGGTTGTTGTTCAGCCAGTAAGTCATGTCTGACCCTTTGTGACCCCATGGACTGTAGCATGCCAGGCTTCCCTGTCCTTCACTGTCTCCAGGAGTTTGCTCAAATTCATGTCCATTGAGTCAATGATGCCATCCAATCATCTCATCCTGTGTCACCCACTTCTCCTGCCATCAATCTTTCCCAGCATCAGGGTCTTTTCCAATGAGTCAGCTCTTCGCATCAGGTGGCCAAAGTATTGGCGCTTAAGTTTTAGCATCAGTCCTTCCAATGAATATTCAGGACTGATTTCTTTAAGGATTGACTGGTGTGATCTCCTTGCTGTCCAAGGGACTCTTTTTAAAGAGTCTTCTCCAACACCACAGTTCGAAAGCATCAGTTCTTTGGCACTCAGCCTTCTTTATGGTCCAACTCTCACATCCATAGATGACTACTGGAAAAAACATAACTTTGACTAGACAGACCTTTGTCAGCAAAGTGATAGCTCTGTTGTTTAACACACTGTCTTAACTTTTCATAACTTTTTGTCATAACTTTTGTCATAACTTTTCCTCCAAAAGAAAAGATAAGTGTAAAGATGGAGAGCAGAAAAGATACAGGAAGTGATTTGAGAACAAATGATTGGGGTTTAGAATTTCTGTGTTGGGGCATTTCCAGGATGTTAGGATCCAGGTCAGGCTCCTTTATTAGGGGGTTGAAATACAGTGCAGCAAAGGACAGTCAGTATCGGGAAGTAAAGTTGCTCACTAGCTATCTTCACAGAGGCTGAATCTCTCAGGATTTGGAAGGAAGGGGCTTTCACTCAGTGATGGAGAGTGACCTGAAGGCAGCAGATGACAGCAGTGAGGAGGAGTGGGAGGACGTGTGTCTGTCTGACACGGGCATTCACTAGAGGTGGGAGCAACAAACTCCTAGGCTCGCAGGCGCCTGTTTTAGCCCTGCGGAGTCAGCACTTTCCATTGCCAAGGAGACCAGTTCATCACTATCTCTACAGACAGGCTGGTTGGGGCCTGTTAGATGTGGAGGAGGAGTGTGTTGCTCACAGGCTTACCCTCTCCTTACAAGTCCCTACAAGCCCCACTGTGAGCTTTCTCTCAAACTTCTGTGATGCAGTCCTGTCAGTAGAGAATATGGGGGACTTCCCTGGTGGTCCGGTGGTTAAGAATCCACCTTGCAACAATGCAGGGGGCTCAAGTTCAATCCCTGGTTGGGGAACTAAGATCCCGCATTCCTCAGAGCAGCTAAGCCTACAAGTCGCAGTCAGTATGGCAGTAAGGAAAGATCCCAAGACCCAACCCAGCCAAATAAACAAGTAAATAAATATTTGTAAAAACTAGAGAATATGTCGGCTTTCCCAGCCTGCCTGCTTCTTCTGGCCTGTCTCTGATTCTATTCAAGCTGCAGCTCCAGCCGATAATGGATGTCTGTTCCCCTTTCACCAGCAGATGGACAGGTGATCAGAATATCTCTGCAAATGTTCCTGGGAGAGGAGCCGGGAGTCTTCTTAAATGACAGCCCCTCAGCCCCACCCGCATAGGCAGAATCCATTTGGAATCACAGGTCAGGGGGTGTTCAAGTTGTGGACGGTTAGTGAGCACTCTTCTCCAAGTTCCACCCTGAGACGGGCCTCAGACCAGGACTCTCCAGGTGGAAGATTCTGAGGAGCCTCCGAAGAGAACTCAAATAATGGGCTTAATGAAAGAAAGCCATACACGTGCAGCTTATTTAAACTGCACACAGTATAGTTGGCACCACGTTGTTAACCACTCTGTTTAATAACCTGTCCTTATCCCTCTCCCCCTGTTTTCTCCCAGAAGTTGAAGCTTTGCTTTTGGCACCAAGTATGAGCTGGCCCTTTGAGTTTAGAGAGAGGGACAGATCACACAGGTATTAAGTCAGAAGATGCCAGCCCCAGGGCTGGGCCATGCCCTTGTCTCTGGAGCCTTAGGAATGGAAGCTGAGTCCACATGCTTCCTCAGCTGTTGTGTCTGTGATCTTCCCTGTCAGCTGTTTAAAGAACAGCTGAGGAAGGAGGCCTGCATGCTTCTGGGCTCCCTCTGCATGTGTCAAGCATGAGTCAGACCCAGAGGCTAGTGTTTGTCCCCTCAGTTAAGAGCTGCAGCCCGTATCTCTCCAGATAAGTATCTCTGAAAAACAGCCAGTGCCGGGCAGATGTAAGGATCAGAGAATGCCAAGCCTTAATTCTGAGGAGTGGGGCATCCTGGCCCACACCCTGAGGAGACAGCTTTCAGCCTTCAGGTAAGATGAAAAGAAGGGAAAAAAATTCACCCCTGGTTCTCACACTAGAGAGAAGGATCAATCCTTATGGCAGTAACATTTTGCAATTTTTGGTTTGTGTTGCTGCTACTGCTAAGTTGCTTCAGTTGTGTCCGACTCTGTGCGACCCCATAGATGGCAGCCCACCAGGCTCCCCCGTCCCTGGGATTCTCCAGACAAGAACACTGGAGTGGGTTGTTAACAAGTCTGAAACCTATCCAGCCAACATAGCTCATTTTACCAGCAAAGTGTTTTATTTTAATTCTTATTATATTATATTTATTTATTTATTTTTGGCTGCATCGAGTCCTAGTTGTGGCATTCAGTATTCTAGTTCCCTGACCAGGGATCAAACCAGCATTCCCCATGTTGGAAGGTGCACTCTCAACCACCAGGCCATTAGGGAAGTCCTGCAAGGTGGCTTGTAACATGTCATCTAAGCCAGTGCACAGTCATTAAGTAACCCTTCTATAGATGCGATGATATACTGGGTCAAGAGACTAGGACACACTGCCAAGAATTTGTTTGATTTTCATTAGTAATGCCTGTTCTTTGCAGTATGGCGGGGAAATGGCACTGGTTTGGTTTTCAACCCAAAGCAGTGATTTAAAAATTGTACACAGGAATCATCTGGAATTTTTTTTAAAAATTCTGACTCCCAGGCCTCATTGCAGAGAAATCACATCAGAATCCATGGAGGTGGGAACCTGGAGTCAGGAGTCATAGAATTCTCAGGGGATTGCCGTGAACAGCCATGTCAGAGACCACCCACCCCCTGAAGAATCACATTTACTCATGTGACCATCTTCTGTCTATGGAATTCTCCAGGCAAAAATACTTGAGTGGGAAGCCATTCCCTTCTCCAGGGATCTTCCTGGCCCAGGGATTGAACCAGAGTCCCCTGCATTGCAGGCAGATTCTTTACTGTCTGAGCCGCAAGGGAAGCCCAAGTGACCACAAGTGTCTCTGTTAATTCAGTTCATCTTGTATTTGTTGGCATTTTGACTTTGCACTCTGAGAGCTGATTTGATTATCCTGAGGATATTTCTGGATCCTAATAAAGTCAAAATCACTGGGAAGCAGCAGGGATAAGAGCCAGGTGGAAAGAAGAGGTCTCATGAACCACAGGGGAAATTTTCTGTCATGAAACCTGAAGGCGTGCAGAGCATCTCTCCAGGTCAGAGGTACTGAGCTCTGAGTCTGGACAGCCGGACATAGCAGCAGAAGCAGTGGACCTGGGGTAAGTGGGGAGTATACCAGAGAGATTTCTGGAATAATTTCTCTCTGCAACTGGAGATAAAGCTTATAAGCCAATTTATAAGCCAGGGGTAGTAGGATAGAAGGGTGGACTTGCTCTGTTTTAAAGAATCAGGAACACAGTGTATAGACTCTCAAAGTCTTTAAGTCTCTAAAGGTGATGATTCTCAGAATGATTTCTTTTTTTTTAGTTGAGAGTTTCGATGATTATTACTTTGTCAAGAAAATAACCACATTCCTTTATCAAATATGTGTTCAGTGCCTTTTCTGTTCTAGGCACACCATTTGTTACTAGAGATACAAAGATTAAATAGAACATAGTATATGCCTGTGCGAATCAATGTCCTAGATGGGGAAAAGGGTGCATAAATCAAACCCTTTTAAATAAAAGGGTAGCAAAAAAATTATGCTAGGTTTGGACACAGTGCTGTGAGTCTGATGTTAACCCTAATGGCATCAACCCTCATTTATTTCATTTTCCTTCTTCCATTGCTATATCCTGGACTCTGTATTTTTTGCATATAATGGAAATTAAATACTCTCTTGGTTTGTACTGCTATTGTCAGGAGAAGGTAGGATTCTTAGCAGGGGAGGCCAGACAGTTTGGATCCTAAACTTAAGAGCAAAGAGCAACTTCTTTGAAGTCTGATGTGTTACTGAACCAGAGAGAATTCTATATAGAGATTAAGGTAGGCAGAATTGCTACAGTAACTGTTTCTTTTGAAATCTTTTCAGGTTTTCAGCCATGTTGACTGTTTCTACCATACTAAAATGGAGTGAAAATATTTGCTTGACCCACATCTCTGCTCCCAGTGATAATTATTCAATGTTCTGTCACATCTTTTTTCCTAAATTTGTTGTTCAGTCGCTAAGTTGTGTCTGACTCTTGCAACCCCGTGGACTGTAGGCTGCCAGTCTCCTCTGTCTGTGGGATTTCTCAGCAAGAATACTGGATTGGGTTGCCATTTCCACCTCCAGGGGATCTTCCTGACCCAGGGATTAAACCAGCAGGCGGAATTTTTACTCCTGAGCCACCAGGGAATCCAAATCTCCAGTCTTTTAAATATCTTTTGCCTTTCCCCTCAATGCATTTATTTGCAGTCTCCATGTGAACTCTTGGGCCCCTTCCCTTTTTCTCATTTCCTGACCTCTCCTTACCAATGTCTCATCATCTCTTTGCTGGTTTATTACACATTTTCCCAGCAGGCTCCCTCAGGCACCACTGTAGAGGGTGCTGAGCTGAACTGTAACATGCTTATTAGAACAGTACTTTATACAAGAAATCAAAACTTGCTTTTATAATATCCAGCAAAACTGAGACAAAGAAAAATAAAAAGGTAGCAAAAAAAAAAAAAAGCCAATGAGAAGGGAATGATCTAGGCAGAAGCGAGAAAGTACTAAGACATAAAAGGATATAGATGCTCAAAACCAGCATGACCAATGATGTAGTCTGGTGGGTCAGTGATATTTACCAAGCTGATTCAGGGCTTAAAGAGGGTGGCAGATTTGCTAAACAATTACACAGAAACCAGACAGACCCAGGGAGCCCGAAGGTGAAATTAGATTATCCAACACAAGACACTGAGCAAGCCCAGCTGCTTGTACACAGTGTTTGTATTTGGAATAAATAAGCTGCAACTGTTATTCCTTCCTCTCAGGCTTCCAGCCTAGGAGTGGAGTCGGGATGAAATGAACACAACAGTTTAAACATCCACGTTCTGGTTTACATGATTCAAAACAGGAAGAGTCTGATTTATTTTTAGGGTGGCTCAGTGGCCTGTTCCTCCTGATCTTATCTATGCAGAGTTTGTACATTGAGACCACCTCCTGCCCAGTCTCTAATGGCCGAAACATTAGCATTATCCTGCACCTCCCTGATGTGTAAGACAGCAAGTCTACACGACTGCCTTCCCTTTAAAAAAAAAAGAAAAATTATTTACTCTTGGTGGTGCTGGGTCTTCATTCTTGCATGGGCTTTTCTCTAGTTGCGGAGATGGGGACCACTCTTCATTGTGGTGCAGGGACTCCTCACGGCAGTGACTTGCAGAGCACAGGCTCTAGGCACTCGGGCTTCAGTAGTTACAGCTTGAATGGCTGCCAGAGTCCCGCTTCCGGCCAGCACACCTGGTCCTGCCACCTCCTACTTCAAAACCTGTGCTCCCCTGTCATCTCCAGGATGATGTGTACCACTCTCAGCCTTGCTTCCCAGAGCCTCTGATGGCTGTCTGACCCCATCGCTTGTGCTTCCACCACTTATCTCCACAAACTGGAGCTCTAGTAGATGACTTTTTCCAGAAGCTACCAGGACTTTCCATGCTGCACTGTCATTGTTCATGCTTGGAATGTCTCTCCCTTCTATTTTCTGACTAAGATATAGGTATTTACTCAGCCACAGTGCAATGCTTCCCAAGTGTGGCTGGTCATGCAGATCATCTCAGGACTGCTTTTAATATTAACACACACACACACACACACTTTGGAATGCTGGGCCATGCTTCAGAGCCATGGGTTCCTAAAATATGGAAGCGTATATGAGTTTTTCTAAAGATGAGCACCATCAAGGATATAGTATCTTTATTTATAATCTTTTGATTTGAAGGGCCATTTTTTGCCTCACCTAAAACTGATATGCATTCATATTTTTGAGTGACAACTGCTAGTAATAGTAAAAAATAAAAAATAGCTATATTTATAAGCAGTTCAATATGTATTGAAATCTTCCCCATGTCACCCTAAGCCCTCTGAAGTCAGAATTGTGGGAGACTGCAGAGGGGAGGGGGAAGCTTCTGATCTGGGTCCTCTCATCTGGTGAGATGACCCTGGCAGCCCCTGGTCTCCCTGGCCTCAGGCAGAATGCCCAGTTCTATATGTCCATGCAAGGCTCTTCTCTTGTTTTATTTATTTACTCCCTTGTTTTTCTGTAACTTTTTTTTTTAATCTAAATATTCTAAAGTATTTGTCTGTTTTTTGTATGCATTCTGACATCATATGGTGGCTTCCCTGGTGGCTCAAATGGTAAAGCGTCTGCCTGCAATGCAGGAGACCTGGGTTCGATCCCTGGGTCAGGAAAATCCCTTGGAGGAGGAAATGGCAACCCACTCCAGTACTCTTGCCTGGAAAATCCCATTGACGGAGGAGCCTGGTAGGCTACAGTCCAAGAGTTGGACATGACTGAGCAATTTCACTTTCTTTCCTTACATGATATGTATAGTTTGTGGGCAAAAGTTTGACTTATGTAAGTTTATTCAAATGGTACTGTTATCTGTCTCATCTTGTTTCTTATGCCTGGATTGCCATTTTGGAAGGAATGGGAAATCCTGTAGCCCTGCAGTGCACATTTATCACATTTTTAATGAAATACCCACCACATACTACTCTAATTAGGAAGGAGGCAGTTTGATGATGTGGCTAAGAGTTCTGGCTCTGGGTTCTGAATGCCAGTGTTCAAATCCTAGCTTCTTCACTTATTAGCTTCATGGTCTTAGGTAGGTTACTAACTCTCTCTGCCTTTTAGTTTTATCACTTATAAAGTGGGGATACTTTAGCACACCTCAGAGGTTGTTGTGAGGGTTACATGTGATAAGCATATCTTACTGGAGAAAAGTCACACTACAGATTGTACCACAAATGTTGATAATTTCCACTCCCTCATGGATCCTCAATGATGCTCAGAGACCCCCTTGCTGCTGCTGCTAAGTCACTTCAATTGTGTCCAACTCTGTGCGACCCCATAAATGGCAGCCCACCAGGCTCCGCCATCCCTGGGATTCTCCAGGCAAGAACACTGGAGTGGGTTGCCATTCCTTCTCCAATGCATGAAAGTGAAAAGTGAAAGTGAAGTCGCTCAGTCGTGTCCGACTCTTAGTGAGCCCATGGACTGCAGCCTACCAGGCTCCTCTGTCCATGGGATTTTCCAGGCAAGAGTACTGGAGTGGGGTGCCATTGCCTTCTCCAACAGAGACCCCCTTCAGTTCAGTTCAGTTCAGTCGCTCAGTCGTGTCCGACTGTTTGTGATCCCATGAATTGCAGCACACCACACCTCCCTGTCTATCACCAGCTCCCGAGGTTCACTCAGACTCACGTCCATCGAGTCCGTGATGCCATCCAGCCATCTCATCCTCTGTCGTCCCCTTCTCCTCCTGCCCCCAATCCCTCCCAGCAAAAGAGTCTTTTCCAGTGAGTCAACTCTTTGCATGAGGTGGCCAAAGTACTGGAGTTTCAGCTTCAGTATCATTCCTTCCAAAGAAATCCCAGGGTTGATCTCCTTCAGAATGGACTGGTTGGATCTCCTTGCAGTCCAAGGGATTCTCAAGAGTCTTCTCCAACACCACAGTTCAAAAGCATCAATTCTTCAGCACTCAGCCTTCTTCACAGTCCAACTCTCACATCCATACATGACCACAGGAAAAACCATAGCCTTGACTAGACGGACCTTAGTTGGCAAGGTAATGTCTCTGCTTTTGAATATACTGTCTAGGTTGGTCATAACTTTTCTTCCAGGAGTAAGCGTCTTTTAATTTCATGGCTGCAGTCACCATCTGCAGTGATTTTGGAGCCCAAAAAAAT
>SJYQ01017153.1:44215-149968 GCA_006410935.1 Redunca redunca | reverse complement strand
TTCATATTCTGTCTAGGTTGGTCATAACTTTCCTTCCAAGGAGTAAGCGTCTTTTAATTTCACGGCTGCAATCACCATCTGCAGTGATTTTGGAGCCCCCCAAAATAAAGTCTGACACTATTTCCACTGTTTCCCAATCTATTTCCCATGGAGTGATGGGACCAGATGCCATGATCTTCATTTATGGATACAAATATACGTAAATATTATTAACAAAATATTAAAGAATTTTTTCCTATTACTAGCATTTCAAATGCTCCCTATAATCCTACCATTTAAATGTGTCCAACAAACACATTTTTCAAGAAATGGGACTTCTAGTCCTTATATCTGCAGAGATTTTTTTATCATTAGTGTGTGTGTGTGTGCTTAGTTGTGTCCGACTCTTTGTGAGTTCATGGACTGTGGCTCGCCAGGCTCCCCTGTCCATGGGATTTTCCAGGCAAGAATACTGGAGTGGGTTACCATTTCTTACCCCAGGGGATCTTCCCGACCCAGGGATTGAAGCACTGTCTCCTGCGGCTCCCTCACTGGCAGGCAGATTCTTTACCACTGAGCTACCTGGGAAGCCCATTTATGGTCAGAGTGATTAAAGGTCCTTGGCCCTGTCTGCCACCTGAATCTCTAGGAAACATGGGCATCTGGGGTGTCTAGGCCTAGGCCTCAGGCATATGAACCTCTGTTTTTATTAACTTTTTATTGAAGTGAACATATCATGTCATAAACATGAATTTTATGAACTGACCAAAGTTGGGTAACCAGCACTCAGATCAAGAAACAGATTATCGCCACCAGCTCAAGGGAGCCATTTGTACCCCAGCCAAAGTTATTACAGTCCAGCCCAAGTTGTCAATATCCTGACTAACATATGGAATTATTTTGCTTTTGGAATTAAAAAAAAGAAAAACCAAACTAAATACATACTCTTGTGTTTAGCTTCTTTCCCTCAGTGCTGTGTGAGAGTCATCCATATTGCTGCAGATAGTTCTGATTCATTCATTCTCACTCTTGTATAGTATTTCATTCTGTAAATAAACCTCAGTTTATTTATCCATTTTACTATTGATGAGCACCTAACTACTTAACAACTGGTATTTGATATCTCTTATATTTGAGACAAGAGTGTGAACAAGCTCCAGGAGATGGTGAAGGACAGGGAAGCCTGGCATGCTGCAGTCCACGGAGTTACAAAGAGTCAAATAGGACTGAGCAACAAAACAGCAACAATTGAGATCCATCAAAATTAAGAACTTCTATTCAACAAAAGTTACCATTAAGAGAATGAGATGTAAAGAAAAATGTTCTCCATACACACACACAAAACAAATGTGTACCCTGAATATAATATATACACATGCTTATTACATATGAGTTAGTAGAAAGCCAACTCAAAAAAAATACTTGACACATCTCAAAAGAAAATACACAAATAACCAATAAACACATGCTCAACCTCATGAGTGGTTCAAGATATGGAAATTAAAATAGTCACTGAAATGGTTAAACTATAAAGGACAGAGTACCAAGTGGTGGTGTGAGGATACAGGACAGTTTCATTCTCACACACTGTTCATGTGAGTGTTGATTTGTACAACCATTTTAGGAACTCTTTGGGATCCCTGGTGGCTCAGTTGGTAGAGAATCTGCCTGCAATGCAGGAGACTCGGATTCAATTCCTGGGTAAGGAAGATCCCCTGGAGAAGAAAATGGAAATCCACTCCAGTGCTCTTGCCTGGGAAATCCCATGGACGGAGGAGCCTGGTGGGCTACAGTCCATGGGGTCACTAAGAGTCAGGCATAACCGAGCAACTAACACTTTACTTGGTAGATCTACAAATGATTTAGCAATTCTGTTCTCCAATGATTTAGCAATTCTAGTCTCAGATTACTCTACAGAGATGGATATATATGTGCCCCCAAAGACAAGTATAAGATGTTCTTAGCAGCACATTTATTATGGCCCCAAACAAACATCTTTGTGTTTAAAATAACCTACATATAGATTTTGAGAACTCATTAGGGCTGAGAACCATAGCAATATCAAATGCACTTTTGATAGAATTTTCATTTTCATTTTTATATGCTGACTTAATAGGAAAATAATAAGACATTACTTTTCTCATTTGCAAGGAATAAGCTGAAATGATGGAAATGGCTAAAAATAATTTATAAATTTATAATTTATATGTTATTTATAATTATAAAATATTGTTTTGGTTGTTAAAATACTAAATGCTTTATGGAATTTTTTCTTATGTGGTAGAATCTTTAAGAAACCTTTGACCCTGATAGTGGGATCAACTATGGGAAGGGGTTAAAGTCAGGAAAAAGTAATAATAATTCTTTAGTAACAAGTCTGTACTCTAATGAGCTTCCCAGGAGACACTAGTGGTAAAGAACCCGCCCGCCAATGCAGGGGACAGAAGAGACATGGGTTTGATTCTAGGGTCAGGAGGATCCCCTGGAAGAGGGCATGGCAACCCACTCCAGTATTCTTGCCTGGAGAATCCCATGTAGAGAGGAGCCTGGCGGGCTTCCATTCATATGATCACGAAGAGTCGAACATGACTGAAGCAACTTAGAATGCATGCACACACCTTTTTTTTTTTTTTTTACTTAAAAAATCTTTTTTTATTGAAATATAGTTGACACAATATTGTGTTAGTGTCAGGTGTACAGCAAAGTGATTCAGTCAGATATATATCTATATATATGTGTGTTTGATACAACACATGATATATTTTCCAAGTATTCTCAGTATAGTTTGGAGAGATGAAGAGACTGGAGGGCCTCTTTTATCCAGCTTAGCCCTCACTTGTATCTTGAGATAAAAAGGGAGGCTGGAAACTATTTCCCCTTCCAGGGAAGCCACCTGTTCTTTGGACATCATCACCAGGGCAACCATCTTTTCAGGTAAGTCTCTCACTGGAGAGGCCCCAGGTGGGAGCCAGGCTCTCTACTGGGTGTCTGTCTATGTAGGTGTTCTGAGTTGTAACCAGCTCTTTGCAATGTGATGGACTGTAGCCCACCAGGCTTCTCTGTGCATGGGATTTCCCGGCAAGAATACTGGAGTAGGCAGCCATTTCCTCCTCCAGGGGATCTTTGCAACTGACAGATGGACCATGGCTTTTGCGTCTCCTGCATAGGCAGGTGGATTCTTTACCACTGCACCACTTGGGAAGTCCCTAATCCTCTTATTATCTCTAGAGGCACTTATGTTACTGCCATTTGATGGGTGCAGGAGTTTAGGCTCAGGGAGGCAAGGTCACTTATAGGAAGGTCACACCGCCCCTTGTGACAGAGCCAGATACTCTGGGAAGTGGGTGTTTCTGATGCCTGTGATGGAGAAACAGGCAACAGATGTTTATCTAGGCCTTTTAAATCACTGTGCTAAGCAGTGGATTAAGTCGGGGTGTCTCGGAAGAGTAGAGAGACCTGAGAATTGGTAGAAGAGGAAATTGAGATCTTGAAAGGGGTGCTGTTTTCTTTGGAGAATAGCGGTCATGGTGTCTGTAGAGTGGAAGGCGAAAGGACTGATTTACTCCTTCTGATTGTGTCTGGACACTGGACAGGAGACGAATAACATACCCAGCTTGAATGAGACTCCTCGAAGTAGGGATGTGCCCTGGGGGAAAAGGTTGCAGTCTAGGTGATGAGTAGTCTGAGAAGATGGAAAATTTCTTTGATAAATAGGAGAGTGGTGGCTAGTATTGTTTGCTGGACAGGGAGGAGCTGTATGGTGAGGAGGTTGGACATATTGCTGTAAATGGACCTCTAGTCAGGGGTTCCAGGGGAGAATTGACTTGAGGAGTTGGGGGGTAGGCATAGGGGGCAGATCTGGGTTACCCAGGACTATTCTCGGAGGTAGATGGCAAGGGTAATGATGAGGTGAAGACTCAGGACTCTGAATTGATGGCAGTGGCCTTGGCTGCAGGCTTTACCTTAAAAATCCACTTATAAATCCCTCTCAGCTCCCCATCCCTCTCCAGTAATACTGTTAGAACTGACGGGTTCTCAGGCAGATGCTCCAGAGAAGGTGTGTCTTTTTCCTTCCCACACCAGGGCCTGATGACAGACATCTGATCTTTGGTCAGGTTGCTGTGCTAGGCCATTGAGATGCTCCTGGAGCCAAGTGCAAAGGATCTGATCTCAACAGTCCCATCATTTCATGGCAAATAGAAAGGGAAAAGTGGAAACAGTGGCAGATTTTATTTCTTGGGCTCCAAACTCACAGTGGACAGTGACTGCAACCATGAAATTAAAAGACCCTTGCTCCTTGGAAGAAAGCTATGACAAACCTAGACAATGTATTCAAAAGCAGAGAACATTGCTTTGCCAACAAAGGTCCATCTAGTCAAAGCTGTGGTTTTTCCAGCAGTCATGTATGGGTGTGAGAGTTGGACCGTGAAGAAGGCCGACCACTGAAGAATTGATGCTTTTGAATTGTGGTGGTGGAGAAGACTCTTGCAAGTTCCTTGAACACCTAGGGGATCAAACCAGTCAATCTCTAAAGGAAATCAACCCTGAATATTCATTGGAAGGACTGATGCTGAAGTTCCAGTACATTGGCCACCTGACTCATTTGAAAAGACCCTGATGCTGGGAAAGATTGAGGGCAGGAGGAAAAGGGATGACAGAGGATGAGATGGTTGGATGGCATCACCGACTCAACGGACATGAGTTTGAGCAAGCTCTGGGAGATAGTGAAAGACAGGGAAACCTGATGTTCTGCAGTCCATGGGGTTGCAAAGAGTCAGACACGGCTTAGCGACTGAACAACAGCAATGAAGCTGCGAAGGGCACCTGCCAAATCATGTTAGGACCATTTATCAAACACTTGCCCTCTGCTGGGCATTATAATTTATGCTTTCAGTCATTTCTCTTCACCTGTATACCTCACAACAATTTTTCAGTGTGAATATTTTAATTTCATTTAGCAGTTGGGATGCTTAGGATAAGCGAGGGGAAAGTTTGCTGGAGGTCCCAAAACCTGTAAATAGCTGAGGCTGGGTTTAACTTTGCGTGATTCTAAAGACAGTGTTCTCTCTGACTGACACTTGGGCTGTCAGGTTTCAGGCTGGAGAAAAGGGTCTAAGCATGTGGTCTACACACCAGGCCTGGGAGCTCTTTGGTTGGAGTGAGTGAATAGATCTCAGATCCTGCACCCCTTGAGGGTGATATTGTTCACAGGGAGGCGGCAAAACACAGGTATTACAGTGTTTTTTGGCCCTAACCACAAAAGAGAAGGAGAAGGCAATGGCAGCCCACTCCAGTACTCTTGCCTGGCAAATCCCATGGATAGAGGAGCCTGATACGCTGCAGTCCATGGGGTTGCTAGGAGTCAGACAAGACCGAGTGACTTCACTTTCACTTTTCACTTTCATGCATTGGAGAAGGCAATGGCAACCCATTCCAGTATTCTTGCCTGGAGGATCCCAGGGACAGGGGAGCCTGGTGGGCTGCCATCTATGGGGTCACACAGAGTCGGACACGACTGACGTGACTTAGCAGCAGCAATAGCAGTGGCCCTAACCAAGGGCCAGAGTAGGTGTGATTATTAACATTTCATAGGGAAGGGAGAAAAAGAGAGGTCTAACAGTGCTCCTTGGGGGTGGGGTAGGGAGTCCCTCAGTCATGTGTCCAACTCTTTGTGACCCTATGGGCTGTGTACCCTGCCAGGCTCCTCTATCCATGGGATTTCCCAAGCAAGAACAGTGGAATGGGTTGCCATTTCCTCCTCTAGGGGATCTTCCCTACCCAGGGACCGAACCCATGTCTCGTAAGTCTCCTGCATTGGCCGGCAGATTTTTTACCACTGAACCACCTGGCATGCCGTTTCTTTCCTCTTACCTCTGGGCTTTCTTTCAAGGTAGGAAGAAGTTTCTACTTTCATTCCCCACACTATGATCTCACATCCTCAGCTGCACTCTGAAGCTTAGGAACATTGTGAGTAATCTATATTTTAAGAGGATCACTTGGCAGCAACTTATCTAGAATAAATTCTCCAGGAGCAAGGGAGGAAGTAAAGAAGCTGTTAAAGTGGTTTTCTGAGAGAGACATGCTGGTAACTTCAACAAGCAGGTAAAACAGAAGTGGAGGAGACAAGAAGAGTTGGTTTGGGATTGATTTTGGTTTGCAGTTGCTGATGAATTGGATTGGGTGAATGAAAGAGGATGACTTGACATTTTGAGTTTAAACACAAACTTTAGTTTGTTAATATGGTTAATGACATTCTATTTTTAATCCAGGTTACTTTGTCCCTGTTACAATTATGTTACATTTTGGGTAATTAAACTTTCAAAGCTCTAGGAGTGGGTGAGCACTGACCTCATACCGCTCTTCATCCTGTGCTGTGACTGATTTATCATATATGCCAAATCCAAGTTTTATGTTCAGCCCTGGTTCTCTTGAATCACCTGGAATTATGATTTTTAGCACCCCTGACATTTTGGATGACATAGTTCTTCGTCACGAGAGGGATGTCCTATACATTGCAGGGTGTTTAGCAGCATCCCTGGCCTCTACTGTGTTGTGACAACCCAGAATGTTTCCAGATACTGATAACTACCCTCTGGAGGGTGAAACTGCCCCAGGTTGAAGACCAGCTAGGCCTGGGAGGAGGACAGAGAACGCTTACTAGACAACCAGAAATGACAAGGAGACCCCTGTCCTCCTTTCTTCTGAGGGGCTTTGGGCCCATGAACTGGCTTAAGTCTGCCAATTGGTTGAGGGTCTACAGTTCTTTATTTCTGACTCAGGTATGACTTATTTTTGCCACCACTGCTTACTCGAATCAAGCTGGACATTAGAAGGGCCATCACCTATTTCAGTCCTAGGGACATTACGATCAACTATCAAAAGTCACAGGTCTCCATGGCTCAGACTCTTGATTTCTTTCGGTTCTCTGCCTACATCTTACTTGTCTTCTGTGATTTTGTTGTTGTTCAGTTGCTCAATCGTGTCTGACTCTTTGCGACCCCATGGACTGCAGCACACCAGGCTTTCCGGTGCTTCACCATCTCCCAGAGTTTGCTCAAACTCATGTCCATTGAGCTGGTGATGCCATCCAACCATCTCGTCCTCTGTCGTCTCCTTCTCCTCCTGTCTCAATCTTTTCCAGCATCAGGGTCTTTTCTAGTGAGTCGCCTCTTCGCATGAGGTGGACAAAGTATTGGAGCTTCAGCTTCAGCGTCAGTCCTTCCAATGAACACCCAGGACTGGTCTCCTTTAGGATGGACTGGTTGGATCTACTTGCAGTCCAAGGGACTTTCGAGAGTCTTCTCCAACACCACAGTTCAAAAGCATCAATTCTTCAGCACTCAGCCTTCTCTGTGGTCCAACTCTCACATCCATACATGACTACTGGAAAAACCATAGATAGCTTTGACTATATGAACCTTTGTTGGCAAAGTATTGTCTCTGCTTTTTAATATGCTATCTAGGTTGGTCATAGCTTTTCTTCCAAGGAGCTAGTGTCTTTTAATTTCATGGCTGCAGTCACCATCTGCAATGATTTTGGAGGCCAAGAAAATAAAGTCTGTCACTGTTTCCATTGTTTCCCCATCTATTTGCCGTGAAGTGATGGGACTAGATGCCATGATCTTAGCTTTTTTAATGTTGAATTTTAAGCCAGCTTTTTCACTTTCCTTTTTTACTTCCATCAGGAGGCTCTTTAGTTCTTCTTCACTTTCTGCCATAAGGGTGGTGTCATCTGCATATCTGAGGTTATTGATATTTCTCCCAGCAATCTTGATTCCAGCTTGTGCTTCATCTAGCCTGGCATTTCGAATGATGTACTCTACATATAAGTTAAATAAGCAGGGTGACAATATACAGCCTTGATGTGCTACTTTCCCAATTTGGAACCAATTTATTGTTCCATGTACAGTTCTAACTGTTACTTCTTGACCTGCATACAGGTTTTTCAGGAGGCAGGTAAGGTCGTTTGGTACTCCCATCTCTTTAAGAACTTTCCATAGTTTGTTATGATTCACACAGTCAAAGGCTTTAAGTTCAATTCCGTTGCTCAGTCATGTTTGACTCTTTGCGACCCCGTGGACTGCAGCACGCCAGGCTTCCCTGTCCATCACCAACTCCCAGAACCTACTCAAACTCATGTCCATCGAATTGCTGATGCCATCCAGCCATCTCATCCTCTGTCATCCCCTTTTCCTCCTGCCTTCAATCTTTCTCAGCATCAGGGTCTTTTCTAGTGAGTCAGTTTTTCACATCAGGTGGCCAAAATATTGGAACTTCAGCTTCAGCATCAGTCCTTCCAATGAATATTCAGGGTTGATTTCCTTTAGGATGAAGTGGTTGGATCTCCTTGTAGTCTAAGGGACTCTCAAGAGTCTTCTCCAACATCAGAGTTCAAAAGCATCAGTTCTTCAGTGGTCATTTTCCTATAATCCAACTCTCATATCCATGCAAGACTACTGGGAAAAAAAAAGGTTATCCATACATGACTACTTTTGAGTAAAGTCAAAGGCTTTAGCATAGTCAATGAAGCAGAAGTAGATGTCTTTCTGAAATTCTCTTGCTTTTTCTGTGATCCAACGAATGTTAGCAATTTCATCTCTGGTTCCTCTGCCTTTCCTAAATCCAGTTTGAACATCTGGAAGTTCTCAGTTCACATACTGTTGAAGCCTAGCTTGGAGAATTTTGAGCATTACTTTGCTAGCATGTGCTGCTGCTGCTGCTGCGAAGTCACTTCAGTCATGTCTGACTCTATGCAACCCCACAGATGGCAGCCCACCCGGCTCCTCCATCCCTGGGATTCTCCAGGCAAGAACACTGGAGTGGGTTGCCATTTCCTTCTCCAATGCATGAAAGTGAAAAGTGAAAGTGAAGTCACTCAGTCATGTCCAACCCTCAGCGGCCCCATGGAGTGCAGCCTTCCAGGCTCCTCCATCCATGGGGTTTTCCAGGCAAGAGTACTGGAGTGGGGTGCCATTGCCTTCTCCTTGCTAGCATGTGAGATGAGTGCAATTGTGTGGTAGTTTGAACATTATTTGACATTGTCTTTCTTTGGGATTGGAATGAAAACTGACCTTTTCTAGTCCTGTGGCCACTGTTTTGAGTTTTCCAAATTTGCTGACATATTGAATGCAGCACTTTAACAACATTATCTTTTAGGATTTGAAATAAATGATGTGATTAAATGTTACCATTTGGCTCCTACCACCCCAGAATCTTATTATCCCTGTTGAATTCAGAGACTCTAGTTTAATAGCAGCACTTCCCCGTATCATTTCTAACCTTTAGAGAACAGCCACTATAGCACTCCTTATAGAAGCTGTAATTCCTTCCCCAGTGCATTTCTCAAAGCCATAGTGGAAGGAGTATCCTCTGAACCATTCTGGGGACATAGTTAGAGATATCTGAACAAGTAGTGCGTAATAAATCCACTTAAGCGTGTCATTTTTTCCAAAGCCTTTGGATCGCTTGATCATTATACCAAGAAGCTTATGAAACGTCAAGTTCATTTACTGTAAAGTCCCTTTCACTGCAGGTTTATTTGTAACTGCTCAAGCTAACACACTAATTTCAGAATCTCTGCTTAGCACACTTAACTAATTGCAGTGGGCCCAACACTGCATTTCTTCTTCCCAGATCCAGTACAATTTAAAATCCATTATCTTGCACATTACTGAGGTTCTTTCAGTATATACTGACGAAATATTGCAGCTCTTGAGGTGTGCATTGACCTTCTTGTGAATCACACGTCATGGTTTACCTCCTGGGCCCTGCTGGGACTGGAGTCTGGATACTGGTCTAGAAGTAATGAGAGGCATGATCTTTGAAGAAGATCACCTGTTTGATGCTAGGTGACCACCTCAGGGGAAGACATAGGTTCTTCTGATGGGGGATGACTGACGTCCTCAGACTGTAGTAGAAGGAAGGGCTGCTTCTACTGGCAAAGGAGGATCAGTAGGAACTTAGAGGTTCCAACGTCCCCAGATTCACTGAAATCTGCTCCCATATTCCTGTCCCAAAGTTTAAGTCATATTTCTTCTCAACTGATGTCCTAACCTTAACTAAGAAACCCTGCAAAGTTGAGAATTCAACTTGTGTTGTAATTCAGCCACCTACAGGATTAAATTTCATGTTTGGTTTTTGGAAATCTTGGTCCAGGATATCCTTATCTTTCAGGACAGTTATAAATCCTTAAGTGCATCAGTTTTTTCCACCCACACATTCTTCAGTGCACTTAGAAGCACTCATTGAGTCACAGACATTTTTACTTTCACTAAAAATCTTCCTTGGTAGCAATGAATTCACTCAAATCCTTGCCTTCTATTAACAGTTGATTACACATTATCACCTTGATGTCTCCAGGTGATACTTCAAGTAACTCTTTTGCATATCATAAGCTACTACTGTCTCCTGTACTGTTGCCTGCCTAACTATATTAGGAAATCAGTTCCAGATAACCCAAAGCTAATTTAGAGAACCATCCTTAAGTTTCTATTCCCTGGAATCACTTTTAGTTTCAATTTCTGTATCAGTGAGGGTTCAATCAGGGAAACAACCACTGTGAATAGTATGAAATATGGGATCTATTATAGGATTTGAAAGTGAAAAAGTGAAAGTGTTAGTCACTCAGTTGTGTCTGACTCTGAGACCCCATGGACTGTAGCCCGTCAGGCTCCATTGTCCATAGGATTCTGAAGGCAAGAATACTGGAGTGGATAACCATTCCCTTCTCCGGGGGAGTCTTCCGATCCAGGGATCAAACCCATGTCTCTTATGTCTCCTGCTTTGGGAGATGATTCTTTACTACTAATGCCACCTGGGAAGCCAGACTTAGATCTTATGCGGTTGTGATAAGAGATGGAGCACTTGTTGGAAAACTGGTGCCTTTGTGTCTGGTGGAGGCCTGAGGCCACTGAAGTGAGTAGGTCCAGGAGTTGGAAACAAAAGCTGACTGTGAAGCAGGGGAGACTGGGAACAAAATGGGATCACAGCTGTCTCTCAGTGCTTCCAACTTTGTGATGCAGGTGACCTTCCTTCAGTACCAGGTCCAGGGCATGGAAAAGACAGAAGAGGATATAATGAAGGGAGCTGGAGGAGCTTCAGGCTCCAACAAGGTACACGGACAAGTCAGTAGCAACAAAGTGAATTGCCGCAGGGTACCCTATAGTGACCTTAGACCTCAATGATGCTGTTTTGCTTTGAATGGTGAAATCTCATGCAGTTTTCTCTTACATTAAAATTAACCCACAACCACACAGGAAAGAGAATTCTGGGAAATGCAGCTCCGATTTAGCTAAATTAACAAAGAAGTTAGCCACCATAGCAGGGGTTGAATTTGAGGTTGATATTGGAAATAGAGCTAATAGCAGTTATTGATGGATTGTATTTGTTAGATGAGTGAGAGGATTATTTGCACATTTTTTGTTGGAACGATTTTCTTTTTCTTTGTATTATCATTATTATTATTTTTTTTTACTTTACAATATCGTATTGGTTTTGCCATACATCAACATGAATCCACCACGGGGGTACACCAGCCCCAAGCATCCTGCACCCTGCATCGAACCTAGACTGGTGATGGAACGATTTTCTTTAACTCAAAATTTTGATTCCTTTTTCGGAGTAAAACAGGCTCTTTACTTTTTACAAGATTCTTTTCTGAAACTTATTTCAGTTGTTTATTTTTATTGAAGTATAGTTGACATACGACATTATATAAATTACAGGTATTCAGTATAATAATTCACAAGAATTACTTTTTCTCTTGCATCCATAGTGAAAACTAGCAGCAGACATTAATTGCTCCCAGTCTGTCAAAAAAATAGATGCATCATTTTTTAGGCACTGTCTATTCTGTTAGTTATGCTCTCATTTTTAATCCAGATTACGTTCTGTCTTGCAGTTATATAATGGCTTTAATAATTCACCTCTCATAGTTCTAGAAGCATTTGAATACTGTCCCAGTCAGCTGCCATTCTTCACATCACTCTTCAGGGCATTGTGGTTTCCTTATTAATTCAAGATGAATATTTGGTCCCAATCTTCAGGAATCAGACCACCTCCTTGTTGAAGCTCTTTCCTCCAATGATTGCTGAGTCACCCTCTTTTCCTGATTTCCTTCTTGCTTTCTCAGCCTTTTTGTCAATGCCCTTCCTTTGGTTTTTTCTCTAGCATGGCAGACCTAGGGCCCTGCTTTTTATTTTTCTCACTTGCTCTGCAAGAAAAATTCCACTATTTCAGGAGATAGTGCCACTCCTCTGGTGACTTGCAATCTACATAACAATACTTGCTACATGTTGAGATGCTACCATATGCCATTCAAGTTACTAATGTGTGTGTGTTAGTTGTTCAGTCGTGTCCAATTCTTTGTGACCCCTTTGGACTGTAGCCCACTCTGTCCATGGAATTCTCCAGGCAAGTATACTAGAGTGAGTAGCCATTTGCTTTTCCAGGGGATCTTCCTAACCCAGGGATCGAACCCAGGTCTCCTGCATTGTAGGTGGAATCTTTACTGTCTGAGCCACCAGGGAATCCTACAAGAGTTACTAATATATATAGTCTTAAATTTAAAAAATTATGATCCTACAATCTCTGGTAAGAAACCCTTGATATGGGCATTATCCCAGTTTTCCAATGAGGAAGCTAAGGCTCAGAAGTTCAGAATTTTACTCAAGCCAGTTAATAAGTGGATTTGAACCAAGGGCTATCTGACTTATAAGTTATTGTCATAGTGAAGTGAAGTCAGTCAGTCGTGTCTGACTCTTCGCAACCCCATGGACTGTAGCCTACCAGGCTCCTCCATCCATGGGATTTTCCAGGCAAGAGTACTGGAGTGGGTTGCCATTTCCTTCTCCAGGGGATCTTCCCAACCCAGGGATTGAACCCAGGTCTCCCGCATTCCAGGCAGACGCTTTAACCTCTGAGCCACCAGGGACAACTACCATTTACAGCTACCTAAAGATCCAGCTCAGATCTCCTCATTATAAGACTTGAATATCCAGTGGCATGCAGGAGAGCCATTACTTAAATGTACCCTGTTATTTCAAGCTTAATACATATAACTCCATTCAATCTCACGTGCCATTCCACCAATTTCAACCCCAACCCCATTCAAAAAGTACACACCTCCTCTGGTATTCCTTATTATTTTCCAGGTAAAAAAAATCTCAAAGATTTTGATTCTAAAGACCTCCATCTCCTGCCCTACTGGCTTACCAAGTCCTCCAATGTTGAGGTCAGAGGCATCTCCCATCACTGTGGCTCCAATGTCATTTCCACTTCCTTCCTGAACTCCTGGCACTGTTCTTGCCATTTCATAATTGGCTGTCTTTAAAAGGCAATGGCACCCCACTCCAGCACTCTTGCCTGGAAAATCCCAGGGACGTAAGAGTTGGACACGACTGAGCGACCTCACTTTCACTTTTCATTTTCATGCATTGGAGAAGGAAATGGCAACCCACTCCAGTGTTCTTGCCTGGAGAATCCCAGGGACGGGGGANGTCGGACATGACTGAAGCAACTTAGCAGCAGCAGCAACTGCTGCCAAAAGGGCTTCCCTGGTGGCTCAGTGGTAAAGAATCCACCTGTAAAGCAGGTGACGTGGGTTCAATCCCTGGGTTGGGAAGATCCCCTGGAGGAGGGCATGGCAGCCCAGTCCAGCATTCTTGCCTGGAGAATCCCATGGACTGAGGAGCCTGGTGGGCTACAGTCCATAAAGTTGCAAAGAGCTGGACACGCCTGAAGCAACTGAACACACATGTACAGGCACTGCTGCCAAAATTATCTTCTGAAAAAAATCAATCTGGTCCTGTCAGTTTGCTTTAAAACTTCTTCTGATTCCATTTTGCCTGCCAAATAAATTTTAATCTCCTTGGTATGCCACACAAGGCCCTTGATGATTGGCCTGGCCTATCTTGCAGTCAGCTATTTTTCACGCATGTACAAGTGATTACTTTTCAGATGGATTGTAGATGCCATAGAGATGCAGAAAATACAAAGATTTCCCAACTTGGCTGAATTCATTTTGAATTTTTATAATTTTGACTGTTTTCTCAATCAATGGATACTTTAAACACAACTATTATTAGGCAGAGATGTATTTTTATATTTGGTAGGGAAGATATTCTCATAAATATTGGGAAACCAACTAGATAAGATTCTCATGAAATACATCTTCCAGGATTCAAAGTTTAGTTCAAGAAACTTTCTTAGGCTAAGTTATTAGAAAGATACGGACTCTAAATTTCAAGGGTATACTTGGACTGAAAAATTTATTTTTCTATGTACTGAACGGGAGTAACTGGGAAAGATTATAAGTTAGGATGGTGAAGGAATACATTCCCTAAAGACTATAAAGAGCAGGGAATGATTTTTTTCTTCTCAATAATTCAAATAAAAAAATTTAAATGACCCTGGTCCAATAGGGGAATAAAGACAGAGTTGGAAAAGGGCATGATATAGTAAGAAATGTCACACTGTAAAACTCTGTCTTCTATTACAGCCTGTGATAAAAGGGAGGATAAAAGCTATTTTCCATCCTAATGAAGTCATAGTTCTTCAGCAATGCCCCCAAGATCCTGTCTTGTGTGGTCAGTCTCCCACTGATAAAACCGTGTGGAGAGAGTGGCCTGGGGGTTCAAACATGTTTGAGTTCCAGTCCTTAGCATGCTCTCTGACCTTGAACAAACCAAAGCTCTGAGATGCTCTTTTTTGTTCCTCACATGGGAATGAAATACACAACGGCAAGATTTCTATGAACTAGGATTGATCTGCAGGGAATTTATACAGGCCCATTTGCTTTCTTCAGTGCCATGCTTCTAGCTATCTCCTATGTTTAGCGCTTCAACCTCTGGAAGTGTCCTTGGAGCTGCCTGTGTCCAGTTGATGAACAGATAGGGAAATTCAAGAGAGGTCCTATAGGTCGTCTGCAGTGACATCAGAAAGGAGCTGCACGACGGGTCCCTACCCTGTATTTTTACCCGTTCATTGATTTCATTCCAAGTGATGAAGAAACCAGATGCCAATGAAATAAGATGGAGGTAGAAGATTGGAGTGGATGTAGCAGGCATTCAAGAGCCTACTTAATGCCAGTGCCATGCTAAGAACTGGTGGACAAAGCAGCCAACTTTCCTGAGGTGCTCATGGCCTGGCAGCGGCGACACAGACATAATCCAACATCTGTAGGACAGATTAGACTAGAATAGCCATAAGGGAAGTACCAAGTTCTTCGGACCCAGAGGAAGGAGAGATGCATTTCTGCCTGGAGACAAAGTAGAGTGTGGGGGCAGTATATGGGGTTGCTGAGGGTCGGACACACCTGAGCGACTTCCCTTCCACTTTTCACTTTCATGCATTGGAGAAGGAAATGCCAACCCACTCCAGTGTTCTTGCCTGGAGAATCCCAGGGACGGGGGAGCCTGGTGGGCTGCTGTCTCTGGGGTTGCACAGTCAGACACGACTGAAGTGACTTAGCAGCAGTCCACCAGTGCACCATTCATTAATGCGACACAGATCTGCAGAGCAACAAATCTGCTCCAGTGAACTGCTGCGTCCTGCTACCACATCTGAGAATAGGAGGAGAGCGAACCTACTAATAATGTCCAGTCACGGAGTGAGGACATGTATGAGATGCGGGGGAAATGACAATGCTAGGCAATAATTTCCTCTAAAATAGATGTGAACAAAAGCAAAAGCAGCATTATGTACGGTGCAGAGAACCAGGCAGCCTCTGAACGTCTGGGAGGGGCTTGTTGTCTGTGGAAACCCGTCTTGTCTGGTCACGTTTCTTTTCCTACGGCCAGATGCATAGGTGCAGCTTTACCCCTCACCCTCTCCCTTTTCCTCTGCTCCTTTCTTCTGTTCTGCACACAGCTCCCTCCTCCGCAGCCCCTTTTATTTCTGGACTGCTGGTCTGAGGCAGCATCTACCTAGTGGCAGCAGAGGCTCCGCCCCTTTAAGGTCTGCCAGGATCTTGCAGGATTGGGGTAACTCGCAGTCAGCACTAAGGTATCCAGACAAGCAGAACCTGGAGCAGGAGGGGCAGGCAGAGAGCAGGCTGAGAACAGCTGAGGGCTGCCCTCAGCCCCCTTGGTACAAGCCCGCATCTATTTATGCATCACATCCTCTGTACAGGTTTGAGTTATCTATTAATGTAATCAGAGAGTAGGTCAGTGGTGTTCAAAGTCAGTTAGTCATCAGAATCTTCAGCAGGGCTTTTAAAAGATGTAGTCATCTGGGCCACACAGAGATCCATAGAAGTGGAACTCTTTGGTTGGAGATCAAGTGTGAGAACATTTTATAAAGCTGTACACAAATTACTTATAATGTAGATTTAGGGCTGAGAGTCACAGAAATTAATTGTTTTCTATGAAAAAAGAGTTCTCATGAAATGTTATTTTTGTGAGCTACCAAAAGGGGAAGCTGAAAAACCAGCTGCTTTCACATATAGAGTGAAGCTTACAGATTGTAAATGGCTATGAAAATTGAAATTTCAAAATATAATGACCTTAGGTAGTGGGTTTTTTTTTTTTAATTTCCCCTCTTAAGTTTGTGCAAACTTATGGGAGTAGTTGCAAAGTCTTTTGCTTATGTTCTCTAGTCTGGAGGGTGGGCAGGCTATTCTGACCCAGGTGTAAAATGTCTTAAAAAAAAAAAATTGTGGTGGTGCCTGGATGTTAAATATTAACTTTTTCCCAATAATGATAATAATGTGTGCTAAGTCACGTCAGTCATGTCCCACTCTTTGTGACCCTATGGACTGCAGCCTGCCAGGTTCCTCTGTCAGTGGGATTCTCCAGGCAAGAAAACTGGAGTGGGTTGCCAGGCCCTCCTCTAGGAGATCTTCCGGACCTAGGGATCGAACCCATATCTTACATCTTCTGCATTGGCAGCCGAGTTCTTTACCACTAGCGCCACCTTGGAAGCCCCAGTGGTAGTAATAATGGCTGACAGTTTAAAAGCTCTTACTGTGTCAGATGTTCTGCTAGATCTCACTAGTTCTTTGATCACCTCTAAACCTACAGCAGTCCTGGAAGATTGTTAGGTGGCTTCCACCTGACAGGTGAAGGAACCAAGGCTTACTGTCACCTAGTTTGTAAGTGATAAAGTCAGGATTCCAAAATGTGTATCTCTGATTCCAGAGTCAAGAATCTCAAAGCAAGAGCTTGTGAGAGAACAAAGCTGGGTGCAGAAGGCTGGCCAAACTGGAGACAAAAGTGAGAATCCTTGTGTGTGTAGACCAAAGATGTCTGGTACTAAGGAGACCAGATCAGGGACAGGAAGTGGATAGGATGATGGCCAAGACAAGATATGAGTGCTCTTGCCCATTTGCCTGTTCTAGATTAAGACTCCTCTCCCCCTCTTTTTTTTTTTAATTAATTAATTAATTTATTTTTGGCTTCCCTGGGTCTTCAATGCCGCATGGGTTTTTTTGAGTTGTGATGAGAGGGGGCTACTCTGTAGTTGCAGTGCGTGGGCTTCTCATCGCGGTGGCTTCTCTTGTTGCAGAACACGGATTCTAGGGAACTCTGGCTTCAGTAGTTGAGGCTCCTGGGCTATAGAGCACAGGCTCAGTAGTTGTAGTGCACAGGCTTAGTTGCTCCTCAGCATGTGGCATCTTCCTGGACTAGGGATTGAACCCATGTCTCCTGCATTGGCAGGCAGATTCTTTACCACTGAGCCACCAGGGAAGCCCTAGGCACCTCTCCCCTTAGCAGAAAACAGTTGGCCCGGAGGTGAATCTTGACCTGTGCTCCAGGGAGCACACCCAGGTGTGGAGGAGTTGAGCCCAACAGTACAGCATTCCACTGAGATGCCAGTGACCCACCGCTTGTGGGAGGAAGCAGGTGGACTTTCTAACCAGTAGAGTTCTCAAAAATCCTCTTGGAGCTCCTGAGCTTGCTAAATAACCACCTTTCCTGCATTAGATTTTTTTTTTTTTTTGGATCACCTCCGTATGGCTGGAAGTTTGCTAAGCACTGGATTGTGTCAGTGGTTCCAGGAGGAAAGGGGTGATAAGAGATGGCAGAGAGAAAATGTAGTTTGGGGTTAGAGGCTGTTCTGTGTGAGGGAAGGCGGAGATTGGCTCTCGGAATGTTCCAGGGGGGCTGGATAGGTAGCCAAGCTATGTAATCAGCTACCTGGGTAAAGAGAATATAGAAGAGAACCTGGCTGCAATTGGACACTGGAGAGAGAGATAACAGTAGGGATATACTTGGCAGCTGGAAGTAGAATCCTTAACTTGGTTAGGTCGAGTTCAACTAGGTTGAATGTGACTGAAGAGTTGGCTAAAATCAAGACCATAGTCATGTTTTCCTGGGGCCTTTGATACTGAGGATGGTGGAACATACATGTATCAGTCAGGGTCCTCTAGAGAAACAGAACCAACAGGAGATTTGTGTATTTACTGTAAAGAGATTTATCTTAAAGTATTGGCTCATGCAATTCTGTGGGAGAATGACAAGTCTAAAATTGATGGGGCAGGCTAATGTGCTAGAAACTCAGGTAAAATTTCTATCTCAAATCTTGAGGCAGAAGTCTCCAGAAATCTATTTTTGCTTCTAAGGCCTTCAACTAATTGGACAAGGCACACCTATTAATACATTGTCAAAAGTAATGTGCTTTACTTAGTCAACTGATTGTAGAAATTAGTTACACCTACAAAACTGCTTCACATCAATCTCTAGACTGTTTGATTGAATGACTGGGTGTTATGGTTTAGCCAAGTTGACAAATAAAATTTAACCACCACAGCACCCTTAGGCTGCCTGCTGATAGGAGTCAAGGGGTATTGTTGAGAAGAGACTCTCTATGGCTGTGGTATCATGGTAGCCCTATAAAGTGGATTTGCAGCCATACATGGACAGCAGTGGTCTTTTCAGGGTGGCAGGGACTAGTGGCCTGCTTGTGCTTGGCAGCTGTGTAAACTTTTTCTCAAGAAGCCCTCTAGGCCCTTCCTATCTCAGAACTCCCCCAGATGCCAGTGGGGCTGCCAAGGAGCAACATCATTTTTCTGCTGCCTGAAGTAGGCCTGTTGCTGCCAAGTTTTCAGATTGGAGGATATCCTGGGCTGGGCAGTTTCCTAGATGGGATTTCTGCTAGGCCTATTTGAATGCTGGGAATATAACAAAGGGTGAAATCAAACTACTGAAAGGCCATCAGCTGGCCTAAATCAGTGCTGAACTTTAGAATCATTTGGGGAGCTTTGTCTAGGGCAGGATATCGATGGTTTAAATATTCCCCCCGTTGATTCTAATACACAGCCAGAGTTGAGAATCCTAGCTATTTTAGATTGGTTATCCTAGAAGCAGACCTCAGACCAAGTGTTTGCTGTTTATTTATAAAGGATGTGTTCCAAAGGGAAACCAAGAAGGCTGTGGGGAGGCAGGACGGGGAAGGAAAGGAAGCCAGGCAGAGATGCTATGTCAGGACAAGTATCAGTCTCCTGACCCCACAGGAAGTTCTGGAGCATGAATTATACCCGCAGAGTTTGTCCACCAGTGAGGAAAATGATCAGGACTCCCCTACTTCTTCAGCCAACTGTCATCTTCAGGGTTTTCAGGAAGAAATATAACTCCCCTCCCAACCCCACCCAGCTACTTCCTATGCTCTGCACAGGCGAGGTTGCTCTGGTGCCCAAATCAAGCCTCTGGAGAAGGTCACAGGTACCTGCTGTTAGCGGCAAGACCCTCAGAAATTGGGGGATTAGAATAGAGAGCTGCTAGAAGAGATCCCAAGGGGATTTTAATGAGAGCACTAAGAGTTTCCTTACACTAAAAGAGTGGTTATTATTATTTCTGGGTCTGCCATAGTTGCTAGGGGTCTGCATGAGGTAGTCAGGGGAGCCTATTATAAAGTTTCTTCTTCAAGGACTCAAAGACAGCGTTGGTTGTTGATTATACTTAGCAAATGTCCAGACCCATGAAGGGTCTGCGATTTTGCCCCTACTTGCAAACTAACAAGTTCACCAGACAATTTCATGGATGCTGGCACAAGATAAGATGCCTCTAGATCAGCGACAAAGGATTTAATTACCGGCACTAGCAGTAGTCAGCTATTAGCATTTTCTTGCAGCAGTTCCCTAAACCCAAATTCCCACAGGGTAGTGAAGAGGGCTAGGTGACAGCTACACATGCATAGAGTAAGTTGTGTTACAGAGAAGAGCCACAGGCTTAGAGAACCTGAGTCTTCTATAGTGGGAAGGAAGTTACCAAGCAAAATCTCCCTTTGCTCTAGAGGGAGGAACAATCTTTTCTTTCCCAAGACTGTTCACTACACAAGTGTTTTTGAAGATAGCTAATGCAAAGGCAGTCATTGAATCTGTTTGCAAGACCTGCAGAAAGTGAGAGACATTGAGATAACCATCTCCAACAACAGTAGGCACAAGGGCAGGGGGATGTTTGGTGTCTGCTTTCTTCCTTCCTGGTTCTGACATGTGTGGGGTTTTTGTTTGTTTCTCTTCTGATGGCCTTGATAACTTTAGCAACTCTCAAAAGCTTTTTATTTACTTTATCCTTATTTACCTTTGTGGTTATTCCAAATATTATCACTTTACCATACTATGACTGGAAACTTACTTGACCTCTTGACCTGGGTTCTGTATCTGAGGACTAATTAAGTTTGTCTAAATAGGCTCTAAGGATCTTTCCAGACACAGGGTGAAGACTTAAACATATATGAAATATTTGGGAGCATGGTAATTTTAGCAACAGGGAGAGAAAAGAAGACATTAATATCTACAAGAACAACTTAATTTCATTTAAAGTCATAATGTTGTACAATGGATCTGTTATTTGTGTCATAGAGGAAGAAATTAGACTCAGAGCTCTAAGTCACTTGTTCAAGGTCATAGAGCTACCAACAATGTTGCCAGGATTTGAAGCTGCTGCTGCTAAGTTGCTTCAGTTGTGTCCGACTCTGTGCGACCCCAGAGATGGCAGCTCACCAGGCTCCCCCGTCCCTGGGATTCTCCAGGCAAGAACACTGGAGTAGGTTGCCATTTCCTTCTCCAATGCATGGAAGTGAAAAGTGAAAGTGAAGTCGCCCAGTCGTGTTTGACCCTCACCGACCCCATGGACTGCCATCCATTTAAATCCAGAATCTACTTCTAATCACCACTGTCTGATTCTAGAGCCAGACATCCTGGAATGCAAAGTAAAGTGGGCCTTAGGAAGCATCACTATGAACAAAGCTAGTGGAGGTGATGGAATTCCAGTTGAGCTATTTCAAATCCTAAAAGATGATGCTGTGAAAGTGCTGCACTCAATATGCTAGCAAATTTGGAAAACTCAGCAGTGGCCACAGGACTGGAAAAGGTTAGTTTTCATTCCGATCCCAAAGAAAGGCAATGCAAAAGAATGTTCAAACTACCACACAATTGCACTCATCTCACACGCTAGCAAAGTAATGCTCAAAATTCTCCAAGCCAGGCTTCAACAGTATGTGAACCATGAACTTCCTGATGTTCAAGCTGGATTTAGAAAAGGCAGAGGAACCAGAGATCAAATTTTCAACATCCGTTGAATTGTCAAAAAAGCAAGAGAGTTCCAGAAAAACATCTACTTCTGCCTTATTGACTATGCCAAAGCCTTTGACTGGGTGAATCACAGCAAACTATGGAAAATTCTTAAAGAGATGGGAGTACCAGACCACCTGACCTACCTCCTGAGAAATCTGTATGCAGGTCAGGAAGCAACAGTTAGAACTGGACATGGAACAGAAGTCTGGTTCTAAATAGGAAAAGGAGTACATCAAGGAGTATGTTCCCTTGCTTACTTAACTTATATGCAGAGTACATCATGTGAAATGCTGGGCTGGATGAAGCACAAACTGGAATCAAGATTGCCGGGAGAAATATCAATAACCTCAGAAATGCAGATGATACCACCCTAATGGCAGAAAGTGAAGAAGAACTAAAGAGCCTCGTGATGAACATGAAAGAGGAGAGTGAGAAAGTTGGCTTAGAATTCAACATTCAGAAAACTAAGATCATGACATCCAGCCCCATCACTTCATGGCAAATAGATGGGGAAACAATGAAAACAGTGAGAGACTTAATTTTGGGGCTCCAAAATCACTGCAGAGGGTGACTGAAGCCATGAAATTAAAAGATGCTTGCTCCTTGGAAGAAAAGCTATGACCAACCTAGACAGCATATTAAAAAGCAGAAACATTACCTTGCCAACAAAGTCCATCTAGTCAAAGCTATGGTTTTTTCAATAGTCATGTATGGATGTGAGAGTTGGACTGTGAAGAAAGCTGAGCACTGAAGAATTGATGCTTTTGAACTGTCGTGTTGGAGAAGACACTTGAGAGTTCCTTGAACAGCAAGGAGATCCAACTGGTCCATCCTAAAGGAAATCAGTCCTGAATATTCATTGGAAGGACTGATGCTGAAGCTGAAACGCCAATACTTTTGCCACCTGATGTGAAGAACTGACTCATTTGAAAAGACCCTGATGCTGGGAAAGATTGAAGGTGGGAGGAGAAGGGGACGACAGAAGATGAGATGGTTGGATGGCATCACCAACTCAATGGACATGAGTCTGAGTAAGCTCTAGGAGTTGGTGATGGCCAGGGAAGCCTGGCCTGCTGCAGCCCATGGGGTCACAAAGAGTCGGATACTACTGGCTACTGAACTGAATGGGAGATCCTCCCATACAGGGTGGCATCCTGATGATGCTGAAGAGCTAGTGACTTCGTGAGGAAGATAACAGTTTTCATCTTTACTTTTTATGACAGGACATTATGGAAGCTTAAATTGTCCTATACTATAATTGAGATGCCTTTACTCGAGTTCCCTTATCAAAGCCTACCAAGGAAGCCAGGCTTGTTTTAATTGAATTATTGAAAATAAAGTACAATATCTGATCTATTTATATAAGCCCTAGACTAATCTCCTTTCCAGCACCCATTGTCACCCGCACTATATACACATATGCTCACACTAACACAGAACCGAATTTATTTTTTAGCCTGTATATACCATTGTTCTCAAAGACCACATCCTTGGAACGCCCCTGCCCTTGAAAGTTGAATAAGTGATGAAAGTTGAAAAATGGCTTAAAAAGCATAAGATATGTTGACTCTCAACTTTTCAAGTATGATATTTTTAAACATAAGAAAATTGCAACTCCACATGATAAGTTATATGATTTTGTATTCCATTGATTGAAAAATACATGAATAAAACCAATATGAGTTCAGTAAAGCTTTGAGATGAGATTTTATTTTCTTTATATCAATAGTATCTATATCCATCTGAAAAATAATCACTCATATGTGTGTGAGAAATAGCTAACTTCTAGGGAGATTGGACCAATGCAGCAGCAGCAGGGAGGCTGGACCAATTGTTAAGGGCCTTGGGGATATAACAAGAAGATTTGGAATTTATTCTCCAGGCAAAATGGAGTCAAAGAAGTTTCAAAGCAAAGTGGCAAAGTTCAGTTGATTGCTTTTTTCTGAAAGATAATTTTGGAAGCAGTGCAGAGAGCCAAATGGCATATGGGAAAACTAGTAGCAGAAGGTTGGTTAGGAGATAGAATACAACAGGAACCACCGTGATACACGGGTACTCTGACCTGGACACTGGAGGACTTGGGAACCAGCTATGTGTGGCCTATGCCAGAGAGGGCACGTGGCTGCATGCACGCTAAACTGCTCAGTCGTGTCTGACTCTGCGACCTCATGGACTGTAGCTCACCAGGCTACTCTGTCCATGGGATTTTCCAGGCAAAGATACTAGACTGGGTCACTGTGCCCTCTTCCAGGGAATCTTCCCCACCCAGGGATCGAACCTGTGTCTCTTATGTCTCCTGCATTGGCAGGCAGATTCTTTACCACTAGCACCACCTGGGAAGCCCAGAGGGCATGGCTGAGAGTATTTCTAAACTTGGAAGCTGTGTTAGAGGGTGAGTCCATGAGTGAGACTTGTTCCACATGAAGGGAACCATCCCACCTGCTCCCCTTCCCTTATCTTCTCATGTGGTTGGTACCACTTCCTGCAGGTCTTACCCTGCAAATGTCTGGGCATCCCTGCAGATGCAGCATCATCTCCACCTTCTCACTGTTCCCTGCTTCCCAACAGTTCACACTCTAGCTTTCCTTCCCATTGCTTCCAGAGATATTTATCTTAAAACACAATGTGTCTATGAAGGACTGTGTTATAATTCTGCTATGAACTTGTAGAGGATGCACGTGAGACCAAGAGGTACAGCCCTAACTTGTCTAAAATGACAGAAAATAAATATGGCAATATACTACTATATCTGGAAATTAGAAAGTATCTTTTTGAATATTGCATCCTGTTTTTTTTTTTTTAAACCGTCAAATGGGCTGAAAGCAATGAGTACACTGAGGAATTGAGAGGCAACCGACAGAGTGGAAAATTAAGGATCAGAAGTTTACATTCGTAAACCTGCATTTCAAATACTAAAAAGAGAAATTCTGTTAGACCCTAGATTGAAAAGGTGAGAAAAAAAAATGATTGTCATTTGTGAGTTCTTGCCATGGACACTACCTGGGCAGGTCTGCCTTCTCCTTGAGGCACAGTGCTAAGAACCCACAATGAAAACGTTTTCATTTCTTTTAAAGTCAGGAAATAGTGAACACTGAGTTCAAAGAAAATATTTTTTAAAAATTCTTTTCTGATTTTCAGTTCAACTTCTTAACTGAGGCATCCTAGGTCTTCTGGAGAGATGCTCTTTTTTTTGGTAATTGATTTATAATGTTGTGTTAGGTTCAGGTGTACCAAGGAAAATATTTTAACATGTAGTATTAGTAGACTTGTCTGTACATCAACACAATTAGAAAATATAAATGTCAATATTTTATAAAGGTAAGGATCCATGAAGACAAAAGTGCTTCAGTTCAGTTCAGTCCAGTTTAGTCGCTCAATCGTGGCTGACTCTTTGCAACCTCATGGACTGCAGCATGCCAGGCTTCCCTGTCCATCACCAACTCTCAGAGTTTACTCAAACTCATGTCCATTGAGTCGATGATGCCATCCAACCATCTCATCTTCTGTCGTCCCCTTCTCCTCCTGCCTTCAATCTTTCCCAGAATCAGGGTCTTTTCCAGTGGGTCAGTTCTTTGCATCAGGTGGATAAGTATTGGAGTTTCAATTTCAACATCAGTCCTTCCAATGAACACTCAGAACTGATCTCCTTTAGGATGGACTGGTTGGATCTCCTTGCAGTCCAAAGGACTCTTAGAGCCCTTGAAAATCTTTAAATGGACCCATATCTAGGGGCTCAGACCTACCCTGGGAATCTAGTTCATTGTTGTCTAATCTGTGAGTTATGGGCTCATGATTATTGCTCTTGTAGTATTGTTTGTAGACTGAGTAATAATCTTTGAAAAACAATTGTGTACCTTTATGTTGACTATGATAGGAATTTAAAGTATTTCTAACATCATTCTTTCATGTATATTCTCAGCAATGATTACCAAAAAAATAGCTGCTACGATTTATATCTGGAAAGAGTCCTTATAATTTTGTGATGTTAGAAAATTGATCCATAAACTGGAATGACTGAGAAGTACTGATACAGTAGATGAGAGAGTCAGTTCCTAGGCAGATTGATGAGAAGTCCAGGGGTCCATAAAGAGAGAAGGGTCTGGAATTCTCAAGGAGGGGAAAGGATGAATTTTTTCCCTCTGCATTCCTTAGGATTATATAACAATAATTTATCCTGCTTGAGGACAGTTTCTGAAAAAAAAAAAAAAAACCTTCTGGCTAATCCTGTAATCTTAAAATGTAAATTATGGGAGTGGGTCTAGTAAGGTCTTTACAACCTCCAGACATTCTTTTGATTCACTGTAATAAGTAATTAAAGAGTACATAACTCCATTGCTAACGCTAGCGAGGGGGCACTCTTTCTGTCCACTTCTGATGTCTATGTCAGAAGCTTTCTCTCTTTTATAATTTAATAAAACTTTATTACACGAAAGCTCTGAGCGATCAAGCCTCGTCCCTGGCCCCGAATTGAATTCTTCTCCCCTGAAGGCCAAGAATCTCGGTGTCTTCTGTGGTTCAGCAACAACCTTTCATAGATCTGTAGCAACTTTATCAGCATTTAAAAAAGATCTTAATTATTATACCTAACACTCTCTGGGCTGGGCCAGGGTGTGTTTGTTTAGACAGACAACAAGTACCACATGGTAAATCTGAACTAGGATGACTAGCCCTGGCCTTTACTTGAAAGGTAAGGATTCTTCTCTGAGTCTTCCATGGCTCAGTTAAAGTATCAAAAAATATTGAAAAATTCTTCCAGCTGGGTCACCAAATTGTAAATGGAGTTGAGTTTGGAAAAGATAGGCATGTATAATTTTCTTTTGTTTTTAATTTTTAAAAGCTGGAGTATTTATTGTTTTTATAGTAGTAAGCCATCTGTCTTTGATTAGTACCTCTAAGTTATCAGTGATGTAGGTAATATACCAGTCTTCCATCATCATAGAAGGTTCTTGTGGTAGAAGGAGAATGGGCTCCAGATTTGGACAAAACTAAATTGACCTTTCTCTGGTTCGATGTCCTTGCAAAACTATTTAATTTCTGTTGAACATCAGTTGTTTTTTTCTGCCTATAAAAGGGGATAGAGTATTTTTCCCCAGACATTTCTCATTCTTATTGAGCCATCTTGATAACAACTATCCTCTTGTTATATCAAACACAGGATTGGGAGGTGAGAGAGTAAGTACAATTTTGTCCAGAAAGCAGCATAGCATTTTTTAAATTTTATTTCTTTTTTTAGTTAAACTTGATTTACGATGTATGAGTTTCTGGTGAACAACAAAGTGATTCAGTTTATATATATGTATTTTTATATTCTTTCCTATTATGATTTACTATAGGATATTAAATATAGTTCCCTGTGATACACAGTAGGACCTTGTTGTTTATCCATTTTATATATATTAGTTTGTGTCTGCTAATCCCAAGCTCCTAATTTATACTTCCTGCACCCTTCCCCTTTGGTAACCATAACTTTGTCTTATGCCTGTCAGTCTGTTTTGTAAATAAGTTCATTTGTATAATATTTTAGATTCCACATATAAGTGATGTCATGATGTTTGTATTTCTCTGACTTACTTTACTTAGTATGATAATCCTGAAGTCTTTCCATGTTTCTTCAAATGGCATTATTTCATTCTTTTTTAAAGGCTGAGTGGTATTCCACTGTATGTATATACATGTATATGTATCCATTCTTTATCCCATTCATCTATTGATGGAGATTGAAGTTGTTTCTGTATCTTGGCTATTGAAAATAGTGCCGCTTTGAACATTGAGGTGTATGTATCTTTTTGAAGTAGAGCTCTTGGGCCTTCTGGATATATGTCCTGGAGTGGGATTGCTGATTGGTAGCTCTGTTTTTAGTTTAGTTTTTTTTAATTTAATTGAAGTATCATTAATTTATAGTGCTGTGTTTAATTTCTTCTGTACAGCAAAGTGACTCAGTTGTACATACATGTATGTGTTATTTTTCATATTCTTTTCCATTATGGTTTATCACAGGATATTGAACACAGTTCCCTGTGCTATATAGTAGAACCTTGTTTTTTATCCATTCTAGTGAATATATGTGATAATTTATATCTGCTAATTCCAAACTCCCGGTCCATCCCTCTCCCACCATCTCTCCTCTTGGCAACCACAAGGCTTGGTGATCTATATCTGAGATAGGTAGATGTGTGCTGTTTTTTTTTGGCTGTATTTTAGATTACATATATAAGTGATATCATATAGTATTATCTTTTGCTCGCTGACTTACTTCCCTTAGTATGATCATCTCTAGGTCCATCCATGTTGCTGCAAATGGCATTATTTCACTCTTTTTAATGACTGAGTAATATTCCATTGTTTATATGCACCGTATGTTTATTCATCTGTTGGTGGACATTTTAGGTTGTTTAATGTCTTGGCTATTGTAAATAGTGCTGCTATGAGCATAGAGGCACATATATCTTTTCAAATTAAGTTTTGTCTGGATATATACCCAGGAGTAGACTGTTAGGTCATATGACAGTAGATTGTTAGGTTATATGACAGTAGATTGTTAGATCTACTTTTAATTTTTTGAGGAAACTGCCTACTGTTTTCCATAGTGGTTGCACCAATTTGCACTCCCACCAATACTATAGGAGGGTTGCCTTTTGTCTGCACCCTCTCCAGCATTTATTATTTTTAGACTTTTTAAGATGCCCATTATGACTGTGTAAAGTGGTATCTCATTTTGATTTGCGTTTCTCTAATAATTAGCGATGCTGAGCATCTTTTCATGCCTGTTGGTCATCTGTATATCTTCTTTGGAGAAATGTCTATTTAGGTCTTTTGCCAATTTTTGTATTGGGTTGTTTTTTTCTTGTTGTTGAATTATAGGAGCTATTTATATATTTTGGAAATTAAGCCCTTGTCAATCACATCATTTGCAAATAATTTATCTCAGTCTATAGGCTGTCTTTTTGTTTCATTTATGATTTCCTTTGCTGTACAAAGACTTGTAAGTTTGCTTAGGTTCCATTTCTTTGTTTTTATCTCTATTGCCTTGGGAGACTGATCGAAGAAAGCATTGGTACAATTTATGTCAGAGAATGTTTTGTCTATATTTTCTTCTAGGAGTTTTATGGTGTCATGTTTATATTTAAGTCTTTAAGCTGTTTTGAGTGTATTGTTTGTCTGGTCTGAGGGAGTGTTCTGACTTCATTGATTTACATGCAGCTGTCTACTCTCCCAGCACCACGTACTGAACAGACTGTGTTTTCCCCATTGTATGTTCTTCCCTCTTTTATCAAAGATTAATTGTCGTTAGGTGTGTGTGTTTACTTCTGGGCTCCCTGTTCTGTTCCTTTCGTCTGTAGAGCGTAGCACTTTTTAACCTTTCTTTTATGGGTTGATCTATTTTGGCTGTGCTGGTCTTCATTGCTGCAGGGGCTTCTCTCCAGTTGTGGCGAGTGGGGGCTACTCTGGTTGTGGTGCATGGGCTTCTCGTGGCGGTGGCTCCTCTTGTTGCAGAGGACAGGATCCGGGGTGCTTGAGATTCAGTGGCTGCGGCACATGGGCTCAGCAGTTGCAATTCCCAGTCTTAGAGCATCAGCTCAATAGTGGTGCCTGGGCCCAGCTGCTCCTCAGCATGCAGGATCCTCCTGAATCAGAGGCTGAACCTGTGTCCTCTGCAGTGGCCAGTGGATTCTTTACCACTGAGCCAGCAGGGAAGCTCTGAGCATAACATCTTCAGTTTCAACTCTATAGAAAATGTACTCATTTTATTTGTAAAATAAATATGGATTCTTTAAAGAAATATCATTATATTACATTCATAATAGCCAAATGAGTCGATCAAATATCCTATACTTCATACTGCTATCGTGTTTTGTATTTTCTTTCCCACGGTCATTATTTTTTAATTTAAATTACTTTTATTATTTTTCTTTACAGTGTTTTGCAACCCCCACACATATCTGATTCTAAAATATTTCCCTCACTCCAAAGTTGGACCCCTTACCCTTTAAGCAGTTTCTTCCCACTCCTTTCCTGAATATCTGCCCATCACTCATCTGCACTCTCTCTAAGTGAATTTGTCTATTTAGAATATTTTATATAATTGGAATGATATAGTATGTGACCTTTGTCTGGCTTCTTTCACTTATGCATAGTGCTTCTGAGGTTCATTCATGTTGTAATGTGCACCAGTACTTCATTCCACTTTATACCTAAATTTGCACCTATATTCTGTTGTATGTATATACCACAGTTTGTTTATTCATTCACCCATTGAAGGACATTTGATCTGTTTTCACATTTTGGCTTTTGTGAACAATGTTGCTATGAACATTCTTGTATATGTACTTCTTTGAGTACCTGTTTTCAATTTGGGGGAGTACATAGCCGGGTTAGACGGTAACTCGATAATTAACGAGTTATAATTTGATAAACTACCAAAATGTTTTCCACTGTGGCGGAGCCATTTTACATTCCCACCAAATGTCTGAGGGTTCCAATTTTTCTAGATCCTTGCCTTAATATAAATATTGACTTTGTAAGGTTGTTGAGTGGCTTAAAGGAGATGGAAGTTTCAAAAGGGAGAGCAGGAAGCAGCCATCCCTCCCACTCCCGCTCATCACACACAGTGCCCATGTCTGTCAAGGGCACACTTGGCCTTGCAGAGTTCACAGCCCCACCGCTCTTCCTCACATAGGTAGCAAGGTGAATGCTTGGTTGTGGGCTGGGATTGGACAGAGTTGGAGGAGGGAGTGGCAGGACAAAGGGCTTCCCTGTGATGACATTTCTCTGTCCACGTTCATCACAGCTCCCTCTCCATCTCCCTGTCCAGGCACTGTCTCTCTTGCTACTTGGTCAGCATTCAGAAGACATTTGTTTTTCTTATAAGCAATTATAGTTAATATTTCTGTAGGGGGAAATGGCAACCCACCCCAGTATTCTTGCCAGGATAATCACATGGCCAGAGGAATCTGGTGGGCTGCAGTCCATCAGGTCTCAAAGAGTCAGACACGACTGAGTGAAACTGAGACCCGTGCATGCATAGCTAACATTTTCCAAGTTTAGTATACAGAGAATGTCGTAATAAAACATGTGAAGACAGAAAGGAAAAAATGTGCAGAATTCCACCATATTGAGCAACTGCTGTCATTTTTGTAGTGCTTTGCAAGTTCTTATTCCTAAATGTTCTGAACACAGGTCAGTTATTCTCACTTCAATACCCATTTGTGTCAGGAGAGAAAATTTGAAATTACCCATGTCTGGGCTCCTCTCTAGAACTCTGGATTCATTGTTTTGAGGTTAAGATCCCAGCATCTACTGTTTTAGGGGCTTCCCTAGTGGCTCAGATGGTAAAGCATCTGCTTGCAATGCGGGAGACCAGAGTTCAATCCCTGGGTTGGAAAGATCCCCTGGAGAAGGAAATGGCAACCCACTCCAGTGCTCTTGCCTAGAAAATCCCATGGACAGAGGAGCCTGGTGGGCTACATTCTATGGGGTCGAAAAGAGTCAGACACAACTGAGCGACTTCACTTTCACTTTCTTTATAGTATTCATCCATAGCCAAGACTGTGAACCACAAAAGAACATAAAACTTTTTTCTTTGACTTTCAATTTGTAGGTCCATTACCTGAAATTGACAAGTATTGATGACCTATGTTGGTAAAGGGTGGTGAGAGAGGAGACTGAGCTCTGGACCTGGACTCACTTGGATTAAAAATTGTATACAAAATCACCAAATATTACACCTCAGTTTCCTTACCTTCCACACAGGAACAAAGCCTATTTTGTAAGGTTATTGGGAGTTTAAATAAGATAGCATTGAGCTTGAAAAAATTAACAAATATTGATTTCTTTTTCTATGGTACCATGTGCCCAAATAGTGCATTTCCATTTAGTGCTCAAAATTCTAAGCCTGGAGGAAACTTAACCCTTATTTGTTGCTGTTGTTTAGTCACTAAGTTGTATCTGACTTCTTGTGATCCCATGGACTGTAGCCTGCCAGGCTTCTCTGTCTATGGGATTTCCAGGCCAGAATACTGGAGTGGGTTGCCATTTCCTTAGCCAGATGATCTTCCCAGCCCAGGAATTGAACCCATGTCGCCTGCATTGGCAGGCATTGGCAGGCAGATTCTTTACCGCTGAGCCACCAGGAAGAGCCCCAACTCTTATTTAGCCTAGCCCATTATTCCACAAACATGAAAATACCAAGAGGCCATGCTAGGTCTACTGGGCACATCATACAATTGTTATATAATTGGGATGACCCTGAGGAGTCTTCTCCTAGCCTAGTATTATCTATCCATAGTAATAGAAAACTGATCTTCAGTCAAATGGTAATAAAATGTTGAAGGGATTAAATGGAACATACAAGTGAGAATCTTATTTCTGGACTTTGGGCTGGTGCTGTTGGGTACCATGATGAATAAAAATATTTTCTTTATCTGATGTGGCTCCCAGAAACTCATAGCACTGGCTGCATACCAGTCATCTAGAGGAAGTCTTCAAGCTTATCCATACCTGGACTTTACCCACAGTTTTTAATTCAGGATTTAAACATTCTTTTGGTCTATGGTACACAGAGGGAGCAGGGATTTGCCTGAGGATCAAAAAGAAGGCTTTAGAGAACCTGCTGAAGAGATTAAAAATTATCCTACCCATCATTAATTTAACAGATATATCTGGAGTAAAATGTCTTTTTCAGGTATTGTATTTGACATCATCTGGGAAAAAGAAGAGAAAAACAGTATACAGTTAAAGCATGGGGGGCAGAAGATTAGAAATCAAATAACAACAAGAATTTATAATTCCTCGTAAAAGAGATGTAAATGACATAGAAGCTCCCTGTTTTATAAGAGCAATAAGCCAAGCAAACTCCAAGTTACAAGTGTGGAAGATCTTTGGGGAAAGAAAAAATCCATTTTAGCTCTGGATTTTTATTAATTCTGACTTGCAACTATATTCTAACAGTTTGGCTCAAAGATACAGATATAGGTAGATCTATTTAGGTGATTTTTTTAGGTGGAATATATCTATCAATATTTATGGTATAAAAAGTTAGAACTGAGAATTTTTTAAAATGTATTCTTGATTCATTTTAGAATGACAATAAAACTATATATTAACATAAATCATAATTTTATGAGAGGTAATTTTAATTTCCCCTCCAAAAATAGTGATAAAAGCAGCATTGTTTTTTATTTTACAAATCTCTTTTGTATCTGGTTTAGAAGATGGGTGAAATATCTGCTTCTGTTTTCAATCTATTGTGACATGTTGTTTGGCATAAGTATATGAAGAGAATCATGCAGATATGTAGTTGGAAAAGGGAGGAGTATTTTAGCAGCCTTTTGAGATAATTGTGGAAATTATTCTTTGATACTACACCAGACTTGACAAATATAGTTTCTAAAGGTTGGTTGCAGTGTGGACTCTGAAACTATATCAATAAATAGTTCATACTCTGTACATTTATGAGAGAATGGGTCAGATTGTGTCTTAGCATTTCTAAGAAAATAGTTTTTATCTCATTGAAGACTGTATTCTGAGAGTTGCTGCTATAACCCAAAGACACTGGTGATTTTACATGTACCTGGCAGGGGTGAGACACCCTTCTTAAACCTTGGATTGAAGAAAACTGAAGAAAACTGAGCTAAATAAACATCAAGAAACAAGACACCCATTTTGAAGGGATCATATAGCAAAGCTAAGAAGCAGGAAGAATAACTAGACAGGTTCAGTTTATAATCCTCTCCCCAAACAAAGTCTTTTTGAACAGAAAACTCTTCAAGGATAGAGTTTACTCATAGTATTGCCAAGGGGGCATGCAGAGGGGACTTAGGAAAGAACCTAAAGTAAAGCACCACAAAGCCTACCCTGAACTCACATGACCCCACCCTGGACTTCACCTTGGCCATATTCAAGGTCTTTGTTTCACATCAGCTCCCAAATTACACCAAACTGTTGTGGGTTTCCAGGTGGCCCTACTGGAAAAGAACGCACTTGCCAATGCAGGAGATGTAAGAGATGTGAGTTCAATCCCTAGGTTGGGAAAATACCCTGGGGAAAGAAATGGCAACCCACTCCAGTGGAGAATCCCCTGGACAGAGGAGCTTGGTGGGCTACAGTCCCATGTGGTTGCAAAAAGTCAGGCATGAATAAAGCTAGCACATTGTATAAAATAAATCGCACACTCAGAATTTATAATCAGACTTTCAGTTCAGTTCAGTTGCTCAGTCGGGTCCGACTCTTTGAGACCGCCACAGACTGCAGCACACCAGGCTTCCTGTTCATCACCAACTTACAGAGCTTGCTCAAACTCATGTCCATCGTGTCGGTGATGCCATCCAACCGTCTCATCCTCTGTCCTCCCCTTCTCCTCCCACCTTCAGTCTTTCCCAGCATCAGGGTCTTTTCAAATGAGTCAGTTCTTCGCATCAGGTGGCCAAAGTATTGGCATTTCAGCTTCGGCATCAGTCCTTCCAATGAATATTCAGGGCTGATCTCCTTTAGGATGGACTGGTTGGATCTCCTTGCAGTCCAAGGGACTCTCAAGAGTCTTCTCCAACACCACAGTTCAAAAGCATCAATTCTTGGGCACTCAGCTTTCTTTACAGTCCAACTCTCACATCCATACATGACTACTGGAAAAACCATAGCTTTGACTAGACAGCAAAGTAATGTCTCTGCTTTTTAATATGCTGTCTAGGTTAGTCATAGCTTTTCTTCCAAGGAACAAGTATCTTTTAATTTCATGGCTGCAGTCACCATCTGCAGTGATTTTGGAGCCCCCCAAAATAAAGTCTGTCACTGTTTCCATTGTTTTCCCATCTATTTGCTATGAAGTGATGGGATCAGATGCCATGATCTTAGTTTTCTGAATGTTGAATTTAAAGCCAACTTTTTCACTCTCTTCTTTAACTTTCATCAAGAGGCTCTTTAGTTTCTCTTCGCTTTCTGCCATAAGGGTGGTGTCATCTGCATATCTGAGGTTATTAATATTTCTCCTGGCAATCTTGATTCCAGCTTGTGCTTCATCCAGCACAGCATTTCTCATGATATACTCTGCATATAAGTTAAATAAGCAGGGTAACAATATACAGCCTTGACATACTCCTTTCCCAATTTTCAACCAGTCCATTGTTCGATGTATAGTTCTGTTGCTTCTTGACCTGCATATAGATTACTCACGAGGCAGGTAAGGTAGTCTGGTATTTCCATCTCTTAAGAATTTTCTACAGTTTGTTGTGATCCACACAGTCAAAGGCTTTGGTGTAGTCAATAAAGCAGATGTAGATATTTTTCTGGAATTCTCTTGCTTTTTCGATGATCCAGTGGATGTCGGCAATTTGATCTCCGGTTCCTCTGCCTTTTGTAAATCCAGCTTAAACATCTGTAAGTTCTTGATTCACATACTGTTGAAGCCTCACTTGGAGAATTTTCAGCATTACTTTGCTGGCATGGGGCTTCCCTGATAGATCAGTAGGTAAAGAATCCACCTGCAATGCAGGAGATCCCAGTTTGATCCCTGGGTTGGGAAGATCTGCTGGAGAAGGGAAAGGCTACCCACTCCAGTATTCTGGCCTCGAGAATTCCATGGACTGGGGTCACAAAGAGTTAGACATGGCTGAGTCACTTTCACTTTGACTTTGCTAGTGTGTGAGATGAGTACAATTGTGTGGTAGTTTGAACATTCTTGGCATTGCCTTTCTTTGGGATTGGAAAGAAAATTGACCTTTTCCAATCCTGTGGCCACTGCTGAGTTTTCCAGACTTGCTGACATATTGAGTGCAGCACTTTCACAGAATCGTATTTTAGGATTTGAAATAGCTCAACTGGAATTCCATCACCTCCACTAGCTTTGTTCATAGTGATGCTTCCTAAGGCCCACTTGACTTCAGATTCCAGGATGTCTGGCTCTTGTGAGTGATCACACCGTCGTGGTTATCAGGGTCATTAAGATCTTTTTTGTGTAGTTCTTCTGTGTATTCTTGCCACCTCTTTTTAATATCTTCTGCTTCTGTTAGGTCCATACCATTTCTGCCCTTTATTGTGCCCATCTTTGCATGAAATGTTCCCTTGGTATTCTAACTTTCTTGAAGAGATCTCTAGTCTTTCCCATTCTATTGTTTTCCTCTATTTCTTTGCATTGATCACTGAGGAAGGCTTTCTTTTCTCTCCTTTCTGTTCTTTGGAACTCTGCATTCAGATGGGTGTATCTTTCCTTTTCTCCTTTGCCTTTTGCTTCTCTTCTTTTTTCTGCATCTCAAAACTGCACCACAGAAAAGGAGGGAATACACAGCAGGCCAAAGCTAAAGATCACCCTGAAAGTCTGAAAGCGTTGGTTGCTCAGTTGTCTGCAACTCTTTGCAACCCCATGGACTGTAGCCTGCGAGGCTTCTCTGTCCATGGGTTTCTCCAGGCAAGAACAGTGGAGTGGGTAGTGATTCCCTTCTCCAGGGGATCATTTTTTCAACCTAGGGATCAAACCCAGGTCTCCTGCATTGCAGGCAGATTCTTTACCATCTGAGCCACCAGGGAAGCCCCAAAGATTACCCTAATGAATGGTTTTGGTAGAAAATTATAGTTTCTGAAAAATCTTGAGCTGGGTATTAATGTAAGTTATCCTTAGGTCACATTCTACCATGTATACCAAGAGACATAAAATCATGTATTCACTCTTTTCTGTTAGCTTGATAAAGTTCAAGTTCTCTGTCCCTTAGGTGCTCTGACAACCACCTTACATGAAAAATGCACTCAAAAGCAGCAATATATTTCAGAGATAGGACATGGTAGCCCTTGGGGAAGACATTTATCAACCAAAAACTAAAACCAATGTCTGGTCACAAGCCTGTTTAGACATCAGCCTCAGGTGCCATCCCTAAGGGTACAGTCAAGAGGATGCACTAGATTCACAATTCTACTGAAATTGTTATTCAGTCCCCATAAATTCCTCGTCTTCCAGTCCAACGATATGCTTTTTATTTTAGTCTTCCTTACTCCTGAAATTGATGCTATTGGCCTGTCCCATGACTATTGAAACAGCTTTCTCCACTGCGTCTAGTTCACTACTCTCCATGGAGTTCCTCTGGTCTCTTGCTTGATCATTCTTCTCCTTACTCCTAAAATGTTGGCATTTCTAAGGCCTGCCCTTTAATAATTCCCACCTCTTTTGTCCTCCCAGGATGATTCATTCTGTTCTCAAAGCACTCTTAGGACTCTTAAAATGTACCAATTTTTGAGCAATTATGTGTTGAGAACTGTTTTTATTTCTTCATATTTTTTAATCTCACTTAAATCTTATAACAACCTTGAAAGGCTCTTAATAGTATTCCTGTTTTACTCAAAAATGTTACATTCCTTGTTCAAATCACAGCTTGAAAGATCTGGGATTTGGTCTTAGATATGACTACAAACTATTGTTTTAAACTTACCATATGCCACCCAATATAATACCAATCCCAATTTTGGTCTTAAACCTGAGACCAGGGCTTTTCACCTTTAGGGCACTACAGAGACATCAGTAAAAACTGTTTTAAATAGAGATGCTCTTTGTCCTTTTTCAGTGTTACTGAATACAAAATCTTGGTAGATGGTTTTGATGCATGCTGTTAATACAATGATGAACTTGATACTTATGTTCAACTTTCTGTTGGGTCATCACCTAGGTGCCTACCAGAAACTTTGACTTTGACATGAACAAACTGAACCTACATTCTCTCAAATCTCCCCATCTTGTATTTCAGATATTGTTAATATGTCACCATTCACACAAAGATAGACATTTGGGAGTCATCCTGGAATCCTTCTGCTCCTTCATTTTCCTTATCTTCTTGGCTCCAAATCAGATGGAATTTAGCTGGGAGATGTTTGTACTGCTGCTTCCATTACCTGTCACCTCCGAACTAGTCTCCTTGCTTTTAGTCTCTCCACACTACAGTTCCATCCTACATCTTACTGCCTTCTTAATTTTTCTAAAAAGTGTCTTTTACCATGTTAATCATTCTTTTATTGTCTTACACAAAGGGAAGTGAGTTTTAAATTCCAGTCAAACTATCACAAAGCAAAACCATTGTAATTTAATGGTGTATTGGGTATTTTCAAATTTTGTCTTCTACTATTTGACCTTTCAACTGTATTTAGGATGTGAGCAGATGCTGGTGGTACTTTTAGGAAATCATGAGAGAAGACTGAAGATGAGAGGGTTAAACATGAAAATTTCTGTTTTTCCCATTGTGAATTGTAATGCTTGTAAGTGAAAGTCGTTCAGTTGTGTCCAACTCTTTGTGACCCCATGGACTATACAGTCCATGGAATTCTCCAGGCCAGAATACTGGAGTGGGTAGCCTTTTCCTTCTCCAGGGAATCTTCCCAACTCAGGGATCGAAACCAGGTATTCCACATTGTGGGTGGATTCTTTACCAGCTGAGCCACAAGGGAAGGCCAAGAAAACTGGAGTGGGTATCCTACCCCTTCTCCAGAAGATATTCCCAACCCAGGGATCGAACTGGGGTCTCCTGTGTTGCAGGCAGATTCTTTACCAACTGAGCTATCAGGGAAGCCCTAATGCTTGTCAAGAGAATCCCTATAAGTAGTTGTATTGAAATGAAGAGAAACAAGGAATCAGACATCTAGGCTAAGTGCTCAGTTGCTTAATTGTGTCTGACTCTTTGGAACCCATGGACTATAGCCCACCAGGCTCCTTTGTCCCATGGAATTTCCCAGGCAAGAATACTGGAGTGGGTTGTCATTTCCTTCACCAGGGGCTCTTCCCAACCCAGGGATCTAACACACATCTTCTGCATCTCATGCATTGGCAGGCAGATTCTTTACCACTGCACCACCTGGGACCTCCAAGTGTCAACCTTTTTATTGATACTATTTAAATAGTAAGCTCTGCCTTGAAGGTATCAACATTTGGATATGTTTGTGAATTAGTTGGTAATCCAGTTGAATTTTTCAACTTGTGGTGCACAGATACGGGGAGTTTGGCAATTTTATAGCAAGGAATTAGTGAATGTGGATGCTGCTGTTTCACTGTCTACAAGTAATGTAATTGATACATCTATAAAATGCTTTTTGAGTGAATATAATGGTGAATGAAATATAAATGTGTGACTAAAGTCATAGTAGGTTGTTTCATTATACATTTCGCTGTCAATGGATAGCCAATTACAACTACTCTCATGTACCTTGTTTAAAATTTAAGTTAGGAAGAGTTCCACATACTTGAAAGGGTTAACAAGCATTGATTTAGTTGACACACAGCTCAAAAATTTACAGTTTTTGAAATATTTCAAGTGGAAATGCTGAAATGAAGATGGATATAGTATTCTGGAGTTTCTGGAAAGATCTAAGTTTACAGTATAAATTTGGGGATCAGCATGCAAATATTTTTAAAGTCATGATACTAGATTAGATCACTGAGTGAATAGTGACTATGGATTAAGAAAATAATAATAAGGGTGTCCAAGGACTAAACTGTAGGGCTCTCTGGTATTAAGGAATCAAGATGACGATAAAGAACCAGCAAAGGAGACAGAGTGCCCAGTAAAAAAGAGAGGAAAATGAAGAGAATATGAATCCCGAAAGCTAAGCCTTTAAAGGACAATGAGTGACTATCAAACGTTGCTAAAAGGTCAACTAAGGTGAGGACTAGGAAATGGCCGCTGGACTTTGAAATATGAGGGTACTGGTGACTCTGAGACAGCAGTAATTTTTGTGGCATGTGGGAGAGAAGCCCTTTTGGAGTGAGTGTAGAAGAACGCTGGAGATGGGGAATTTCAGCCATTGGAAGAATTTTGCTGTGAGGTTAAAAAGAGATGGAGCGGTAGACAGAGGAAGAAATAGAATTACAGAGTCAGGAATTTGTTGTTGTTTTTAAGATGAGAGAAATAATAGCATGATCACACACTGAGGGAAAAGTTCCTGGAGAGAACCATTTCAGTTGTGTTACTACTACTAATTAGCCCCTTCCTGGTTTTAAGATGGATTACATATTCTTATAATTACATGTCTATTTTTAGTCATTAAGCTTTAGACTCCTAGGACTGCTGAATGCTGTTTCAGTGAACTGCCTCTGCCCTTCCTTCAAAGCACTGTTTGTTCAGGTCAACAGCAATGTCCTCATTAAGAGAGCTAATGGTTAATTTTCTGCTCCCTAACTCCTTCAGTTCAGTTCAGTTCAGTTGCTCAGTCGTGTCCGACTCTTTGCGACCCCATGAATCGCAGCACACCAGGCCTCCCTGTCCATCACCATCTCCCGGAGTTCACTCAGACTCACATCCATCGAGTCCGTGATGCCAGCCAGCCATCTCATCCTGGGTCGTCCCTTTCTCCTCCTGCCCCCAATCTCTCCCAGCATCAGAGTCTTTTCCAATGAGTCAACTCTTTGCATGAGGTGGCCAAAGTACTGGAGCTTTGGCTTTAGCATCATTCCTTCCAAAGAAATCCCAGGGTTGATCTCCTTCAGAATGGACTGGTTGGATCTCCTTGCAGTCCAAGGCCATAACTCCTTAATGCGATGATTTTGATCCATCCTCTTACTTGTTGCAACTCTCCCGTCAGCTTCCAGGCCAGCACTCTCTCCTGACTCTTACCCTTACCTCGACACCTTCTCAGTCCATTTCGCCTGCTCCTGCCCTGCCTGCCTCTTCAGTGTTGGCATCTCCAAGCCCTTGCCTTTGAGTGTTCTCTCTCATGTACTCCCTCCCACAGTTATCATGTCCAATCCTTTGGTTTCAGTTTTTACCTCTATTCGTGGTTCAATAACCTATGTAATAATAGCATCTAACATATACTGAGAATTTACTATCATGTGTCAGGCACTTTGCTAATTTCTTTATCTGCCTTGTCTGCCTTCCACCCACACTAAAAACTCCTCTGAGTATTACTATCCTCATTTTCAAATGGGGAAGTTTTTGCTCACTAAGGCTCTGAATCTTGCCCCAATCCCAGGGAGTTAGCAAATGGCAGAGCTTTGATTGAACTCACTGTCTGTCTGACTCTAAAGCTGTTGTAGTTACTATGCTTTATTGTTATCTAAAAGTCTAACTTAGATCTCCCTAGTTTTAAACTGGCATATCCATCCAACTGCCTAATGGACATAGCTCAGGCCACCACTCCAGTATTCCTGTCTGGAGAATCCCGTGGACAGAGGAGACTGGCAGGCTCCAGTCCATTGGGTCACAAAGAGTTGGACACGACGAAAGTAACTTAGCATGCATGCAGGCATTTCTGTCTTAATAGGCACTAACCTAAACAAGTCCCAACCTCTTCTCTACCCTGAAGATGCCCCTGTTCTAATATTTCCACCTCTGATATTCCTTACTTCCCTTGAGGGTTTCTCCTTCAATCCAGTGCCCGAGTTTAGACTGTTCTGGACTTTCCCTCTCCCTCTCCCTCATAGCCACTGCCTCCACATCCACCAGGTCCTGCATCCCAGCGCCGCTGACATCCTCCTCTGCTTTCTCATTGACTTCCTGCTGGTAGGCACCCCACTGCAGTTGGTTCTCCCCACAGTTGTTGGGGTTAGCTCTTGAAAAAGTCAATTGGATCATTTCATTGCACCTGTGAACCTCTCATGACCCTTGTCACCTCCATTGTCCTTTCCATTCTATTTCCATCACTCTATACGTGTCCTTGCCACTCTCGCCTATCAGAGGCATCAAGAATGCCCATGATGAATTATTAATATATGATATATGTGGACGCTCTGACATGCTGAAGAACACAAAATGAGTTTCAAAGTCTTCACTGAATTTTAAGTGGCTTATCACATATTTCTCAATCAACGGAAGGCTGATAGACAGCTACTGTTATATGTATAAACTGCTCGATATTTTGACATTAAAAAAGACATTCTTGTTAAGAACTGCATACCAACAAGATTATTCTCATGTGAAACTCTTGTTTTAATTAATATTCTCAGCTAGAGCTGTTCTCTGGCTGGGGATCCTGCATATAGGGGATATTGATTTTACATAATAGAGTTGGGTAAAATGTGAGTGACAGAGTGGGGATGGGTAAGTGGGAATGGAGAAGGATGAGGACACCTATACCAGAGTCTTTTCAAAACAGGAGTAGAAGGAACTATATCTACATCCTTAATAGCTGAACTAAAACAATTTAAAAAGTGACTCTGCTCCTTTGTTAGCTTCCAATAAAAAATGCAAGTGAAGACTGGAAAAGAGATTATACTTGATAATATGCTATATTTTAACACAGCACAACCTGGATCTTACTTGTACCCTGAAATAAAAAGGATAATCTTCTTATATAGATCAGTCTTCCAGACAAGAGGCCATGTGAGGTTGTGGACAAGGGATTCTGGGTTCAGATCCCTTTGAGTTCAAATCCTAATAACTATGTGATCCCAAGTCCTGTCCTATCTCCTGATTCTCAATTATCTTTAAATAAGGAGAAATCTTATTTGAAAGGTAAATGTAAGGGTTTCTTAGATGAGAAATTAACACTTACTGGTCTGAACTTCTACACTGGAATGCTGTAAATAACTCATGTCTGTTTAATTTTAACAGAATTGTAAGAGTAGAAGAAACACCAAAGTTTATTTCAGCCTCATTATTTTACACATGTGGAAACCCAAGAAGATCAAGAGACATAAAATATTTGTATATTTGTGAATAGACTTCAATATTCTAGTTTCCTAACCCAGCATCATTAACATGCTTTGATGGGACTGTTAGAAACTCACAGCTAGCTAGGAGACTCATACCTCTACTCAGTTACTAAGTAGAGTATTATAAGGCTGGAACATCAGCTGTAAATCAAGGGCAAGCCATAGGAAGGAAGGATTCATTTTCCTGAGGACCACAAGGAAAGCTTCATCCAGCTCATTATATAGAGTGGAGAACATTCTATTCTTCTCACTTATTCCACTGCAACTCACCACTACTAAATTCAACAGGAATTTACTTTAAGGTGTTATTAACATCAATGAAGCTTTTTATTATCATGTACTTTTTCTTAGTCAATAAATACCCAAGGACAGGTACTATCATGTAATTGTCTAACAATTATATAGTTTTTAAATTCTAGAAAATGGACCTACCTACAAAAAGATTGAGAAAAAACAATTTAGTAGATATTTAAAAGATATTTAGAGACTTTAATTAATGCTCTCAAGGCTTAACAAATACAGTCTTGTGTTGCCAATTACATTTTGGGGATGAGGAACAGGCCTACAGGTTTTACTTGACAGAGGAGGTTTTTATTCTGATTCCTTAGGGACTGAGTCAAATAATTTTAAATGCTCCCTGGCAGCCTTTAGCATGAGATTTCAGTATTCAATAATGAGATAAGATCATTATCTCAGAATGAGATAAGACCATTATCTCAGAATGACGTAAGACATGGGAAAACGGGCCAACATAATTTAGTTTTCATTTGCATTGGATAATTGAGAGAATATGAGTCATTTTCCACACTAGTTTGTTGTTGATGTTTAGTTGCTAAGTCGAGTCCAGCTCTTTGTGACCCTATGGACTGTAACCCACCAGACTCCCCTGTCCGTGGGATTTCTCAGAATATTGGAGTTGATTGCCATTTCCTTCTCCAGAGGATCTTCCCCACCCAGAGATAGAACCCACATCCGTTGCATTGGCAGGCGGATTCTTTATGGCTGAGCCATCTAGGAAACTTCTACAGTAGTCTAATCCACCACAAACTCAGTGTTATGACTTAAGACCGATGTGTGGGGTCAGGCTGTGATAGGAAGCAGATGGCGCACTCTAGTTAGGACTGATCAGAAGTGTGGACAGGGTTTGGAAAAGCAGGATGGCTTGGCACCTCAGGGCTAGGCCTGAAGAAGGTTAGGAGGGAGCAGCGCCTGGAATCTGCAGGTAAGGAGGAAAAGCGGGTCAGCAGACAGGAGCTGCAGGAGAGGAGCTCTGTGGTGGGTAAGCCAGGAAAAGAGATGACCATCTCCTTCCCACCCTCTGCAGCTCCTGGAAGTGGAACCATTTAGCCACTCCCAGTGAAAGAGGAGGGCAGGGAAGCCAGGGCATAAGCTTGAAAGTGGCTCCGAAGGGACAGACAAAAGACATCCAGTACAGTACCACCAACCACACCACGTAACATATTAAATGGTATCTGTCTTCTGCTACCTAGATGAGGTGGAAAGGGAAATGGGATTTATACTATTATGATTCAGTTGTTTATGATTTAATTCAAACTGTGTTTTTGGCTAAATCCCTCAATTTCTGTTATTTTTACATTGTAAAATGTGGGTAAAAAACCTACTTTCCAAATTGTCCTTAGGTTTGCTGCTGCAGCTGCTGCTATTAAGTCACTTCAGTCGTGTCCAACTCTGTGTGACCCCATAGATGGCAGCCCGACAGGCTCCCCTGTCCCTGGGATTCTCCAGGCAAGAACATTGGAGTGGGTTGCCATTTCCTTCTCCAATGCATGAAAGTGAAAAGTGAAAGTGAAGTCACTCAGTCGTGTCCAACTCTTTGAGACCCCATGGACTGCAGCCTACCAGGCTCCTCCGTCCATGGGATTTCCCAGGCAAGAGTACTGGAGTGGGGTGCCATCCTTAGGTTTGAGATAGTACTAATAAATAGAATATGTGTGTGTGCTCAGTTGCTCAGTCAGTCTGACTCTTTGCAACCACGTGGACTGTAGCCCACCAGGCTCCTCTGTCCATGGGATTTTCTAGGCAAGAATACTAGAGTGGGTTGTCTTTTCCTACTCCAAGGCATCTTCCTGACCCAGGTATTGAACCTGAATCTCTTAAGTCTCCTGCGTTGGCAGGAGGATTCTTTACACTAAGCCACCTGGGAAGACTGTAGTATTACAGAACAGGACGTAGCAAGTCTATTTGATGCTGAAAAGTTTAGGGAAATAAAGAACTTAGTCCTCTATCATCTTTGCCATCAACTAGTGTCCACTACATGCTCTGTTCTTAGGGAATTTATATCCTTGGCAATTACTGAACTAGTTGGAAATGTATTACATGAGGATATCAAACCTGTATCCTTGACAAGCATTGACTGTAGTCTGATCTCAGTATGTCTCTGCACATGTAATTTTACTAGTTCTTAATTTATTTTGGTGCTGATGTGACCAATAAAATACAAATTTATCATAGAGTGTTATGAAGTCATGGGGCCTTGTTTATTTTTATCATAGCATGTTTTCTGTATCAAAGAGACACTAAAAGTGCACTGCCTTCTTGTGGGGGCAGGTCAAGAGAACCTTTTCAAACAAAATTCTAGCAGGAATCTTTGTACTTAAAAGGTTTAAGGGCTACTCATCTATTTTGGTTTTACATATCAACATGACTTGAATCTTACAAAGAAGTATTAGGCCTTAAATGTATTTTTCTGAGGGCACGTCTTTCCTGGTTCTGCATAATAAATTTGAGGGTAGTACTGGTAGAAGTTCAACAGTGCCTTTAAAATGGTGAGTCTCCATGCAGATGATAAATAGGAAAAAGTCTAATTTTAGGGTTATTCTCCAGTATAGGAATGGGGATGAAATCTAGAAAATACATTTTGTCCTGAACAGAAATCATTCATGTTTAGCAAAAATAACAGAGGCTATATTAGCCCTTTTCTCCTGTCAGCATTTCCAGTATAACCTAGATCTTCTTGTCATTCTGTTCCACAGGCAGATGTGATGAAAAGAAAAAGGCCTGGGGATCCAGACAAACATGGCTTCACAGCCTGGATCCACAACTATTAGGTGTGTAAATTTGGATAATATTCTTCTAATTGGGTCTAATGTAAAAATAACCAGATTGCAATGCTATGGGGTTTTTTGATGAGATAGTTGATAATGTGGGGATGAAAAAATTGATTTCCCTCCTTGGGTGCTATAACTCTTCAGAACTCTCATCACTTTAGTACTTAAAAGTTTCAGGATTTGGAAGGACCCCTAGTAGTCTCTCACTTGCTTATTTTAAAGATGGAAATGTAAAGAGGTTATAGAACATATCTAATGATCATATTACTATATAAGTCATAAAATTCAGACTGGAATGGAACTCAGTCCTTTTCCAGAAAGTGTAACGTGTCAACGACAAATAATGAGTAATTGAATCGAATTGAGTACAGGTATCCACTGAGCCGGTCCTGGGACTCAAAAGGTGAAGTCCACACAGCCAACAAGGTGACAATCTGGTTGAGCGCCAATACAACCATATAAGACGTCTGACGATCCATCACAAGACAAATACACTCAGCCATATGCTCAGAGGAAGGAGAAATGTAACTCTGTCTGAGGTAGCAGAACCTAAAGAAATCTAACTTGCATTTAATAAAAGGTGGAGACCCTTCCAGCCATCTGCCTCAGTGTTTATTAATTTAGCAAATACATGCGTATCCACAGCTATGTATCAGATGCTCTCTTATAGTAAGGAAGCAATAAGGTGCTAAAGATTTGGCAATTGAGGACATGAGGAAGATACGCTGCAGAAGGCATATTGCAATCAATTACTGATGATTTTTCTAAGAACAAACCAGGTACGAAGGTTTAATGAATTGCCAGAACAGCAGGTAAGGCCATCCTACGTGTCCGTGGGGTACCTGGCCAGACCTCTGAGGTTATCCTTCAGCAGAGGCACTAACGCTTTAAGACGCGGGAGCCTTTCCTCCGCCTCCATCGCTCCGCATCCTGTCCTGGCCAGGCTACAGCGCCTTCACGCCCCGCGGGCCACGCCCCTGCGCGTTGGTTGGTCTTTACAGAAGTGATGAAACTTCCCGCAAGCATTACAGGAGCCGGGAGGGTATAAAGTGAGAGGTGAGAGAAAGCCCCTAACCTGCAAGCCACAGCTGGGCCGGGCCACCCACCTTATTGGAGTCCAGGTAGGCCGGCAGCCGCGGGTTGCGGCGCCTTTGCAGCGTGCAGCAGGGCCGCCCCGGGAGAGGTAGGAAGATGCGCGGCAGCATGGCCCGCCCGAAGGGTGGGCAGACGCGGATCCCGGCACCCCGGGATGCTGCAGCTCCAGCCAGGCCGGGGAGGCGGGGCCGATTGTTGCGCACCTGGGAGCCAGCTGGGGCGGGAAGACCTCCGCTGGTCGGGAAGAGAGGGGTCGCGTGGCCCCCAGAGCCGCGGCCCTGCCGCTCCGGAGAGACGGTGGCGGCGGTTTAAGTTGGCGCCTGTAAATTTTTCTTTTCTTTTTTTTTATTTTATTTTATTATTGTTGTTATATTGCGTCGAAACCTGCGGGAATTTCTGCGTCTCGAGGGTCCTGCCCTGAATGGGCTGGAAGGCGCACGTAGTTCGAGTGCAGCTGGGAGTCGCGGGGCCAAGCGTTCCCTAGGCTCTGATCCTGCAGAGAGTCTGCTGAGCTGTCTGTCACGGCCTCGGATACTCTTTCCTCCGGTTTCCACCCGGTTTCTCCTAGCTACCCCTCCCCCCATCTCTTGTTGCAAGACTCAACAAGTGACTTGCTGAGCAGATCTTGCCCAGAAGAGATCGGTTTGGGATGACAGGCGGCGCGGTCAGGGAAAAGGCAAACAAAACCAAAAAAAATCTGGCATGGCTTTTCTCAATGGTTATCTGTTTTATAGGAAGGGCTTCAAATTAATGTTATTATTTTGAGTGAAGGAGCACTTCCCGGCCCCCCCGCCCCCCCCCGCTGCCAACCTGAGGCCTACAGTATTTCTTCACCGTCTGTTGCCCGTGGTGCTTGACAAATAATTTAAAAGCACCAGTAACTCAGCCTTTTCATTGATTGATCAAATTATTGTAAGATTCATTAGAGGTAACTTAGTAGGTCTTGGAGCTGTGCAGGAGTTAGTTGCTGAGATCTTAAACTTCACCATAGCACTTTAAGTACTGATTCAGTAACAATTAGCCACATGTGAAAACGGGAAATGCTGGCTAATCCGGATTGAGGTTTAATAGAGAAAAGCAATGTAAAATATCTTGTCAATATTTTTGTACTGATTTTACATGTTGCAGTAATAGTAATACTATTTTCAGTACATTGTGTTAAAATCTATTTAAAATTTTATTTTTTTTCTCTTTGTACGGGGCTACTAGTTTATTCAACGTTATATATGTGGCTCAAATTTCCACTGGACAGCACTGCTTTAGACTTATGAGGAAATACGGAAAGTACTGGGAACAGGTAACAGCAGTGGGAGAAAGCCTTGCCAAGTAGGATGTTTGCAAGTAAGACTGACTCCAATAAAAATAATTGGTGATAGTTTTAATTTCCTTTTTCTACTGAAGAAATGTGTGCTTTGCAATCATTTGCATCCCTCTTTTCCCTCCAATTGAGTGCTTAAGTGTATTGCTATAGCACGATTAGTGGGATTCACTAAATAGCATTAAGACTTAGGGAAATGATTCACTAATGACCTCATGTGATATTCAAAGCACTTTCAGAGCCTGTTTTTCATTGGTATAGAGTTAGAGGTAGATGGCTTATTGATAGTCAACTCACTTAAATCGCACTGAATTTTCCCAGTAAATCTCAGAGTAAATCCAAGCATACCTAGTTAGTTGTGCTTTGCAGGTACTGCTTTTTTTCCTTCAGATTGAAGGTGCATGGCAAGTCTGCATAGGCACCATGTTTCCCAACAGCATTTGCTCTTCTTGTCTGTCACATTTTGGTAACTTCAGAGTTTATTACCGAAATCTGTGACAAGTGATCTTAGAAGTTTCTATTGCAAAAAGTTTGCTACTTGCTGAAGATTCAGATGATGGTTAGCATTTTTTTTAGCAATATTTTTAAAGTATAGTATGTACATTGCTAGACATCATACTATTGCACATTTAATAGACTACAGTATAGTGTAAATAAAACTTTTATATGCACTGGGAAACCAAAAAGTTCACGTGACTTGCTTTATTACAAGAACCAAACTGACAGTGTTTCAAAGGTGTTCCTGTATCTGATTATGGGTATTTGGTCAAATGCCTGGAAGGGTCCACATAGAACATGTGATACTTCCTTTCCAAGTAGTTTTAATACAGTTTTCCATTAATTTGGTCTGGTCTCATGAAAAGGCCTAACAAGGCCAAGGTTCTTTTGTCCTTGCGAAGACGAACCACATTGTTTTCCAGAGATACTGCTATATTTGTCCAGGCTACTTTGTTTTCTTTTTTGACCATGGTGGCTTTGAGACAGAAGTGTTTCAGAACAGTTTGGTCCTTTAGAACATTTTGATGGTGAACATTTTGTATCTCTGTCAACTTAAAAATTTTTTTTTCTCATTAAGCTAGGATATCAGATAATAGTGCTTTCTCTTCTCTTTTTACAATTTATTTGATAATATTTGAATAATTCACTTGGCGGCAAGCTAGAAGTAGTGAAATGTTTACAATATCTAGGTATGTTAATATTACACTTAGGAAGTATGTATGATCATCTTTTCTACCCATTAAATGTCTGTTAAGACCAACCTAGACAGCATATTAAAAAGCAGACACATTACTCTGCCAATAAAAGTCCGTCTAGTCAAAGCTATGGTTTTTCCAGTAGTCATGTATGGATGTGAGAGTTGGACTATAAAGAAAGCTGAGTCCTGAAGAACTGATGCTTTTTAACTGTGGTGTTGGAAAAGACTCTTAAGTCCCTTGGACTGCAAGGAGATCCAACCAGTCCATCCTAAAGGAAATCAATCCTGAATATTTATTGGAAGGACTGATGCTGAAGCTGAAACTCCAATACTTTGGCCACCTGATGCGAAGAACTGACTCATTTGAAAAGACCCCGATGCTGGGAAAGATTGAAGGCAGGAGGAGAAGGGGATGACAGAGGATGAGATGGTTGGATGGCATCACTGACTTGATGGACATGAGTTTGAGTACGCTCTGGGAGTTGGTAATGGACAGGGAAGCCTGGTGTACTGCAGTCCATGGGGTTGGAAAGAGTCCGACACGACTGAGCAGTTGAACTGAACTGAACAGGTAAAGAGATGTATTTGGGGGACTTGCCTGGCAGTCCCTGGCAGTTAAGACTCCCAGACTGACTGCACAGGGTGTGGGTTGGATCTCTGGTTTTAGTTGTTGTTCAGTTGTTCAGTCCTGTCCAACTCTTGGTGACCTCATGGACTGCAGCACACCAGGCTTCCTGGTCCTTCACTGTCTCCTGGAGTTTGCTCAAACTCATGTCCATTGAGTTGATGATGCCATCCAGCCATCTCATCCTCTGTTGCCCTCTTCTGCCCTCAGACTTTCCCAGCATCAGGGTCTTTTCCAGGGAGTTGGCTCTTTGCATCAGATGGCCGAAGTATTAGAGCTTCAACTTCAGCATCAGTCCTTCCAATGAACACCCAGGACTGATCTCCTTTAGGATGGACTGGTTGGATCTCCTTGTAATCCAAGGAACTCTCAGGAGTCTTCTCCAACACTACAGTTCAAAAACATCAATGCTCTGGCATTCAGCCTTCTTTATGGTCCAACTCTAACTTCTGTACATGACTACTGGAAAAACCATAGCTTTAATTATACGGACCTTTGTCAGCCAACTGATGTTTCTGCTTTTTAATATGCTGTCTAGGTTTGTCAGCTATTCTTTGAAGGAACAAGCGTCTTTTAATTTCATGGCTGCAATCTGCAGTGGGGGAACCAAGATCCTGCATGCCCGTGGTGCAGCCAAAAATATTGAATAAAAAATAAAAGAAAGAGAGATGCGTTTATTCTTAAGACCTAACAGGCAATCATCGTATGCTGGAGCATCTCTTGGATTTTTCAGAGCTTTTGGGATTCTGGGATGAAGAGAGTAGACTAGGATCTCTGGGTAATATCTTGGGGGTGATCCTGTTTTATTCTGTTTAGGACAGTATCTCTGGTGACCCCTAGAGAGCCAATCCTGAGAAGGTCGGGGAGGAGCCAGTCTGCATGCGTATCTGTGTCTTGGGTATAAACCTAGGATAGAAAACAGAATGTGGCCTGAACACTTCTAGCTCTAGCTGACCAAGTCATAATGTCAGAGGGAAGCAGGCTTTGACTAGGGGCTAAACTGCTGTATATTAATAGCCGGCTGGATGTAAAGGTCGTTCATCTTTTCTGAATACTTGTAAGTAGATTAAACCATTCTCTTACCCTCTGTGCCTGCCAACCTACTGGTAAATTGCTGTGGATAAGATAACATATTTCATGCTCTGAAGTGGCTTATGCAAGTTTTGGGAATTGAGCTTGAATGCAGACTTGGGTTGGATGTTGACTATTTAATTGGTCTGCTTTTATCTCCATAGAGAGCCCGGAGCTTCATCGCACCATGTGTGGCATTTGGGCGCTCTTTGGCAGCGATGACTGCCTTTCTGTTCAGTGTCTGAGTGCTATGAAGATTGCACACAGGGGTCCGGATGCATTCCGTTTTGAAAATGTTAATGGGTACACCAATTGCTGCTTTGGATTTCACCGGTTGGCGGTAGTTGACCAGCTGTTTGGAATGCAGCCAATTCGAGTGAAGAAATATCCTTACTTGTGGCTCTGTTACAACGGTGAAATCTACAACCACAAGAAGGTAAACATAATAAAACCAGAAGCTATCTGGATGTGATTAAGTCTCAGAGATAGTTGATTATAATAATTTTATTTTGTTTAATGTTTTTTACTTTTCAACCACTTCTCATGTTCATTCTCACTTGCTCCAATTATATATAGATAAACAGGACACAGATGCATGAAGAGGTAGAATGACTTGGTCACCAAAAAATAAATGAGGATTCCATTTCAGGTTTTTAACTCTTAAGAATCTTTTTTCCTATTATTAATTTGAATATTAATTATAACCTGTGTTAGGCACCAGGGCTACAGCAATAAATATGAGAGGTAGGTCTGCATACTACTGGAGTTTATTCTATTAAGGAGCAGACAAAAAAAGTCATTGTGCATATACTTGTGTTCTTGTGCGCTCAGTCATGTCTGACTCTTTGTGACCCCATGGACTGTAGCCCGTCAGGTTCCTCTGTCCATGGAATTTTCCAGGCAGGAATACTGGAGCAGGTTGCAGTTTCCTTCTCCAGAGGATTGTCCTGACCCAGGGATTAAACCCGAATCTCACATCTCCTGCATTGGTTGGTGGGTTCTTTACCAGCTGAGCCACCAGAAAAGCCCCATACATATACTAAGCTTTATGAAAAAATGAATTTGGAGTTGATGGGTATGGGAGATCCAGTTTCAGTACAGGTTTGTCAGAGAAGGCCTCTTGAGGAACTGTCATTTAAACTCAGACCTAATGGACAAGGATGAGCTAGCAGGGCTGGGAAGAGCATTTCGGGCAGAGCGAACAGCATGTGCAGAGCCCTGGGATGTTCATAAGTGAACAAGGGGCAGGTGGGCCAGATGGGCTTGGAGAGGTCGGGCAGGACCAGAACAAGCAGAACAAGAAGTAAGACAGTAGAATGTAATTCTAAGAGCAATGAGATTTGAAGACTTTAAGGCAGGGATAGAATGTAATATCTTGGGGGTGATCCTGCTGTCAACTAAAAAAATACGCGCAACCTAAAAGTTGAGAGTTAGGTTTTATTCTGTTTAGGACAGTATCTCTGGTGACCCCTAGAGAGCCAATTCTGAGGAGGTCAGGGAGGAGCCAGGCTATATAAAAGTTTGCAGCAAGGGGCAGGTAATCTGAATAATTAAAGATTATTGTTAAGAGAAAACAAAATCTCTCACATGAGGAGATTTAGGGATCTTCAATATATGGGAAGATGCAAGTGTCCAGGCTTGCTGAAATCATTTCTTCTGGTATGCATCTAGCTATCTGGGGCCAATCCTGCTTTCTTTATTGTTCGCATCCTAATTCCTTGTTTACCTTTAGAGATGGCAAAAGTGACCAGTGGCCCACTCACCCACCCTCCCAGCTCCTCTGCACTTCCTGGAGAGGAAGTAGATGATGGCTCCCAAATAGCTGGCTTTGTTTCACCTGGGCTCAGAAATTTGCATGTGGAAAAGGCTTGTTTACTGTAGAGCATAAAACAGAAAACATTTCATTTCAGATTGCCCTTTAAGTGCTGTTGCGTAGTTGTCTTAATCAGAGTCAAGGGACAGACAGGTAGCCAGATGCAGTGGAGTGCGAGAAGGAAGCACTGGTGAAAGTCTGGTGAAAGCGTACTCTTAGAATGAGAATGGTGAGGGTGTGAAGCCACATTTGCTAAGAGCACTGCAGTATGGAATTATTTGGGGCTAGTGTTTCATAAGAAAATTTTGGATCTAAAATTGGCAAGTTATTTTTTGTTGCTTGCCTCCCCAACTGTTAATTTTGAAAATTTCACATTTATAGAAAATAACAGAATATAGAGCACCTGGATTGAAAAACTGCTAATGCTTTGCCTTTTTGGCTTCATCTCTCTGTCTGTACTACACAGACATTCAATTTGGGGCTTAATCACTTGAGAGTATACCTAGGTGGTATAGAATCTGCCTGCTAATGCAGGTGATGTGGGTTCAATCCCTGGGTCAGGAAGATCCCCTGGAGAAGGGAATGGCAAACCCACTCCAGTATTCTTCCCTGGGATACCCCACGGACAGAGGAACCTAGTGGACTACAGATCATAGGGTCACAAAAGACTCAGACGTGACTGAGCAACTAAACATCAACAGCAACAAATACTGTTGCACTTTAAAATGTTTAAGCATTATCTCCTAAGAAGGACATATTTCTACTTTATACCAATACTATTATATAAATCCTGAGAACCCAAAATACCCTCTAATATTTATTCATAGTAAATTTCACCAGGTGTTCCAAGAATATATTGATATTTATAGCTGTGTTTTGGTTTGACTCAGATTTCATTCAAGGTTTATACATTTGGTTGTGATGTTTCTCGGTACTTTTTGAGCCTTCTTGATATGTTCCTGTCCTTCATGAGTCAGTCAGTTCAGTCACTTAGTCGTGGCTGACTCTTTGCGACCCCATGAACTGCAGCATGCCAGGCCTCCCTGTCCATCACCAACTCCTGGAGTTTACTCAGACTCGTGTCCATTGAGTCGGTGATACCATCCAACCATCTCATCTTCTGTTGTCCCCTTCTCCCACCTTCAATCTTTCCCAGCATCAGGGTCTTTTTGAATGAGTCAGTTCTTTGCATCAGGTGGCCAAAGTATTGGAGTTTCAGCTTCAGCATCAGTCCTTCCGATGAATATTCAGGATTGATTTCCTAGAGGATGGACTTTAATTCATGAGTAGGGATTTATATTTTAGTCATCCTCTGGTCATGTTTATCTTTAAACAACAGCTTTAGCCATTGTTTGTTGTCCACTTAGTTCACTTACAGGAATACTTCAAGGAAAATGCTTCTCATTTGAAGAATCATTACAATTATTCAAGGCTTCCCAGGTGGCACTAGTGGTAAAGAGTCCGCCTGCCAAAGCAGGAGATGCAAGAGATGTGGGTTTGATTCTTGGGTTGGGAAGATCTCCTGGAGTAGGAAATGGCATCCAACTCCAGTATTCTTGCCTGGAAAATTCCATGGGCAGAGGATCCTGGCAGGCTGCAGTCCATGGGGTTGCACAGAGTCAGACACAACTGAACAAGCTGAGCACAACAGGGGCTATTGCCCACTACACGTACAAACACACACACAGATAGTTATTTAACAAGTTCCTTTCTTGTATTTGGACTTCCCTGGTGGCTCAGATGGTAAAGCGTCTGCCTATAATGTGGGAGACCTGGGTTAGGTCCCTGGGTTGGGAAGATCCTCTGGAGAAGGCAATGGCAACCCACTCTAGTACTCTTGCCTGGAAAATCCCACGGACAGAGGAGCGTGGTAGCTTACAGTTCATGGGGTCCCCAAGAGTCAGACTCGACTGAGTGACTTCACTCTCACTTTTACTTTCTTTTCTTGTATTTAATTAAGGCCTACTATTTGAGTGACTTCACTCTCACTTTCACTTTCTTTTCTTATATTTAATTAAGACCTACTATACACCAGATGACTTCCCTGGTGGCTCAGACGGTTAAGCATCTGTCTACAATGTGGGAGACCCGGGTTCCATCCCTGGGTCTGGAAGATCACCTGGAGAAGGAAATGGCAATCCACTCCAGTACTATTGCCTGGAAAATCCCATGGACAGAGGAGCCTGGTAGGCTACAGCTCATGGGGTCGCAAAGAGTCGGACACGACTGAGCGACTTTACCTTACCTTACTTTATACACCAGACATCATTTTCATGGTGCTTAGAAGTGAAATGGAACAGGAAAGGTAAAAATGGACTTTGAAACTAGTAGGAATAGAGGAAGGAAGCAGTTAAAACTTCCTTACTGGGAAGTCCCTGGTGGTCCAATGTTTAATCTGTGCTTCCACTGCAGGGGCTGTGGGTTTGGTCCCTGGTCCAGGAACTAAGATCCTACATTCGAGAGGTGTGGCCACAAAACAAAACAAACAAACGAAAACCAAAAAAACCTTCCTTTCTAAGCCAAGTTAGTACCATATATGTAAGAATGCTAAGTTGTATCATAGCAGTAGTGGCCTGAATTTCCCCTTAAATGAGATAGGAAATGCCTAGTTTTCCTTGAACAACATAGCTGCTTTTGTGTATTTTGTGAACATGTTAAAAAGTTAAATATTTTGAAAACATTTTTTCTTCTAAATTAGCCAAGTACGTTGTATTTTCAGAAGCAGAGAAGTTCCATTGCTTCTACTCATCGTTCAGGTTATCCAATGCAAACAGCTAAAATCTGTCTAAAGAGAAGAACTGACATTTTAGGCTTATGTAAAATTCTTCAGTGTAAGTTTGAAAGTCCCCCTTTTTTGATAAAAATAGATTTTACTGCAAAATATAGCCAGCAGTGTGTTGGGAGTGGATGGAGACCCATCAGAGAGAAGAATATGAGTGTAGGCTGGGCAGAGAGAAGGCCCTCTCACAGAGGGGAGCGCTTCAGAAAGCTGCAGCCAGCACGTCAAACGGCAGTGTGATTTCTGGATGGTGGCAGGGTATTGGGGGCTTCAAGAGAGTGGGCAGTGTAGATGTGAATCATGAACCAAAAAACTACCTGTGAGCTTTAGGCCAAAGAGCCATGGTGATGGGGTAGTCACGGAGGGTAGGTTGGAAGCTGTTGCTGGCTAAAAGTCATCGAGTATTGTAGGCTTATTTGTCCTGCAGGTACTCAAGCCCAGAAGGGTCAGCAGAAGACCCTCTGCAACCCCTACCTCCTCATGACAGAGATCGCCACGGTCAGTCTCTCAGAGCAAGGAGAGGCGACCAAGAGCCGACGTCGTGGTCACTGAAAGTGGCCAGAGCCCATCTTTGGACAGTTCTGAGCTTTTAGGCAAAAGGTTAAGAAATTAAAGAGTGAGTGTGGTTGTGAAGCATGCTTTTCAGGTCATACAAGCATAGAGACTTCTTAAATTGTAAAAAACATGTTTTAAGTGTTCACATCTACCCAGCATTTCCATTTGATTTTTGTTTATGTGAACCTCTTATTATCAGCCAAAACTGTGAGTAGGTACAAAGAAAGAGGGACACACTGAGAACTTTGCACCCTCATAATTTACCAATGGTAATGGAGAGCCACAGGAATTTGGGCCTGATTTAATGAAACCCTCCCTACATGTGTGGGTGTGATGGTATCTTTGTCGTTCCCCAGGAGGAGGTGGATGAATAAAGCTTCAACATCATCGTTTTGTCCGTCCCTGAGAGGTAGCTTTAATGCCTAATGTGGAAGAATGGGATGCTGTAGACCTCCCCAGGGCCAGCAACTTGTGTTTGGGACCATTTGTCTCCATCATCGTGATGGACTCGTCCATCAGGAAATAGTGTCAAATGTGCTTGTCCTTTTGCTTTCTGTTTCCATAGGAAGAGTTTCAGAGGACACGTTTTTAGTGTCATGACACCCGGACAATCTATTTACTTAACTTACCAATTATGTAAATGCACGTGTATTGGGCTTCCCCAGGGCTCAGCAATAAAGAATCCTCCTGCCAATGCAGGAGATGTGGGTTTGCTCCCTGGGACAGGAAGATCCCCTGGAGAAGGGCATGGCAACCCACTCCAGTATTCTTGCCTTGGAAATCCCATGGACAGAGGAGCCTGGTGGGCTACAGTCCAGGGGGCCACAGAAGAGTTGGACGTGACTTAGAGACTAAGCAACAACAACTACACATGTATTACATATATGGTATCTATATAACATCCATTTCCATCCCTCCATGTAATACAGAGGTACATTACCTTTGTCTTCTATTTATCAGAATGCACCTAAAGTTCTCATGGGCTTAGCTTTATGTTACAATTTGATTCTGAGTTCAAACAAGCTATATTTTGATAATGGCATGATTCTTTTAAATCACATCACTAAGGTACACAAAATTATAGAGCACAAAAATGCTGAAGCAACTTTGCAATGAAAAAAAATTAGTTAAAGCACAGGATTCTGTAACATTTTCATTTTTCTATTGTTTCCTTAAGCTGCAACACCATTTTGAATTTGAATACCAGACCAAAGTGGATGGTGAAATAATCCTTCATCTTTATGACAAAGGAGGAATTGAACAAACAGTTTGTATGCTGGATGGAGTATTTGCATTTATTTTACTGGATACTGCCAATAAGAAAGTGTTCTTGGGCAGAGATACCTATGGAGTGAGACCTTTGTTTAAAGCCATGACAGAAGATGGATTTTTGGCCGTGTGTTCAGAAGCTAAAGGTAATGATAGAATTTTTCTGTGGTTTTTCATTATTGTCCCGATTCTGTGTTTTCTTCTAGACCATATTTACAAATCTAATCCAGTCCATATGTACAAATGGGGCAACCCAATTTTTTACAAGTGACTGTTAGTCATGGAGTTTCTAGGCCTCCTTTTTTAATTTTAAACCACGCAGCTGGAGTCTCCTTTTTAGCACTTAAAATTCTGTAATCCTTACAGGATAGATCTGTAGTAAAGTCATATAATTTTTGTTGTACTAATAGGTTCTGCATCTGGTTTGGTCCCATGTGTGTTTTCAAGTTTTCCTGTGTCAGATGGTGACGGTAAGGTTAGCCAGCCCTGCAGTTACTGCACTGTGGTACCGTGCCAGGCTGTCCCACAAAGTCATTTTTATTCAGCACTTTTTAAACAGCTTTCTTGGGGTATAATTTACATGCCATACAGTTCATCCATTTGAAGGGTACAGTTCAGTGGCTTTTAGTATGTATAGATATCTGCAACCAACACTAGTCAATTTAGAATTTTGTTTTTTTTTTATCATCTCAAAACTAAACCTTGTACTCTTAAGCTGTCACTCCCCGTCCCTTTATATTCATTAAGCATGAAACTCCCTGTCCCCGTCTTCCTTCCTCCTTCCCCACCCCCAGTCCCAGCCAACCACCAGTCATTCTATGTGGATTTCTCTATTCTGGCCGTTACTTACCAATGGAGTCATATCCTATGTGGTCCGGTTTTTCATTACTGGCTTCTTTCACTTAGCATAATGTTTCCAAGGTTTGTCTGTGTTGTAACATGTTATCAGTATTACTTCTTTTTATTTACTTTTTATGACCTGAAGATACTCCATTACCTGGACATACCACATTCTGTTCATCCACCGTTTATCCTTTTGTCAGTTGATGGACAATTGGCTTTTATGAATAATGTTTCTCTACATATTTGGGTACAAGTTTTTGTGTGGTTTCATTTTTCTTGGGTATATACCTAGGAATAATCACATGATTTACTCTGTGTTTATGAATAGCATTAAAAAGAATAAAATATTTGGAATAAATGTAACAAGAGTACAAAACTATGCTGAAAACTGTAAAACATTGAAGATCTAAAGAAATTAGAAAGCATCCCATGATCACGGATTGAAAACTTAACCATTGTTAAGTTGGCACGGACTCCCCTAATGGATCTACACTTTCAGCATGATCTCTGTCAGTATTCCAGGCGATTACTTTGTAGAAATTGACAAGCTGACTCTGAAATCCATAGGGAATTGCAAAGGATTCAGAATAACCAAAGCAATCTTGAAAAAGAATAAAGTAGGAGGACTCTCCCTTCCTGACTCCAAAATGTACTACAAAGCAAGGGTAATCAGGACAGTATTGTACTAGCAGAAAGAGAGACATATAGATCATAGAGCTAAGAGTCCAGAAGTGCATCCATACATCTGCAGTCAACTGATTGTCGGTGAGGGTATCAGGACCATTCAATGGACAAAGAATAGTCTTTTCAACAGATGATGTTGGGACAAGTTGACATAAACAAAAAAAAAAACAGTTAAACCATTACCTCACACCATTTATAAAAATCAAAGTGGGTCAAATTATAAAATTTGATCACTAAAGTAAACACTAAAACTTTATAGTAAAACTAAAACTTTAGTAAGCACTGAAACTATAAAACTCAGGAGAAAGCATAGGGGTAAATCTTCATGATGTTCAATTTTGCAAAGATTTCTTTGATATGACACCAAAAGCACAAACAACAAGGGAAAAATAGGTAAATTGGATTTCATCAAAAGTAAACGTTCTTGTACTTCAAAGGACACCATCAGGAAAGTGAAAACTCAGCCCACAGAATGGAAGAAAATACTTGTACATCATATTTATCATTTTTTGGCAGTAAAGTTGAGGGAGACATTCATTGTTTATGTCCTAGCTAGACAGTGATGACATGCTAAAATGTGACCTACCTCCTTCTCTGCTTTTTTGCTTCATTGTTTAAATCCTTTCTCACTTGATGTGATCATACGAGAAAGAACAAGTACATACATTATTTACCCAAAGTGCTGTTAGGGAAGCCCAGCAAAGAGAACAGAAGGGAAAAGTAGACTCTTGGCTTCCACGTTGTCTCTGATAACCTTGATATAGAATATAATCTCACATCCAGTTCACCCTCTGAAATTTCTTGACTTGTAATTTTTTTTTTACATCTTTAACTGCCCTTTTCTAAACAACAGGTCTCATCTAGGGTACTAACAGCAGTTTTCCTTTCTCAGTGCTTCCAGAATAGACCATCTAAAATTCATTTGGTCATGGTGCTTTAAATCGTAATTTCTCCTCAACTTCCGCAGGGGCTGTGTACCTCACTTGAGGTCTGCTGGTGGGTGGTAGGATCTGGATCTCACTTGCTGTTTGAATTCCATACTACACAGTAGATTCCTGGGTTAACAAACTCAAATTGTACATCATAAGTATTCTGTGTAGATAGGCTGTTACTATTTACAATAAAGCTTTTTTAAAAATCAAAATCATGGTGATGTCAAGTTGGTTACTTCCTGTGAGAACTTAGAAAATTTAAATTATAACATTTAACTCACACACAGTATATAATAACTACATAAGGGATATCTAAGTTTAAAGTACCTTAACAGTGGATCATTTTGCTTATTAAAGGACTGAGAACCATAGCTGTTTTTTAAAAAATACCTCAGGGATGACAAATGACTGCCAGGATATCATAAAATTAAATTTCAAGTCCATCTTTTTGTTTAATAAATGTATCTTTTGTTTGCTTAGTAAAGAAAATAGATTTTTTAAAATCAGAAATTCCAGCTAGGGAGAAGAAATTAAACACTGGAGGTTTTCCTATTGCCTTAAATTATTAGAAATCAGTGTAATTTTTCTGTACATCTCTGTACACTATTACCTTTCTAGTAGGGTTTGAGGTAATTATATTTTTCCTATTTTGCTTATGCAGTGGACATTGTATTAAAAAGAGAAAATAAAGAGGAATTTAGACATGAAAGTTACTATGAAGTATTACCTCATTTGAATCAATTTATCTTTTTGATTTTGTAGGACTTGTTAACTTGAAGCACTCCATGACTCCTTTTTTAAAAGTGGAGCCTTTTTTGCCCGGACATTATGAAGTTTTGGACTTAAAGCCGAATGGCAAAGTAGCCTCGGTGGAAATGGTGAAATACCATCACTGTAGAGACGAGCCTCTGCATGCCCTGTATGACAGCGTGGAGAAGCTCTTCCCAGGTGAGAGAGCAGATGCCCATCCGCCTGTCCCCACCTCTCGCCCTGCGTGCAGGAAAACTGTCCTCTCACGTCACTGAAATGACATCAGTCTGCAAATCTGTTTCCTTTTTAACTTGAAGGTGATGACACACTGAAATTTGGCCTGCTTCACTGTTGAGCAAATGCCATCCTGATAGAGGTGGATGATTGCATACCTGTTTCAATAAATAATTCAGCCCAGACCTTTCTGCAGCTGTTTCATTTCCTTTATGTGTTAATAGGTTTTGAGATAGAAACTGTGAAGAGCAACCTCCGGATTCTTTTTGACAATGCCATTAAGAAACGTTTGATGACGGACAGAAGGATTGGCTGCCTTTTATCAGGTGAAGTCAGCTTAAAAAATCTAATTACATTTCATGCATATGTAATTTAAATGACTTATAACTATCCTGAGGCTTAGACTATAAAATACTTACTATTGATTCAACCTTTCCTCCATTATAGGATGAAAAAGTTTTCTGTAAGTTGCTTTCAATATTCAAAATAATACAGCGACATAAAGTTATACTGTAATTGTATTGGCATGAGTGAGCTAGTAGACATGTTTTAGAATGTTCATGTCCTCCTACTCCGCAGTCTTGATGTGAGCCCTAGAATGTGTAGTATTTTTTGTTGTTCACTCAGTAAGTAGCATCCAATTCTTTGCAGCCCCATGGACTGCAGCACACCAGGCTTCCCCTGTCTTTCACTGTCTCCCGGAGTTTGCTCAAACTCATGTCCATTGAGTCCATGATGCCATCCAACCATCTCCTTCTTTGTTACCCTCTTCTCCTCTTGCCCTCAGTCTTTCCCAGCATCAGGGTCTTTTCCAATGAGTCAGCTCTTCGCGTCAGGTGGCCAAAGTATTGGAGCTTTAGCATCAGTCCTTCCGATGAATATTCAGGGTTGATTTCCTTTAGGATTGTTTAGTTTGATTTCCTTCCTGTCCAGGGGACTCTCAAGAGTCTTCTCCAGCACCACAGTTCAAAAGCATCAGTTCTTTGGCATAGTGGCTTTTAACCAATTTAAGTACTGTTACCGTTATGACAGGTTAACTGTTAGATTTTTCTTACCCAAGTTGATTTTCAGTTTATAAAACTTGGGGATTTTGAAGGCGAAACTCTAATCTTGGTGCTTAGGAGGACTGTAAATCATCTCTGCTCCTCTCTTAGGTAAGGCCCTTAACCACCACACTTTCTGTCTTGCTCACAGGTGGCTTGGATTCCAGTTTGGTTGCTGCCACTCTGTTGAAGCAGCTAAAAGAGGCCCAAGTACAGTACCCTCTCCAGACATTTGCGATTGGCATGGAAGACAGTCCCGATTTACTAGCTGCTAGAAAGGTAAGACACTGCCTCTTCCTGTTAGGTGGTTAAGACAGAGTTGTTAATAATTCATGGTTCTATACTTTGCTGCTGTATTGACTTAGGTAATTGTTTTGAATTAAATATATTAAAATGGAATGAAACACCTATTGAAGATCACTTGTGCTGTACACTGTATTTTGGGTACTTTTATCTTCTGTGGGCCACACAATCCTCATGAAACCCAATGATGGTAATCGTGTCCTTTGAAGAGTAAGGGCATAGTAGAGTGGTTAAGGCTGAAGGCTTTGGAGCCTGATTGTTGGTTTCAAATCTTCACTTTAGCACACAATCCCACACTCATGTAATGGGAGTGCTCATATCTACTGTGGCACAGTTTTGAGGTGAAAATTACATAGTTCATATAAAGTGTGTGGGATAGAACCTAGCGTGTAGTAAGTACTTAGAATGTTAGCTGTTTCTTGTTGCTTTTCAATTTCTTTATAAGATACTGTATTTAGGACTGTGGGCAGAGAGAACATTGGACACATTCAGCGTGTGGCAGACCTGTTCCCACTCTGGAACTTCCACACAGTGGATGAGAAAGATCAAGAGTGGTCTGCAAGCCAGTTGACTGATGCTGAATGAATCCGCAAGAGCCAGAGAAAACTGAATGAGGGGAGGGGCCATTTAATTTAGAAATAGCATTCTAGATGTAAACTGAGGCATTGCAGGAGGGCCAAAAGGAGATAAAGTCAGCATGAGGGGAGTGGACGCCATGCTTGTTGGGCTGAAGTCTTGGAGTGAGAAGGGCAGACAGGAGGTCTGCCTCTTGTGGTCAGTGGAGGGTAGACACTGGGGGGCACAGGGGAGCCAGACTAACGGGGCTTGTATGCAGTGGCCTGGAGAATCGTTTCCCCTTACTGTGGTGGCCTGTGAAATCATTGCCTCTTACTTTGTCTTACTTGTTTTCCACCATTGTTAATTCATGATGTGTTATGAACTACTGTTTCATTTTTGAGAGTTTTCCTTTTCTGGAACTTCCCTGGTGGTCTAGTAGTTAAGACTGAGCTTCCAATGCAAGGGTCATGAGCTTGGTCCCTGGTCAGGGACCTAAGATCCCACATACTATATGAAATGGCCGGAAAAAAACCACAGTTCTTTCTTGAAAGATTAGTCCTTTTCTTTAAAAAACAAGCATATGCATATTTCTTTATGTCATCAGGTGGCAAATCATATTGGGAGCGAACACCATGAAGTCCTCTTTAACTCTGAGGAAGGCATTCAGGTCCTGGATGAAGTCATATTTTCCTTGGAAACTTATGATATTACAACAGTCCGTGCTTCAGTAGGTAAGGTATTTTATGATCCCCAAAAGATTTTAATACTGAAAAGAGTGTAAGGTTTAAAAGCTACTATTTCAAGCAGTTGTTTAAAGAACAGTACTCATGAATGAACTCAGGTAAAATTCCTGTGTCAGCAGTTGTTGAAGACGAAACATTTAAGAATTAAGAATATATAGTTAAACTTCCACATTTTGGTATCACTATTTATATTCCTTCAAAGAGTAGATGCGTAGTTTTCTGTACCCTCTTTCCCCCTGTTTTTCTATATAAAAGTTTGTTGGACTATACATTCTAACTAGTTTCTGTAAGGAATCCTCATTTTAGATATATTTTGGTAAATAGTCCATCAATAACTATTATTGTCTAGGAATAAATACTTGCTTTGCCCTGTGGGTACATACGGAGATCATAATTATACTCCAAATCAGACTGGTCAAATATTGCTGAGCTTCTAAACGCTATTGACTTAGACACACCTCTAGGATTCCATTGCAAAGTTGAGAGTCTGGATTCTCATGCTTTAAACTTTGCAGTAACATCACTGGGGTGCTCTCTCTCCCAAAGGAGCAAAAATGATTTCTTGAAGGCCAAAAATCTTAGGTATCACAGTGGTTTCTGGCTTTCCAAAGAACTTAGATATACAGTATTTCTGGTACTGATATTTCATTGGTGAAGGAGATTAGGGGAAAAGATCTAAAAAGTATCACTAGGGAGGTGATAATAAAAAAACCCAAGAACAAATACTAGTTTACAGGGCTGTGGGGCAGGACCAACCAGCATCTTTTAACATGCTTTGCTGTATTTGAAATACACTGAATGGGGAGTAAGTATGAGGGAAGAAGCCCCAGATTAAAATTAAGCTACCAAAACCCCAACTTATTATTTTCATGTAGTTATACTAGTGTGAGAGTTATCAAATTTAAGACATTTGAGTCATTGTTCAGCAGAATTTTTTTTAGCATTTTTAACATTGTTTAGCAAAATTTTCAGATAGACATTTTTGGTCTGAAAGCAGGAATATTTAAAAACCTATATATAAAATTATGAAAGGGCTATGTTATCACAGCGGTACAACTTTTAGATTAAGTACATATAAGTGGGTTGCACTGTAGATAAAAAAGGTCATTATTTTGCAAACTACTTCACAATAACAGAGTCTTAACTAATAGCAAAGCTTGCCGCCATTTTCAGAAGCCAAGTAAGAGGCATTTTTGGTAGAGGGTTATGTAGACATTAACAATAATTTCTGTCTCTTGTTTAAGGTATGTACTTAATTTCTAAGTACATTCGGAAGAACACAGATAGCGTGGTGATCTTCTCTGGAGAAGGTTCAGATGAACTTACGCAGGGTTATATATATTTTCACAAGGTACGCATTCTCAAATGGAGGGATATTGGTCCTAGGGGAAGAAAAGTATGAATTATTTGACCATTTTCTCTTGTCTTTTTTTGATATAACAGTAACACTTGGAATATTTTGTGAGGCATTTGAGAAAATCTGATACTGTCTGTATTTGTTTGGGTGAGAAAGAAGTCTTAATTGTGTCAGATAATACCCATTTTTTTAAAAACTAGTTAACATAAGAATCACATTTCTGGTATTTCTTAGGCCCCTGTTGTCTTATGGGCTTTGGACAACATGAACCTCTCGTTTTTATCTATTGGTTCTAGCAGTCTTGGAGCGAGGGAAGGCACGCTTTATAAAGCATTTACTTTCTTCCCTAAGCTTTGGTGGTTTTTTGTCTTACTCACCTTTAGAGTTGGAGTTGTGTGCAAGAATACAAAATAAGAGATTTCATGTACCAAAAGCAAAGCTTGAAGGGTATATTTTTAACTTCAGCTCTGTTTGTGAACAGGCTCCTTCCCCGGAGAAAGCTGAGGAGGAGAGTGAGCGGCTTCTAAGGGAGCTCTACTTGTTTGATGTTCTCCGGGCAGATCGAACTACCGCAGCCCATGGGTACCTTGATATTTTAGGAAGTGATTATAAAAATAACCTCGAAAAACAAAACGCTTTCTTTCCATTTAGTATATGCTGTGAAGCATGCCTTTTATAGAAAAGATGAAGCTTGTCTCTTAGTGCAGAAAGAGTAAACTGAATCAGAGCGGTGTTGTCAGGCTGAGAGTAGGTGGATAGGTGGTTTCAGGTGGAGTTTCTGTCTCGAAAACATAACATTCTGCCCACTTCTGGGCAGCTGAGAGGAGGGCACTTGCAGCTCTTTGGGGTCTTTTTAAGAGAAATAAAGCTTATACAGCTTCCTGTAGTTTAGTGGGCCTTTAGTACTTGCTTGCCATGTCTGTTTGATGCTGTGGGGACCGTGTAGGGGAGAGGGAAGTGAAAATGCAAGAGATTTGATTAGCTTATAAAATAGGTTTCTTTGGCATCATTTCTGATTATTGAAAGTTACCACTTTTTAAAGCTCGTCATTTAAAGACTCTTAACCATATGTGATGGGGCTTCCCTGATGACTCAGTGGTAAAGAATCCCCCTGCCCAATGCTGGAGTGGCAGGTTCAATCCCTGGGTCAGAAAGATCCCCTGGAGAAGGAAATGGCAACCCACTACTCCAGCATTCTTGCCTGGGAAATCCCATGAACAGAGGAGCTTGGTTAGGTACAGTCCATGAGGTCGCAGAAGAGTCAGGCACAACTTAGTGACTAAACAATAGTAACAACTGTGTGTGGTAAACAATCTCTTTTGGTTGCTTCTGCCAAATCACATTTAGGTTAGAAAATAATAGGAGGTTGGAGAATGAACTGAATTCAGGTGCTTTTATTACTAATTGATTAATAACTTATATTCAGCATAAATCAGTGGTCCATGGTGTTTTTCATCAGAGGTCACATCATCTGTTTTTTGAACCCTGGTTAGGACAGGTAGATAATAGCCACAGATTGGCATCACAGTTTTTAATAGGATAATAGATAGTCTTACCTAGAAAAAACTATGACTCAGAAAAGTCTAGGCAAAGTCCATTCTTAATGTTCAGATCACTCATAATTCTTTTTCTGCTTTTTGAGATATTTAATAGATTACAGAAGGGAAAGTAAAAGTAATTATTCTCCAGTAGTTTGTTCACTCCCTAGATGACATAATACATATTTTGAGTGAAGGTTTTTGTACTCATGCATTTAGTGTAGGGCAGTTATGTAGGACTGTAAAAATGACTTTATGATCTTAACATCATTTAGAGGCTAGGTGAATTCCTAGGAAACTAAATCAGAATCGGAACTGGCAGGCACTAACCATCCATTTTGATACAGTGTTTCTTTTCCTTTTTAAGCCTTGAATTGAGAGTCCCTTTCTTGGATCATCGCTTTTCTTCCTACTACTTGTCTTTGCCACCAGATATGAGAGTTCCCAAGGTGGGTAAATCAACTTAAGGTAAAAACTGTCCATCGATACTGGTCATATTTAGAACTTTTACTGATACTCCTTTCATTTTCATGTCAGAATGGGATAGAAAAGCATCTCCTGAGAGAGACATTTGAGGACTCCAATCTGATACCTAAAGAGATTCTCTGGCGACCAAAAGAAGCCTTCAGTGACGGAATAACCTCAGTTAAAAATTCCTGGTTTAGGATTTTACAGGACTATATTGAGCATCAGGTATCATATCTTTTAAAAGTATATTTTCTGGAATAAGACAATTGGATGCAAAGTTGTAATCACTGTTCATTTTGTATTTAATTTAAATGTTTTGTGACTGTAGGAGGGATTCCCTATAAATAACACTTCTTTTAAATTTCAAGAATTCTGTAAAAATTAAGTAGTATGAAGGATTATAAGTAGCATCTAGAAAACAGAGAGGAGACTTAGTGGTCCTCTCTGACTTTTATCGTACACATTTGGGGGCACCTGTTGGGTGCCAGACTTACGCACAAAAGAATCAAACACTTAGAGCCACCACTTTGGAGAACTATGCCTGTGAGTGTTCCTTAAAGGTCACTGCAGCTATGTACATTAGGGTATTTTAGCATTTTCTAAGGGATTACAAGAGTCTCAGTATTCAGAGATGTCTTTTCTTTCTTTTGTTTTGTTTGTTTGATTTTTGTTTTTGTGAAACCAGATTAAGTACATATATTTCTGTGCCATTTATAAGGCCATTTCACTTCTATCCTGTTACTCTTACAGGTTGATGATGCAGCGATGGCAAGCGCAGCCCATAAATTTCCCATCAATACCCCCAGAACAAAAGAAGGCTATTACTACCGTCAGATCTTTGAAAACCACTACCCAGGCCGTGCTGACTGGCTGCCCCATTACTGGATGCCCAGGTGGACCAGCGCCACGGACCCTTCTGCCCGCACTCTGACCCATTACAAGGCCGCTGCCAAAGCTTAGGCACTCGCTGAGCCCTGGAGTCAAAGTAATCATTTCTAATCCTTGTGAAGGGTAGGGGTCTTGAGGGCAGGAAGGGCCAACTGCCCAGGCTTGCCTGGGTGTGAAAAAAATAAAAGTCTTAAATCCGAGACTTTGTTGTAATCATTTATATTCATACAGCCCCATGACCAGAGGTAGCTAGAAAGTGAACAGCTTTTACTGTATCACAGGAAGGTAGAGAGTGAGCCAGGAAAGGGGAAACCATCTGATGGCTGGGAGACCTCACACTGCCTCTCCTGTAGAGGACTTCTGGGTCTCATGCCGGTAGGGCATCCTTATGGTCCTCGCCTCATCTGAGTGTGGTCCTCCTCTGGCTTCTTGCCTTGGTTCTCTCTGCATTCCCAATAGCTGGCTAGTTACACTCTGGAGAGGTGAGTAACTTGTAAGACTTGGACAGCTCTGTTTTGTAAAATAGGTTGACTGGAAACTGCACAGCCTAAAAGTTGAGAATTGTTTTCTTAGGTGGAGTCTCTGACTTAAGCCCCGAAGACAGCCTCTCAGATGGCTCTGAGGGACCACTCTAAAGAGGTAAGGGAAGAGGTAGGATATACAGGAGTTTTTGCAACAAAGGCCAAGTAGTCTGGCATATCAACAGATGACTGGTAGAGAAATCCAGGTATCTCAAGTTAATGAATTAAACACTTTTCCAGGTATGGGGAGATGCAAGAGTCTGGCCTCATTGAAATGATTCCTTTGATGTGCACCTTTGATGTCAAGGGCCGATATCCTGCTTTTCTCCATCCTGAACCCCTCAGGGTGTACAGTTGGGTGGCGGGTGGCTGATAGCTTAATGGCTGCAATATCTTTGTTTGCTGACACATCAGGCAACATTTTTCATCCATGGATAAGTAGCATTTTATTCTGTTGATCTGACATCTCTTCTGTAACTACTGTTGTAAATTGGGAGTCAGCAGGCTTTTTCAGGGCTAGACAGTAAATGTTTGAGTACTTACAGACCTCTGTTGGAGCTGTTCAGCTCTGCCACTATGGTGTAAAAGCAGCCACAGATGGTGTGGAAACTCGGGGGCAAGACCATGATAGGCACACACATGGGCATGGCCGTGTTCTATTAACTTAGAAAAGAAGCAGTGGGCTAGATTCAGCCCACAGGCCATAGTTTACCAAGCCCTTTTGTAGACCCACATATTTCTCAACCCAGTTGGAGGAAGAGAAAATGTAACAGTGAACAGGTCAATTTTCATTTGAATGCTCACTGGTTGTTTAGGGACAGGATTATGAAATCTATTTTAAAGGTAAGTTTAGTTATTAGAAATTTTTGAAGGGGAAACTCCTGGTGCACAAGTTATATAAGAATGGTTGATGGGAAGAGGGAGTAAGCCAGGAATTTAGCCGGTAAGTTGGAAACTGGACACTGTTTAAGGTGAGCTATAGGCCTTCGCTTATTTTTACAGTCTTTAAATATACTTTGACATAAATTGTGCCCATGTCATCTTAGGTCAGTCTCCCAAGGTAATAGAAGTAAAAGCAAAAAGAAACAAGTGGGACCTAATCAAACACACAAGCTTTTTGTACAGCAAAGAAAACCATAAAATGAAAAGATGACCTATGGAAGGGGATAAGATGTTTGCAAATGATGCAATGGTCAAGGGCCTAGTTTCCAAAATAACAACCCAATTGAAAAATGGGCAGAAGATCTAAATAGATATTTCTCCAAAGAAGACATTCAGATGGCTAGTGGGCAACACCGTTAATTATTAGAGAGATGCAAGTAAAAACTGCAATGAGACATCACCTACACTGGTCAGAATGGCCAGTATTGAAAAGTCTACAAATAACAGATGCTACAGAGAATGTGAAGGAAAGGAAACCCTTTTGGTGGGTTGGTGGGAATGTAAATTGGTACAACCACTATGGAGTGCAGTATGGAGGTTCTTCAGTGAAAAATAGTTGTCATATGATCCAGCGATCCCACTCCAGGGCATATATTTGAAAAAACTCTACTTCAAAAATATGCATGTATCCTAATGTTCAAAGCAGCACTATTTACAATAGCCAAAACATGGAAACAACCTAAATGCCCATCAACAGGTGAATGGATAAAGATGTGGTATACAGACAAACACACACACTGGAATATTCAGTTCAGTTCAGTCGCTCAGTTGTGTCCAGCTCTTTGTGATCCCATGGACTGTGGTATACCAGGCTTCCTTGTCCATCACCAACTCCCAGAGCTTACTCAAACTCGTGTCCATCCAGTCGGTGATGCCGTCCAACCATCTCATCCTCTGTCATCCCCTTCTCCTGCCTTCAGTCTTTTCCAGCATCAAGGTCTTTTCAAATGAGTCAGCTCTTCGCATCAGGTGGCCAAAGTATTGGAGTTTCAGCTTCAGCATCAGTCCTTCCAATGAATATTCAGGACTGATTTCCTCAAGGATGGACTGATTGGATCTCCTTGCAGTCCAAGGGACTCTCAAGAGTCTTCTCCAACACCACAGTTCAAAAGCATCAATTCTTTGGCACTCAGCTTTCTTTATAGTCCAACTCTCACATCCATACATGACTATTGGGAAAACCAAAGCTTTGACTAGATGGACCTTTGTTAGCAAAGTAATGTCTCTGCTTTTTAATATGCTATCTAGGTTGATCATAACTTTTATTTCCAAGGAGCAAGCCTCTTAATTTCATGGCTGTAGTCACCATCTGCAGTGATTTTGGAGCTCAAGAAAATGAAGTCTGTCTCTGTTTCCAGTGTTTCCCCCTCTTTTTCCCATGAAGTTATGGGACAAGATGCCATGATCTTAGTTTTCTGAATGTTGAGTTTTAAGCCAAATTTTTCACTCTCTTCTTTCACTTTCATTAAGAGGCTCTTTAGTTCTTCTTGCTTTCTGCCATAAGGGTGGTGACATCTGCATATCTGAGGTTATTGATTTTTCTCCTGGCAATCTTAATTCCAATTTATGCTTCATCCAGTTCAGCATTTCTCATGATATACTCTGCATAGAAGTTAAATAAGCAGGGTGACAATATACAGCCTTGACGTACTCCTTTTCCGATTTGGAACCAGTCCATTGTTCCTGCATACAGATTTGTCTGTGTACACACACACACACACACACACACTTATGCATATGAGAGGTTGCCTTAGTTTGGTCTGAAGCCTGATAGATCCTTGGAGGAGGGTCCTCAGGAGGAAAAGGCAGCCACAGGGAGGCAGTTCCATATGGCTCTAAATGTGCAGTGGATAAACCACAACATCAGGCACATACCTACCAACTGGTCTAGTATTAATACTTTATTGCATTAACGCGCTCAGTGAGTTAACCTTCACTCTGAGGAAGTGGGGAAGATTTTATTTTCTGAAAGTGGCCACAGCAGTATTTCTAGTCCCACAGACTGTCAGAGCCTTGCTGTGCCTCTCAAGAGGCAGTCTTTTTGCCATCATCTTGAGCCTGGGCAGAATTTTATGAGTGCCTTAACTGGTAGAATCAATTAGTAAGTAACTTCTGAGGCGAGGTCACAAAAGGCATTTCACCTCTGCTTTTTCTCTCTAGATGTGTGTTGTAAGCAATCCCGGCCACATGGAGAGGCTGTGTGTAAGAGTTAGGGCTGTCCCAGCCACCGTCCTTCACCAGGTGTGGGGTGAGTGAACCTCCAGATGATTTCAGCTCCTAGTCTGGGCCTGCCAGCTGAGACCTCAGTTGTGGGGAGCAGAAATAAGCCATCTATGCTGTGCTCTGGACAAATTCCTGACTGATCAGTCGGTGAGCCTAGTAAATGGTCATTGGACACCGTTACACTTTGAGAAGTTTTCCTACACAGTAGCTGGAACAGGTAAGCCCCATTATCTCTGTTTGACAAAGGTTAAGTCACTTCCGCGGGGCTTCTCAGGTGGCGCTAGTGGTAAAGAATCTACCTGCCAATGCCGGAGACAGGGAAAGAAGATTCGATCCCTGGGTAGGTAAGATGCCCTGGGATCTTCAGGAAATGGAAACCCACTCCAGTTTTCTTGCCTGGAAAATCCCATGGACAGAGGAGCCTGGTGAACAGTCCATGGGACCACAAAGAGTCTTACACAACTAAGCGACTGAGCATACACATGCATGCATGCACACACACACGTACATCACTTGCCAAAATCATTCAGATAATTACTAAGTGATGAAGTCCCGCCTTAGCCAGACAGATTGGCTCCAGAGGCTTTGTGGTCTTCTTTGCTGACGATCCTCCCATTGCCAGTATGAAACTACAGCCTGGCTCTCTGTTGTGGATTAGGGACTAGGGGAAAGGGCCTCCTTGGGCTTGAGTTGGGAGCAAGAGCAGGGAGAACTGGGGTACTTCCCAGGGCAGCACAGTGATGATAATCATCTTCTAGAAAGGGTTAGATGATGAGAAAACAATCCAAATTTCCAGTGCATTTCAATAACAAATGTTATTTCTTGCTCAAATTGTATGTTAATCTGGGCCTCTGGTGGGCTCTGCTCAGTGTTGAAGGGTCATATCACTCTGGGATCCAGTTGATGGAAACATAATTTGACTAACACTTCCATGAACAACAAAGCAGGGGATAGACTGGTGAATCATGTGCCACAGCTTAGATCTTCCACCCTGCAGAGACACTTCACTTTTCACAGGTCAAAGCAAGTCATGCGACTACTCCTAACTTCAAAGTTGCACCCGCTAGAAAGGGAAGTCAAATATTTTTGAACAGTACTAACAGCTCCCCAAATCCACCCTTCAGTCACCAAATATTCAGTTCCTACACACAAAATATACTCATCTTTCAAGAGTGACAACCAAAAATTCCATCTTATCCTGGCCACATGCCCAGAGTTGAGGATTACTGGGTGACAGACTGAAGTGCAAGGTGACACATCCTCACGAACGTGTAAGAAGAGTTACCTGTTCCCCATCTGGTCAATATATAACAGAAGAGCAGTAACAGAATAACAAAACATATATACTATTTGAAAAGGGTATAATGGGAGACATACAGCAAAGCCTGGTAGGCAGCAATTCTGACCCTCTGCTCATCATTTTGAGTGCTCTTACCCAGAGGCTCCAGCAGAAAATTGCCCCTCAAGGATCATCAGCAGCCAAGACAACAGTGAGCTGGTAGAAGGAGGCAGGGGTGAGATTGCTGAGGAAATTGCTGCCTGAGCACAGGTGGAAGTGGGGAGTGCTTTTAGGAGGGGAAGCTGATTCTAGCAATAAAATTAACTCATGCTGTCCTAATTTGCTTACCCAGAACCAAAGGTCATCTTTTCTGAATGCCAGAGACTGCTTTTAAAGCTATAATCAATCTTCACCACGCCCCTGTGATGTATATGCTATGGAGCTCGTCCACATTCTCTAGATGAGAGTGGTGCTGAGGTGTTACGTCATACGCCCCAGTTAGCGTAGCTAACTGGTAGTCAGAGTGAGGTATTTGATCCCAAGTTCCAGAATTTTAGGGCCTTTGAGCTTAACCCCTTTTCTGTGTTATCCTTCAAAGACTTAGGGTATAGAATACAATTATGTGCATGGCAAACTTGCATAATTTTTCTCTAATTCTGTATTTCAAATGGGATTATATATTCCATTTAATGGAAAGCTTGTAAGTTATTTAACATATCTACTAATTTAAGCATGGGAGAATTTCTTTTTAAAAATTTTGAAGAAATTTTGTAATGAACACAAAGAAACACACACTGCTTCGTTCAATTTAGATTTTATGTGATTTAGGTCTTATGTGAAGTCTTACCTCATCTCAGACCCTAGCTAGCCAGTAAATGGAGGTCAGAAATTAATTTATAGTTCTCTTTGCAACTTGGAGAATTTTTGGTAATGCTAAGGAAAGGTTCCTACTTCAGTTGTAAGTTTATCTTAGAAATTGGTTGTTGCTGTATAAAATATTTCATTTCTGAAGGCTGCTGCTGCTGCTGCTGAGTCACGTCAGTCATGTCTGACTCTGTGCAGCCCCATAGACCAGGCTCCTCCGGCCCTGGGACTCTACAGGCCAGAACACTGGAGTGGGTTGCGGTTTCCTCCTCCCTTCTGAAGGCTGACATAGCACAGGAACCACAAGGTGGCAGCCGAGACACACAGTTTTCCCTCCAGTTTCATGAATTTCTCAGATGCAGTGATGTGGACAGACTTTCATACTGAATTTGAGAGAGGACATCTTTTCATGAAATAAACCCCAGCACAGAATCTCCATAGTTTGTTATAGGTAATAAGTGAGCAGTTTCAGGCCGTTATAAGCTATATATACATATATATATATATATGTATATATATATATATATATATTTATTTATTTATTTTCCCCCCTAAACCTTCTATCTCCCTCCTCTTTGATCCACCATCCTAAACACACCTGTACAAAGTGTGTTCTTAAAAGGTAAGATCTCCCATATCCAAAGGTAAGAAAGACAACCCCATCTGCTTTTATCTGCCTTTTGAGCAATCAGACATACACAAACCATCATTTGTATGATCATCCCCACTGGCAAGCTCTGCCTCATGTCAGTTTATCCTAATTCAGCTCAAAGACAAAACCTTGCACTGAGCGCTCTTTACCCATAGCACCACCTAACCTGTACTGGTGACTCACTGTGAGCCTAGCCCTGATCTAAAACCATGGTAGGTCTGCATAATAGCCCTGAGAGGTACCCACTATTGCTGCTGGATTTTATGGAGGAAGAAATGGAATGTACGAGCAGCCCAGACACTGAAAGAGAAGGTGGTTACCTCGTGGCCAATGAAATTGTCTGTCGATTATAATGGATGCCAAAGAACAGACTTGGATACTAACAAGGCGATTTTTATTTGGGGATATATGACCCGTAGAAACTTGATGAGCCCCCCAATACAACGGTCATCATCCTTTATAATTTATGGGGTTAAGCTTATCAGCAGAGGTTTTAGTGAGGATGTTAGAAGTTCTGGAGCCGGAGATTTGAAAGTGGAAGGTTAGGGGACAGCCCTGGATTTGTCTTGGTCTGTTTCTAGGAGTGAGAAGAAAACATAGTATAAAAGAATGACTCTTAATTGGGTAAAGTGGCAGGTTTTTTGAAGCTATGCATCAGTTGATCAGATTAAATTTTATGGGCTACTGATTTGGGATTTTTGTTGAAACACATTGAACACTACATTATATCAATCCAGTTGTTATCCCCAGATGGAGCCATGTTCTACTGTATTTGGTACAGGAGTGCCAATTGTTATCCTCAGAGAGAGCTACATTCTACTGTATTAGGTACAGGGGTGGTCTGGGTTGTGTGTTTCTCAAATGGCCACAAGATGGGGCAAAATGATATTCAGCTAAAATGTTCCACAAGATTTGGGGGGTGAGGTGGATTTTCCTTCAGTTTTAACTGCTGAATTGTATGTGTGTGTGTGCACTCATGTACACACATGCAACAGGCATCTTCCGTGGCCATAGATTAAATCTACAACCCCCAGGTGATAACCTTGTAAACATCTTTGTTACATTGTACATGTGATAAATGTCATACACCATCACCCAACCAGAAATTGCACACTCAATAGCTGAGAGGAAAAGTTGCTGAGAGAGTAAAACCTGGAAATTTTCATCATAAGGAAAACAAATTTTTTCTTTGTAGCTATGTATCAGCCCTGGGATTTCTTTGGAAGGAATGATGCTGAAGCTGAAACTCCAGTACTTTGGCCACCTCATGCGAAGAGTTGACTCACTGGAAAAGACTTAGATGCTGGGAGGGATTGGGGACAGGAGGAGAAAGGGACAACCGAGGATGAGATGGCTGGATGGCATCACTGACTCGATGGACACGAGTCTGAGTGAACTCTGGGAGTTGATGATGGACAGGGAGGCCTGGCGTGCTGTGATTCATGGGGTCACAAAGACTCGGACATGACTGAGCGACTGAACTGAACTGAACTGAAGGTGATGGATGTTAACTAAAATTCTATGGTAATCATTTCACAATATTATGTATGTCAAGTCATTGTGCTATAAATATTAAACATAAACAGTGTTGTATGTCAATTATATCACAGTACAACTGAAAAAAATAGAGAGAAACCAGGCAGGTGTAAATGATGGAGCCAGCCTGGGCAAGGTCTGGGTTGTTGTGACTGATGGCAAAGAAAGTCCAGGCTTGTCTCCTCAGATCCCCCACTCCACCCCCCCCACCCCCGGCAATGCCATGGGCAACATTGGCATTCACATTGTAAGAGAATCCAGACACTTTTTATTTTTAATGATCAGTTTAAATATCTCTTGTTTTCGATACTCCCAGTCCAAGGTGGTAGGCTTCCAGGTGGCGCTAGTGGTAAAGAACCTGCCTGCCAGTGCAAGAGAGACATGATCCCTGGATTCATTCCCTGGGTCAAGAGGTCCCCTGGAGAAGAAAAAGGCAACCCACTCCAGTATTCATGCCTGGAAAATGCCATGGACAGAGGAGCCTGGCGGGCTACAGTCCACGGGGTTGCAGAGAATCGGATGTGATTTGATGACTAAACAACAGCAACAGGACTCGTCAAGGGTACCCCTGCCAGGGCTCAGCACAGAGTAGACACAACACTCATCTTCCAGTCTTTCCCTGAAAAGCAGTATATTTGCATATTTTTAAAAAAGCTGCAGCCTGTAGGTCAGGCTCCTAATTTAGCACATATTTAGGATCCTACAATGTGGAAGGCCACCTCTGCCCACTCGAGGCAGCTGGTGTTTCCTTGAAAAGAACTTGTGAACATGTCTGGTGTCCAGGCTTCTGCACCTGCAATCCAGGGGATGCTGTCCTTGATTGCCTGGCTCTGGTGGCCAGTGGGTCCTGCATTTGTGAGTTTAGTGGGACTGAGGTAAATAAATAGTTCTTAACCCAGCTATACCCCCAGGGCTCAATACAAAGGCACCAGACAGACCAGAGATATATTTGCATACTTTAAAATTTGCTGCATGAAAGTCTGACTTCCAATCTGCCTGAATTGAGGTGCTGACTGAGATCCTCCCCCTTTGGCACAACTGACAGGTCTTGGCTCACCATCAACTATTGGGAGCCACTAAGAACAAAGGAGTCTGCTCAGACAATCACAAAGCTTGAGAGGCAATGAAGATCTTAACATGAATCGAAGCCTTAAATGTTAGACCTGTTGAAACAGTAAAACTAGAAAAAGCATAGGGAAAAAGATCTTTGACATTGATCTTGCAATGCATTTCTTGGATAAATAGATCAGTTCAGTTCAGTTCAGTTCAGTCGCTCAGTCGTGTCTGACTCTTCGCGACCCCATGAATCGCAGCACACCAGGCCTCCCTGTCCATCACCAACTCTCGGAGTTCACTCAGACTCACGTTCATCGAGTCAGTGATGCCATCCAACCATCTCATCCTCTGTCATCCCCTTCTCCTCCTGCCCCCAATCGCTCCCAGCATCAGAGTCTTTTCCAATGAGTCAACTCTTCACATGCGGTGGCCAAAGTACTGGAGTTTCAGCTTTAGCATCATTCCTTCCAAAGAAATCCCAGGGCTGATCTCCTTCAGAATGGACCGGTGGACTACATTAAACTAAAAATCTTCTACCGAGTTAAAGAAAATATCAACAAAGTATTATCTGTGTAATGGGAGAGTATTTGCAAATCATATATCTGATAAGTTAATATCCAAAATATGTGAGGAACTCATACAATGCATTAACAAACAAATAAGCAATCCAATTAAAAATGGGTGAGAATCTGAATAGATATTTTTCTGAAGAAGAAATTCAGATGGCCAACAGGCACACAAGGTGTGCTGTCCCCTTCTCTTTTTGCCTTCAATCTTTCCCAGCATGAAGGTCTTTTCCAATGAGAGATAATCGTTCTTATTGTTTTAGTCATTAAGTTGTGTCCGACTCTGTGACCCCCTGGACTGTAGTTCACCAAGCTCCTCTGTCCATGGGATTCTCCAGGCAAGAATACTGGAGTGGGTTGCCATTTCCTTCTCCAGGGGATCTTCCCCACCCAGGGATCGAACCCAGGTCTGCAGCATTGCAGGCAGATTCTTTACTGTCTGAGCCACTGGGGAAGCCCCTACGAGATAATATTCCCTATTAAAAGCTGCTTTCTTACGTTGGTTGTAATAGAGCACAGCCTGTGCATCTCTTAGCACACAGCCCTTGGTGAGTGCCCTTACCAGTTTACCAGGCAACAGTTACCTAGAGACCACGAATGGTCGCTCAGCGATTGGTCTGCACCTCAATGGGCTCCTCCCCAAGGTGAGTGACAGTCAATGAGCCACCATTAGTGGTCTCGCTCAACCACTGGTCAGCGCTGCAGTTGACCCCTCCCCCAGGCGAGCAACTCTCAGTTAGTTGATGGTGGGCCATTTCAGCCCACAGTCAGGGGAGTGGTGGGTGGCAGAGAGTGAGGTAAGAGGCGGATCTCTGCCTTTTCCCCACGGACCCTCCTGTTCACATGGCCTCAAGGCTGGCAGCTGACCTGGGGGGCCCAGGGGAACAGGCTGGGGCTGTGTCCTGCTGAGCTCAAGAGCCCTCACCAAAGCTGCTCACTGGGCGGGCCCCGGCCTCGAGGTGGCGGTGAACCTCTCCCCCATCCCCACCAGTGATCTGATGGCAGTGGCCATCTGCCAGAGACACAGTCTGCCAGCCCAGCCTTGGCACTCTGGTGGCCTGAGGGGACCAAGAGGCAGCTAGGTTCTGGGTGCCTGGCTCCCTCAGTTATGCCGGCTGGGCGGGGTCCAGGGACTTGGCCCTGATCGAGCAGAGGTCTGCCTCCTCTCAGCCAGGACTGGACCTTGGAGGGTGACGGTTGTGCCTGGGAACCTGGCCCTTTCTTGTCAGAACAGAGAATAATGTTTGTTTGGTAGAGATTGACAGGAACATGTTACCTGGCCATGACCTGACCTGAGGAACACAGGATCTGACAAGACATTTCCAGCAACTCACCACGCCTACCCCCACCTTTCCTAGAAAAGGGCTTCACTGAGAGCTTTCCGGGAATTTGGGGTTTCTAAGGCATGAGGCAACCCATCTTCTTGCAGGGGACTCAGTATACCTTTCTCTGTTTCACGTGGCCGCTACTGCAGGCCGTTATTCCCTATGCTTTTACCAGGCAAAGTCACCTCATTAATGGAAACTCAGACATAGTTGAAAGGGGTTTGTTATTTATTTATAACATTTATTACCCTTATTGATTGGGAAATTCCAAGGGTTTTAGGAGATCTGTTACTGCAAGTCCAATAATAGTATTAAGGGTATTGCTCTGGTATTGTTTGGCCTCACTGTGTGGTGGGTACATTGATTTGCATTTTGGTAACACTTTGTTGTTTAGTCACTAAGTCATGTCTGATGTGTCTGACTGGTTGCAACCCCATGGATTGCAGCCTACCAAGCTCCTTGTCTATGGGATTCTCCAGGCAAGAATACTGGAGTGGGTAGCCAATTCCACCTCCAGGGAATCCTCCTGACCCAGGGATCAAACCCGTGTCTCCTGCATTGGTAAGTGGATTCTTTACCATTGAACCACCAGGGAAGCCTTTCAGTAACGCATCAAGAGAAAAAGTCTTATCACCAGTGACAGTCCAGGTCAAGAGAAATCTGTACAGATTTTGTTAAAATGATTCATCTTCTTTTAGTCTCATTATATCTTTGGTATTTTTTTTTTAATTACTACCCTTTGGTGAATGGGTGGCTCAGTAGCAGAATTCTTGCCTGCTATGTGGGAGGCCCAGGTTTGTTTCCCAGTCCATGGAGACATAGCATCCCCTTTTTGGGCTTCCCTGGTAGCTCATCTGGTAAAGAATCCACCTACAATGCAGGAGACCCCGGTTTGATTCCTGGATCAGGAAGATCCCCTGGAGAAGGGATAGGCTACCCACTCCAGTTTTCTTGCATGGAGAATTCCATGGACACAGGAGCCTAGCAGACTACAGTCATGGGGTCTCAAAGAGTGGGACAGAGTGACTAACACTTTCACTTTCATACTTTGCTCAACCCAAGTATATAAGCACTGAGCCTTTCTACTTTGGTGGTAAAAATTTCTCTTTGTTCCATCCTTCCCAAATTCATATTGGCAGGAGAAAACATTTCTGAGAGTTGGGTCTTTGGACTGTGACTCATTTGAATTTGTTTTTAGACAACTACCTGTTGATTATTGATTCTTAGACTCCCAGGAATAGTCATTGTTTTCCTTTGTCTTTTGTATCTTTGTCATAAATGAGAAAATCATGACAGTCTCCTTTTCTCTTGTTTAAGTGCCTGTGATAATGTGATTTATAATATATAAATCAAATATATGTATCTGGTCTTTTTCCTGTTTCTAGTATAGATCTCCTAAAACCCTTGGAATTTCCCAATCAATAAGGGTAATAAATGTTATAAATAAATAACAAACCCCTTTCAACTATGTCTGAGTTTCCATTAATGAGGTGACTTTTAAAAAACACATAATGGAGGGAGCTGGTTTCCAGAGGAACCAACCATGTGATCTGAGGGTTGGAAGTTTAAGTCCCACCCAGCAACCACTAGGGATGGGAGAGGGGCCAGTGGTTGAATCAGCTGTCAATGACTGATGATTAATCAGTCATGCCTATGGAATGAAGCCTCCACTGAAAAAGCAAGAGAGTTCCAGAAAAAGATCTATTTCTGCTTTATTGACTATGCCAAAGCCTTTGACTGTGTGGATCACAATCAACTGTGGAAATTCTGAAAGAGATGTGAATACCAGACCACCTGACCTGCCTCTTGAGACACCTATATGCAGGTTGGGAAGCAACAGTTAAAACTGGACATGGAACAACAGACTGGTTCCAAATAGGAAAAGGAACATGTCAAGGCTGTATATTGTCACCCTGCTTATTTAACTTATATGCAGAGTACATCATGAGAAATGCTGGGCTGGAAGAAGCACAAGCTGGAATCAAGATTGCCAGGAGAAATATCAATAACTTCAGATATGCAGATGACACCACCCTTATGGCAGAAAATGAAGAGGAGCTAAAAAGCCTCTTGATGAAAGTGAAAGAGGAGAGCGAAAAAGTTGGCTTAAAGCTCAACATTCAGAAAACAAAGATCATGGCATCTGGTCCCATCACTTCATGGCAAATAGATGGGGAAACAGTGGAAACAGTGTCAGACTTTATTTTGGGGGGCTCCAAAATCACTGAAGATGGTGACTGCAGCCATGAAATTAAAAGACGCTTACTCTTTGGAAGAAAAGTTATGACCAACCTAGATAGCATGTTGAAAAGCAGAGACATTACTTTGCTGACTAAGGTCCATCTAGTCAAGGCGGTCATGTGTGGATGTGAGAGTTGGACTGTGAAGAAAGCTGAGTGCTGAAGAATTGATGCTTTTGAACTGTGGTGTTGGAGAAGACTCTTGAGAGTCCCTTGGACTGCAAGGAGATCTGGCCAGTCCATCCTAAAGGAGATCAGTCCTGGGTGTTCATTGGAAGGAATGATGCTAAAGCTGAAACTCCAGTACTTTGGCGACCTCATGCAGAGTTGACTCATTGGAAAAGACCCTGATGCTGGGAGGGATTGGGGGCAGGAGGAGAAGGGGATGACAGAGGATGAGATGGCTGGATGGCATCACTGACTCGATGGACATGAGTTTGGGTGAACTCCGGGAGTTGGTGATGGACAGGGAGGCCTGGCGTGCTGCGATTCATGGGGTCACAAAGAGTCAGACACGACTGAGTGACTGAACTGAACTGCAAACCCCCAAAGGATGACGAAGTTCACAGAGGTTTTGCACTAGTGAACCAGAATGCATCCACATGTCAGGCCCCAGACTCCACAGGGAGAGAGCTCCTGCATTCAGGACCACACCATGTGTATCTCTTCAACTTACTGTTGATTCATATTCTTTAATATCCTTAGTAATAAACTGGTAATCTAGTAAGTAAACTGATTTCCCGAGTTCTGTGAAGCAGGAAACCAGTTACTGGAACTTCTGAATTATAGCAGATCAGTTAGAAGCACAGATAACAACCTGGATTTACAATTGGCAACTGGATTAGGGGTGCAGTCTTGTGGGACTGAGTTCTTGATCTGTGGGATCTGATGTACTGACTACACATAGCTAGTGTCAGAATTTAGTTAAATTTGTGGTACACCCAGTTGATGTCTGAAGAGAACTGGAATATTTGTTGGAGGTGTGGGGATAAAACCCTGACACTGGAAATTGGTGTCAAGATTGGAATGACCTAAAAGTTGGTTTTGTGACCAGTGAGAATATTCTTTCTTTCTGATTTCTGGTGGCACATGCGGTCATTCTTGTGTCAGGTCATCAGACAGCTGGCTAGGAGCCCTGGACATGAAATAACCAAGAAATACTTTGTCTAGCCATGTCAGCTCTTAGGGGAGTTTGTCCTAATAAGGAGTCCTAGTCCATAAGGGGCCTTTGTCATCTCTACCTTAGTTGCCTTGTTAGTTCTTGGAAAAAAGCAAAGTGAAAGTTGTATAGTAATGTCTGATATTTTGACTCTTTGACTGTAGCCTGCCAAGCTCCTCTGTCCACTTGATTCTGCAGGCAAGAACACTGGAGTGGGTTGCCATTCCCTTCTCCACAGGATCTTCCTGACCCAGGGATTGAACCTGGGTCCCTTGCATTGCAGGCAGATTCTTTACTATCTGAGTTGCCTTGTTAGTTCATAGAAAACCTCATCTCAGTATTGCCTACCTGATATCACAGATTAACAGGTCTGTAAATGGAGGCATCTCATGATCATGGGAGAATCAGAGAGAAGGTTGCACAACTACTATTCTTATGGCCTGAAACAATGAAGACATTCACTTCCTGAGACTATCTTTGGGAATAACTCTGGATCTTGAGTAGGGCTGCATCTTTTGCAACTTTGGGGATGTCTTTTCAATCCATAAAAAAGGCTTATTGGTTTGGAGTCAAATTGAGATAGATATGCCTTTGAAGATTTGCACTTTTGTATCTAAAAGGATTCTTAGAGAGTTTTTATCCTAGACAAGTAACTATTGATACCTATGGGAAGAGGAAAAAGAAAAACAAAAAAAATGACTGAAAAGAGAAAAAGATACAAGAGAATGCCTTGACTGATTTAAGACTCCCTTGATAAGACTGGGAGGCAGAGAACAGACTTTAGAACAAGAATCAAAAATGACAACATTAATTAATATGCTCTTTCTCTAAATAACTCCACCAACCCTAGGCCTTTCCATAATCTAGGCCCCTACCACACAAAAAATTCACAGGACTAAAACTTACAAAAAAATTAAATAGTAATTACCCTAAATTTCTCATTATAGGCAGGTATGCCTTTGAATTCCTTCTTAGAGAAAAACTGTATATCTCCTTTCTTAGTCCTTTGGAGGTATAAATATTACCTCATCTTTGAATGTAAATATTCCAGACTTTGAAAAAACAGAGAGAGGGAAAACTCTATTAAAAAACAAAAAAAAACTAGTACGTAGTATTTCACAGGGTCCCCTGCTGAAATCTTAGTCCATAGCCTCCACAAAATTACCTGTCAAAGGCAAATAAATATTCTAAAAATCTTCTCCATGAACATTGGTAGGAAGTTTTAACTTCTTATCGTTGAGTAGATGGTAGCCTTAACTTTGTTACATCTGCCAAAAACTGAAATTCAGATTATATGATAATAATGCAAAGATGAGGTCAACTTATACGAGTTAGGTAAAAATACAGAAACAAAATTTACTAACACACATACATGTAGGTATGTATGTATGTATATTACCTCTGGATGTTTTGCTAAAATTAGTTCATAAAACAGCTCTGTGTTAATTGGTTTAAAAATAATAAATGCTTATATTAATGAAGTTTTCTTGAGGGGAGATCAAGATGGTGGAGTAGGACCACCATCCTAGTACATGGAGCTCACTCTCCCCATGAATGCATCAAAAATATGTCTGCATGTGGTGGGACTTCCCTGGTGGTCCAGTGACTAAGACTCTGTGCCCCAATGCAAGGGACCTGGATTTGATCCCTGGTCGGGGAACTAGATCCCACATGCTGCAACTAAGACCAGGGACAGCCAAATAAATTTTAAGAAAAATTAAAAAAAAGAAAACTACATGTGGAGCAATGATCACTGAAAACTAACTGGAGACAGGCAAAAAGATTTCTATAAAACCAAGGCTGTAAGAAAGATGCAGATGGAATTGGGCAGGGATGGAAGAGAAGTGATTAGGCCAGGACTTGTTCCCCTGGGAGGGGACTCAGCAGGTGAGGGTGATTACATGGGCAGACATGGGCAGAGATCCTTCCTGGGGAGTGAGGGGACTGAGAAAATGAAGCAACCAACAAAGGATTAATCTCCAAAATATATAAACAGCTCATGCAGCTCAATAGAAAAAAAGTANTAACAAGAGAAAAGTAATTAACTCAAAAGTCTAGTGTTGCTAACATCAAAACTACTATAGATCTTTTCCCATACCCCGTTTACATTGATTAACATCTTCCCAGGTGCCTAAAAGGTAAAGAATATGGAGGCCTGGCGGCAATCATTGAATCAACAGTGAAAACCCGTCACCAATATGGTTTTTAACTCTTTAGAAAAAGTTCTGTGTCTTTAAGATGCTTTCAAGCTTTATGTCTCTCTCGGTTGGGGGCTGCAAGCAATTCACAAGCTGTAAGGGGTCCGGGAAACTTGTTAGGCAAGCTAGAGAACTACTAGAGGAGGTTTAACTGAAACATCCCTTTCAAACGCAGAAGACCAAAGCTTAGAGATGACTTTTCCCCGAGTGTATTAGAAGAGTAGAGAAGCAGAGAACAAAAGCCAACAGATTCTTATTTTGGGGGGTTTGGATGCTCAGGAAATTCCAGGGGGAAAACCTGAGATCTGATTAGACCTTGCACCTCAGATCTCATGCTGCATGACCTTGTCACGGGTGGAATTCCTCACGGTGGCTTCCGGCAAACACCGATAATTATTAGAGAAATACAAATAAAAACTACAATAGAGTATCACCTCAGACAAGTCAGAATGGCCATCATAAAAAGGCTGTAAGTAATAATATGCTAGAGAGGGTATGGAGAAAAGGGTACCCTCACACATTGTTGGTGGGGATGTATGTAAATTGGAGTAGCCACTCTAGAAAACAGTATGGAGGTTTCCAAAATAGAACTACCATAGGACCCAGAGATTTCACTCCTGGGTATGTGTTAAAAAGCCAAAGTAAAAATCCAAAAAGATTCATGCACCCCAGTGTTCATAGCAGCATATTTTGTAATTGCCATGGTTCAAGAGCAACTTAAGTGTCCATCAGCAGATAGATGACTGGCTGAAGAAGTGGTGTATGTGAGAAATATTGTCAAATAAGAAGTAATATTACTATTTGAATGGGTATATGTTACTAATATAAATGTTTCATAAATTATACAAACTGAACTGTACGTAGATTCCTAGAATTTTGTCAATGTCCTTACTCTCTTTTTAATCAGTCAATTCCAGCTATTACATTGTATGCTAAAGAAATAATCAAATTGCTTTGTCAACTGCATTATATCAAACTCTGACTAGATCTTTAACCATCCCTATTTTTGTGTCTTTTGTCATTCACAGTTATTGTTTTACTCCTTGTGTGTTGTGTGTGTTCGGTTGCTCAGCCGTGTCTAACTCTTTGCGACCCTATGGACTGTAGCCCGATAGGCATCTCTGTCCATGGGATTCTTCAGGCAAGAATATTGGAGTGGGTTGCCATTTTCTCTTCCAGGCAATCTTCCCGACCCGACCCAGGGATCGAAACTGCGTCTTCTGCATTGCAGGCGGATTCTTTACCGCTAAGCCACCGGATTACTCTAAGTTTTATCCAAAAGCTTTTGCAATCAACTATAGGCAAAAGTGCTCCATCTTCAGAGAGATGAATGGAAAGGACTCTGACAAGCCCTTTAAGTACAGGTTTCTGATAACCTTAAAATCATACTGCTGAGTCTGTATTAAATTTTTCAGGACACTAATAAACTAATGGATCTAAGGTAAAGCAGAACAAGCTAATTACATGGGACAAAGTGAACTGATAAGGATGATTATAATTTTTAAATGATATTTTATTTGAAGCATTGTCATTTAATTTTTTGTTTGCAAAATCTTTTCTTTTTTCTTAAGCAATCTATAACTTACAACAATTTGGTAGGTTATATCTTTGTAAACAAAATAAAACATTTTTCTTCCTAGGGATTTCTTTAGAATTCAGAAAGTCTTATTGAATATTCTCATTTTCATGGAAATATAGTGATTTGCATAAGTTCAATAAGAATGTTTTCCTTATCACAGGTTACAATTGGAAACATCAGTTATATTACAAAGGCTTTGACTAGAATGCCATATTTAAGAACGATGTGCACAGAATCATACATGACCAGACAGATATAAGAAACTAAGATTGAGTTCATGGAGCCAATGCTAACAAAACCCTCTTGGAATATTGGCCTGGTACTTGGCTTACAGGGTGCCAGCCTAATGGGTTTGTAAAGAAGGTCTCTTCCTGGCAGACCCAGGAAGTTTAGGATATCATGTGAGCCTTGGAGAGAGAGAAATTCATATGATTCTGTAGGTGCTGAAGGTAAAGTCTGGTGGCTTGGTCCTGATGTAGCTTCTTAGCCTTAAGAACCTTGTAAAAGTTCAATCTGAGATTCCTTATTAAAGTTTTCACGAAGCAGACTTTTAAAAAGCCTATGTGCTAAATCACTATTCTTGCTACACTTTGTAAATAATCAGGCCAGCTTTAATGAGACTAGACTTACTTTGCAAACAAATTAGTTTCACTGAAGATCTTTTAAAAAAATGGGAGTAATTATAGGGAAAATTCCATGTTTCAATGGAAACTATAGCCTACCCTTGTAGAACTTTTCTTCCTTTTGCTAAACTGGCTTTTGCTGTTTTGCCAGTGGTTAATGTTTCCAATTTTCCTTGTACTTTCTAGACTTGATATCACTGAAAATTAAAAAAAACTTCCTTTTGCCTGAAATCCAGCAAGGTGATACTGGATGGCTTGATATAAACTTTAAAGAAATCACTAAAGCCGATGATGCATGGACAACCTTCATGCTTCCTGCCGTGTAGGCCTCTCAGACAGTTCACCAGAACACCTGATGCTATCACTGGGAACATTCAAACTGAAACAAAAAAATTCTTCAGGTTGATGCTGCCTGTCCTGTGTCCTCACTCTACATCTGAAGAAGCTTCAAGCCCAATACCTAAAAATCTTCTCAACTGGCTGTGCTCTGAACTCAAAACAGAGTTTATAGTTTCTTCTAATCATGAAAACTTTTGTTTCCATAGAAATGGGCTTCCTTGGTGGCTCGAATGGTAAAGAATCCACCTGCAATGTAGGAGATCCAGGTTAGATCCCTGGGTCAGGAAGATCCCCTGGAGAAGGAAATGGCAACTCACTCCCATCTTCTTGCCTGGGAAATTTCATGGACAGAGGAGCCTGGCAGGCTAGCCCTTGTGGCCGTAAAGAGTCAGACATGACAGAGCGATTTGTTTTTCTTCCATAGAAATGTCCCTCATTAAATGCCTGATTACCCACACCAGAGAAAGGCCTGATTTATTTTTGTGTTCTTCTTAGAATTTTTATTTTCTTTTTATTCCATTGCATCCCCAGTGGGAAAGACACACTCCCTCCAGCAACTATTGATTGCTCCGTGAGATATCAAGTCAGGGGAAAGCTCCTCCCCACCCCAGGGCATTCTGAGTGTAACCCTGTCTTCCTGAAACAGTGTGCAGCTGGTCAGAGTGTACTTCCACCTGAGCTCTTCAGATCTCTGGGGTAGTGCCCATTACTGCAGCCTGGGACTAACGCGTCATTCCCTATGCTTGGCCAGCTCCAGAGAGCCAGCTCTCTCTCCTCTAAACTCAGTGTGAAAATTGCTCAGTCGTGTCTGACTCCTTGCGATTCCGTGGACTGTAGCCCGCCAGGCGCCTCTGTCCATGGAATTCTCCAGGCAGGAATACTGGAGTGGGTTGCCATTCCCACCCCCTCAGTTTGGGGGCTGATACTGAAGGCAGTGCCGGAAGAGACCCGAGCAGTAGGGAGTGGGTGAGAAGACTGTCCCCCTTTCAGGACTCTACCTTTAGAGAAAGACCTAAGTTAGATGGACCTCCCCTGCTACTGCTGAATTTAGATGGACCTCCCCTGCTTCCACTCTAACCACCACCACCTGAAGTAACTAACGCACAACTGTTTAACTGAACTGACCTACGCAGGCCTGAGAGACTAGTTCAGTGAGATACAAAAAACCTCCCCACTCAGCTTCTGGACTGTGAGGCTTCTTGGGGAAATTTCAAAGGGAGGGAGTGAGGGGTGGCAGAGCACGCCATCCCCAAATATGTCACTTCGGTATGAGGATGATTTTGCATTCAGTGCACTTGAGAAACAGCGGGAGCAAGGACAGTCTGACCTCCCCTTTTGTTCCCAGAAACAGGAGCTGAAAATCACCTGTGACGATGGCCTCCCCACGGCAGGAGGAAGGAAACAGTCCTATCGCCAGGGACAGAGTGAGGCACGAGAAGTCTGCCAGTCAAACCTTGGGCTCTGCCCTCATCTGGCAGGCCGGCTCCAGAACGCCCACTGCTAACAAGATCTGCGGAAGCTCAAGTCCCTTATCTACAACGGTGTGGTAGTTATCCCTCCATATCTGTGGGTTCTGAATTATGATCCATGGGTGGTTGAATCTGTGGGCAGATTTCTTTTTTTTTTTCACAATTACTACTCTTCTCAACCTAATATATAAATACTTGGGAGCTTGGGATTAGCAGACGCAAACTAGCATATACAGGATGGATAAACAAGGTCCTACTGTATAGCACAGGGAACTATATTGACAGCCTATGATAAACCAGAATGGAAAAGAATATGAAAAAAGAGTGTTCATATATGTATAACTGAGTCATTTTGCTGTACAGAGAAACTAACGCACCATTGTAAATCAATTATATTTCAGAAAATTTTTTAAAAAGGTACTTGAGCCTATTCGCTTTTTGGGTCTTCATTTTCTTGTGGACACTCTCCTATACATGTAAAACAAAATTTGTATGTTTTTTTCTGTTAATCTGCCTTACATCATAAGAGATGTGGGTTCAATCCCTATGTCAGGAAGATCCCCTGGAGAAGGGTATGGCAACCCACTCCAGAATTCTTGCCTGGAGAATCCCATGGACAGAGGAGCCTGGTGGGCTACATGTCCATAGGGTCTCACAGAGTCAGACACAGCTGAAGCGACTTAGCACGCATGCATGCCGTACATCAGTTTAGTTCCTAGACCAGCCACGGAATCTAGAAGTTCTAGGGTAGAAGGAAGTTTCTTTTCCCCTACTCTACTCAGTAGAGAATAAAGGCTGTGTGAATATATGACCCTGCAATATAAGGCGTCTTGCTTCTGTTCTCTCTTTCTGCACATTTTAAATTCCCAGTGGACAGCCACCATAGCTATTTAACTTTAAACACAGTACGGAGCCTAATTTGGGATCTTGGAAATAGTAGGCTCTTAGTGTAACCGGGAAGGGTTAATTTTGAACTTACACTGAATTAGCTTCTGTGACTTTAACCCTTATTTGTCTGCTTTTGTTATTATAAGCATACAGGATGGTCTGCCTCAGGGAGATGGCCTGAGCCTGCCAACTATGAAGGACTGTAAGGAAGTGAAACCAACACATTCCCCTGCCTGAGACTTGCCATTCTAGGGGACATTTGCAAAGACTGAATAGTCTTTTTACTTTGTTTCCTCACCTCCCCCACCATCTCTTAATCATAAAAGAACCTAGCAACCAGGCCCCCCAAAGATGGTTATTTTGAGGCGCTAGCCTGCCATCTTCACGGTCAGCCAGCTCCTGAATAAAGTTCCTTCCTGATCCCAACACTTCGTCCCAGATTCATTGACTTATCTTGGAGTGAGCAGAGTGAGTTTGGACTCGGTAACAGTACAGATATTGATTGATTTACCTATCCTTGTGTGTTCATTCAAAAGACATATGCTATGTCTCTCTTTTGCAGAAACGTGAAAACTTTATTCTGTAGAATAAAGGACCAGAGCAAAAGAGGTAGGGTCAGTTTCATTCTCCCATCTGTTTGGCCTCTTTGTTTGTTTCATTTGGCTGCTCTGGTTCTTAGAGTTACAGGATCTAGTTCTCTGCCAGGGATCGAACCTGGACACCTGCACTGGGACCATGGAGTCTTAACCACTGGACGACCAGGGAAGTCCCTTTCCAGCCCTTCTTGCTTGCTACTAGAACTGAAGCCTCATTGGATGGTGTGACTCTTAAAGTGCTGACATTAGGTTCCATCTCAGAGTCCCATCTAACTATTGGGCATCTCCACAATCACACGTTCTGCATTTAGTCCCTGCATCTCTGTATGATGTTTGTATGCTTGCCCAGTCCCCACGCATTTTAGTAAGGTCAAGGTGATGTTAGCTGTGGCGCTGACCGTTTCCAACTTGAAACCTGTGGCTCTGTGGATAGGAGATTCATGCTCATTGTGAGAGATGCCTGAGACTTTCTTTTTCAGGCTTGACGGGATAACCAGAGAAAACAAAAAGCAGATGAGAGTTAAATTACCCAATTATCTTCTGCTCTCTCTTAGGTTCAAAGGCTTCCTACACCCCTCTGCTTAGTGGCAAAACTGAGCAGAAGAGTGAGGTAGGAGTCTCACGTGGAGTCTCCACTCACACATGGAGTGGAGATTGTGAAAATAGATAAGCAAGATTTGGGACTTGCTTACTTTTGAGAAAACAGTACCAGTCTAGCAAAACGGAGGCACTGGGAGGTGAGACCTGGAGGTAGTGGGGAGGGAGGAGAAGCGTGAAGCACAGAAATCAAATGCACACAGGGTGTTTTCAGTGGCCGAGGGGATGTCCAGTCAATCCGGAGGGTTTAGGTGATGATGTCAGTGCTTTCTTAAGGTATAAGAGTGTTACATGTGTTTTTGGTGAGGGAGTGGGTTGAAAGATTAATTTTTCCATCCCCGTCTCTTACAACTGTACTGTTTAGGCTTTATCACTGGAAATCCTGGTAAAGAGCTGCTTGACTCATGTGTGTGTGTGTGTGTGTGTGTGTATCATCGTAGGCAAGATGCCCCTCAAAAGAGGGGACAGAATAGATCTGCAGTCTCTGCCCCCTCCTTTCTCAAGGGCAGGCTTTGGAGAGCCATTCTAGCAAAGAGGGACTGCTGCACATCATTGGCCAAGAGAGAAGTCTAATGGGATCACAAGTCTGACATGCATAGCTGACCAACCGTCCTCTGCCTCCATGGCCCCAAAGTGGCACATGTCACCTAAAGCAGGATGCAAGGTGACCTATAGTTAATGTTAGTCACTCAGTTGTATCCCAGTCTTTGTGACCCCTTATACTGTAGCCTTCCAGGCTCCTCTGTCCGTGGAATTTTCCAGGCAAGAATACTGGATTGGGTTGCCATTACTTTCTCCAAGGGGATCTTTCCAACTCAGGGATTGAACCCCGGTCTCCAGCATTGCAGGCTGATTCTTTACCATCTGAGCCACCAGGGATGGCTAAGATGACCTACTGGGATACAAGACAAATATTTCTATTCAAAAATTTCCCTTTAAAATTTCTGTTTTTATACACCATTACAAAATGTGCAACATGTCAGTACATTATTTAAATATATCCATGTAGCATGTTCTAAATTTTTTTTGTGGACGGTATGGATATTCAAAAATTTGAAGACCATTGTCCTAGTAGGTAAAGTCCAAATTCCCTTCCCATGGCATTCAAGAAGTCCTGGCATGATTAGGCTGCACATGAAGTATCAGTGCAGATGGTTCTTAGAACCTCACCAGGGAGCTGCCGCAGAAGCACTCTCACAATCTCAGGGTGCAGCAGCCACAAGGTGGTCCCCAAGAGTACCCCAGGGAGCTACTGTGAACCAGTCATTCTCTCCTGAGTCCTGCTGCAGCTGCCGGTACAGAACACACCTTCTTTTCCCTCTTCACCTTCCAAACCTCCTGCAACTTTCCTCTTATAGGCAGCTCCTCATCCCAGTGTAGGGGATTCTGAGAGCAGACCTTGAAGGGGAGGGTGTGGTACTCCTGAGTTAACAGCATCATCCAGCATAGGAGCCCGTGATAGATTTTGAGCTTCTCCCCAGCTGGAAAATGTGACTTATTCATCTTTATCTTCTTAGTGGCTTGAAGTTCCTGGAAATTAGAGGTACCCAATAAATATTCGTTAATGATTGAATAAGTGAATGCAGAGAGGAGACTAGCTCCCTGAAACCAGATTATTTTGGCTGTCTTCTAAAACATGCTTTGTTGTTGTTCCGTCACTAAATTGTGTCTGACTCTTTGTGACCCCATGGACTGCAGCAAGCCAGGCTTCCCTGTCTTTCACTATCTCCCAGAGTTTCTTCAAATTCATGTCCATTGAGTCCGTGATGCTATCCAACCATCTCATCCTCTTCCACCCTCTTCTCCTTTTGCTTTCAATCTTCCCCAGCATCAGGGTCTTTTCCAGTGAGTTGTCTCTTTGCATCAGGTGGCCAAAGTATTGGAGCTTCAGCTTCAGCATCAGTCCTCCCAATGAAGATTCAGAGTTGATTTCCTTTAGGCTTACTGGTGAGAGATCAGTGGTCACTCTCCAGAAGAACCTTATATTTGAACCTTATATCCCTTCATGGTAGTGATAGTTGGCAATTCAGAATGCCGTCTTTCCCATGCTGACCAGAACTGTCAAATTTATGAAATGTAATATCCTAAAATCCTAGACAATGTCAACAGAAAAAATACATGCAACCTAAAAGTTCAGAGTTATGTATTATTCGCTGGAAAATTTTAAGATTTCTAAACCCTGGATACAGCATCTCAAGTAACTGGGAGAGAACTACTCTGAGGAGGCAAGTTATATAAAAGTTTTGTACCAAAAGGCTGGTGGTGTGAACATCAATAGATTATTGTTAATTAAAGAAAGTCAGATATCCCAAGTTAAGGAATTTAGCATTTCTATGTATAAGAAAATACAAGAGTCTAGGGTCACTGAAATCATTCTTTTCATGGAGTCGGTATCCTGTGTTTTCACATCCTGAGCGTCCTTTCTGCAGGGCTCACTGTAGGGAGTGGCTGCAGTCCTTAGTGATGATGCTAGACAGCAGGTATTCTTTTCCTGCCTGAGTCCCCTTAGGGGTCACCAGCTCAAGTAGGAGGGCTGCAATCGCGGACTGTGACATCCTTGTTTACTGATATGGCAGGAAATATTCAGTTTCTCAGCAGGAAGGAGGCTTTGCAGTTCAGTGCATTGAAGCTGGTAAGGGATGTTAGGTCACAGAGCCATCCTCCGCCTTATTGAATACACTCTGATTTTCTCAGGTTCCTTCCAGTACCTGAAAGCCATGTGGTTGTTTAATAAAGTGCCACTAGGTGGCACTCTTGCCTCTTTGTGGTAGTAGGTCATTGCCTTTTCTAGGCAAGGGAATTGAGTGTCAACAGAGAAATTACACAGGAATTGAGTGTTACTACTTTTTAAAAGCAACAAAACTGTCCCTCACGTTATAACTACAAAATTGACGATGTTGTTCAGTCGCCTAGTTGGGTCTGACTCTTTGCGACCCCATGGACTGCAACAGGCAAGGCCTCTCTGTCCCTTGTCATCTCCCAAAATTTGACAAGTTCATGTCCACTGCATCGGTGATGCCATCCAACCGTCTCTTCCTTTGACGTCCTCTTCCTCCTTCTGCCCTCAGTCTTTCCCAGCATCAGGGACTTTTCCAATGAGTCAGCTGTTCACATCAGATGACCAATATACTGAAGTTTCAATTTCAGCACCAATCCTTCCTATGAGTATTCAGGGTTGATTTCCCTTAAGACTGACTGGTTTGATCTCCTTGGGGAGTCTTCTCCTGTACCATGGTTCAAAGGCATCGGTTCTTTGGTGCTCCGCCTTCTTTATAGTTCTGCTCTCATAACTGTAGGTTACCACTGGGAAGACGACAGCCTTGACTACATGGGACTTTGTCGGCAGAGTAATGTCTCTGCTTTTCAGCACGCTGTCTAGGTTTGTCATAGCTTTCCTGCCAAGAAGCAGACATCTTCTGGTTTCATAGCTGCAGTCACCATCCGCAGTGATTTTAGAGCGCAAGAAGAGGAAATCTGTCTCTACTTCCACATTTTCCCATGAAGTAATGGGTCAGATGCCATGATATTAGTTTTTTTTTTTTTCAGTTTTAAGCCGGCTCTTTCACTCTCTTCTTTCACTCTCACCAAGAGGCTCTTTAGCTGCTCTCTGCTTTCTGCCATTAGAGTGGTATAATCCATACATCTGAGGTTGTTGATGTTTCTCCCACCTATCTTGATCCTAGCTTGCAACTCATCCAGCTTTCATAAAGATCAAAGAGCCTAACTAACGTCCTTATCTGTAATGTTTTCATGACTTCAGAATTAGGATGCAGCTGGCAATAGAATCTTTCTCCTTAAGTGTCCCTAGTTACCCTGTCCCTGCTCCCCATGCTGGGTGGGATGATTCAGAAGTTTATTGTCTTGCTTCCAAAGTCTGTGGAGCAGCAGGGGTGGAAAGGGTGGGGAAACTTTTTTTTTTTCCATAGCAGGTGTGTATACACTTGAATTGACTCTTTGAGACCCCAAGGACTATCCAATCCTTGGAATTCTCCAGGCCAGAGTACTGGAGTGGGTAGCCTTTCCCTTCTCCAGGGCATCTTCCCAACCTAGGGGTTGAGCCCAGGTCTTCTGCATTGCAGGTGGATTCTTTACCAGCTGAGTCACAAGGTAAGCCCAAGAATACTGGAGTGGGTAGCCTATCCCTTTTCTGCCAGGAATCGAACTGAAGTCTCCTGCATTGCAGGCAGATTCTTTACCAACTGAGCTATCAGGGAGTCCCTACTGAATTAATTCAAATTATGGCTAAGAAACAGCTGATCATGATAAATAGAAGCCAAGTTCCTACAGTATACGTGGATATCTTTCCTTTTCAAATCTAAAAATTTGTTCCTAAAAAAGGCTTTCCCTGTGACTTTTTACCCCTTTTTTTTAAGCTTAAAAGGAACACGTATTCATTGACTAAAACCGAGAAAAAAAGGAGAGGCAAAGAGAAAAAAGAAAAAAAATTATGACACTCAGCCCCAATAACTAATAAACATTTTAGTGAATGTTTTCATAATCTTATTAATCAGGCAGTTATATATATGATTGACTTGTCTACACTTAATACATACTCTATGTTCCAGGCACCATGCCAGGTTTTGAGTTTGCAAAAGAAAACCAGATAGAAAATCTCTCTCTACAAAGGAGATATAGCACCTCTCTCTCTGTTTCTCTGTCTTTATGTTTCTTTATAAATATATATGTGTCTATATTTTGTATATGCATACACTTATATGTTTCCAAAAAAGGTATCATATTATATGTCTTTTGTATCCTAATTTTTCTACTTTGCAATATACCAAGATTATTTCCCATACTTTAACTGTTTTCCAAAGGCATTAGTTTTAGTTCATATTTTATTTTTAGCTATTCAATAGCTTTTAATCTAATTTTCCTCCTTTTGAGAATATAAATTATATTTACTTTGTTACTATAAAAATAATGATTCACGAAGCAACTCTGTAGCCAAATCTTTACTCATAACCACAGTTGCATTCCTCATTTAAACTGCCAAAGGTTGGATTGATAGATCAAATGAACTGCAATTTTTTCAAGTTTTCATAGCTATCACAAATTTCCTCCATAAGGACTACATCAATTTTGGTCTCTATTTGCTCATGCCTTTGAATCTTCCAATACTGAGTATTTTCATTTAAATAAAGTTTTCAACATAATAATAATAATACTTTAAAATTACACTTTTTGTTTTAATTTATATGGTTTATGCTAACTAGATTATTAACAACCTGAATATGTTTTTTTATATTGTTAACCATTTTTTATGTTTGAATTGCTTGCTGATTTTTCCTGTTCAGTTTCCCATTGGGCATTAGTTTTTTCTTATTGATAAATAGGGATTCTTTCTGTTGTTCTGTCACTAAGTCATGTCAGACTCTTTGTGGCTCCTCTGTCCTCTACTGTCCCCTGGAGTTTGCTCAAATTTGTGTCCATTGAGTCCATGATTCTATCTAACCATCTTATCCTGTGCTGCCCCCTTCTCCTTTTGCCTTCAGTCTTTCACAATATCAGAGTATTTTCCAATCAATCAGCTCTTCTCATCAGGTAGCCAAAGTATTGGAGCTTCAGCTTCAGCATCAGTCCTTCCAATGAAGATTCAGAGCTGATTTCCTTTAGGATTGACTGGTTTGATCTCCATGCAGTCCAAGAGACTCTCAAGAATCTTTTTCAGTACCACAATTTGAAAGCATCAGTTCTTTGGCACTCAGCCTTCTTTATGGTCCAACTCTCACATCCCTACATGACTACTGGAAAAACCATAGCTTTGACTTATACGGACCTTTGTTGGCAAAGTGATTTCTCTGCTTTTTTAATACACCAAGTTTGTCATAGCTTTCCTTCCAAAGAGTAAGGGTATTTTAATTTTATGGCTGCAGTCACTGTCTGCAGTAGTTTTGGAGCCCAGGAAAATAAAGTCTGCCACTGCTTCCACTTTTCCCCCTTCTATTTCCCATGAAGTGATGTGACTAGATGCCATGATCATAGATTTTTTTGAAAGATGAGTTTCAAGACAGCTTTTTCACTCTCCTCTTTCACCCTCATCAAAAGGCTCTTTAGTTCTTCACTTTCTGCCATTAGAGTGATATCATTTGCATGTCTCAGGTTGTTGATATTTCCCCCAGCAATCTTGATTCCAGCTTGTGATTCATCCAGCCTGGCATTTTGCATGATGCACTCTGCATATACTGGAGGAGGGCATGGCAACCCACTAGCTTTGTTCATAGTAATGGTTTCTAAGGCCTGATTGACTTCACACTCCAGGTGACCACACCATCATGGTTATCTGGGGCATTAAGAGCTTTCTTGTATAGTTCTTTTGTGTATTCTTGTCAAGTCTTCTTAATCTCTTCTGCTTCTCTTAGAAACTGCTTCTTACAGTTTCTGTCCTTTATTGTGCCCCTCCTTGCATGAAATGTTCCCTTGATATATCTAATTTTATTGAAGAGATCTCTAGTCTTTCCCATTCTATTGTCTTCCTCTATTTCTTTGAATTTTTCATTTAAAAAGGCCTTCTCATCTCTCCTTACTATTATCTGGAACTCTGCATTCAGTTGGGTATATCTTTCCTTTTCTTCCTTGCCTTTCTCTTCTTTTCTTTTCTCAGCTATTTTTAAAGCTTCCTCAGACAACCACTTTGCCTTCTTGCATTTCTTTTTCTTTGGGATGATTTTTGTCACTGCCTTCTGTACAATGTCATGAACCTCTGTTCATAGTTCTTCAGGCATTCTGTCTACCAGATCACATCCCTTGACTGTATTTGTCACTTCCACTGTCTAATCATAAGGGATTTGATTCAGGTCATACCTGAATGCCGTAGTGGTTTTCCCTGCTTTCTGCAGTTCAAGCCTGAATTTTGCAATAAGGAGCTCATGGTCTGAGCCACAGTCAGTTCTAGATCTTGTTTTTGCTGACAGTATAGAGATGTTCCATTTTTGGCTGCAAAGAACATCATCAATCTGATTTCAGTGTTGACCATCTGGTAATGTCCATGTTTGGGGTCATCTCCTGGGTTGTTGGAAAAGGGTATTTACCATGACCAGCATGTTATTTTGACAAAACTCTCTTAGCCTTTGCTCTGCTTCATATTGTACTCCAAGGTCAAACTTACCAGTTATTCTGGGTATCTCTTGAGTTTCTTGGAGAAGGCAATGGCGCCCCACTCCAGTACTCTTGCCTGGAAAATCCCATGGATGGAGGAGCCTGGTAGGCTGCAGTCCATGGGGTCACGAAGAAGAGTTGGACATGACTGAGCGACTTCACTTTCACTTTTCACTGTCATGCATTGGAGAAGGAAATGGCAACCCACTCCAGTGTTTTTGCCTGGAGAATCCCAGGGACGGGGGAGCCTGGTGGGCTGCCGTCTATGGGGTCGTACAGAGTCGGACATGACTGAAGTGACTTAGCAGCAGCTTGACTTTCCATTTTTGTATTCCAATTCCCTATGATGAAAAGGACATCTTTTTTTTTTTTTTTTTTGGTGTTAGTTCTAGAAATTGTTGTAGGTCTTCATAGAACCAGTCGACTTCAGCTTCTTTAGCATCAGTGGTTGAGGTATAGACAAAGGATTACTGTGATGTTGAACGGTTTGCCTTGGAAACAAAGAGAGATTGTTCTGTTGTTTTTGAAGTTGCATCCAAGTACTGCATTTTGGACTCTTTTGTTGACTATGAGGGCTATGCCATTTCTTTTAAGGGGTCCTTGCTCACAGTAGTAGATATAATGGTCACTGGAATTAAATTTGCCCATTCCTGTCCATTTTAGTTCACTGATTCCTAAGACGTTGACGTTTACTCTTGCCATCTCCTGATTGACCACATCCAATTTACCTTGATTCATGGACCTAACGTTCCAAGTTCCTATGCAATATTCTTTACTGCATCGGACTTCATTTTCACCACCAGACATATCCAAAACTGATTGTTGTTTCCGCTTTTGCCCGGCCACTTCATTCTTTCTGGAGCTATTAGTAATTGCCTTCTGCTCTTCCCCAGTAGCATATCTTCCAACATGGGGCTCATCTTCCAGTTTCATATATTTTTGCCTTTTTATACTGTTAATGAAGTTCTCCAGGCAAGAATACTGGAGTGAGTTGCCATTTCCTTTTCTAGTGGACCACGTTTTGTCAGAACTCTTCACAGTGACCCATCTGTCTTGGGTGGCCCTGCACGGCATGGCTCATAGCTACACTGAGTTATGCAAGCCCCTTTCCATGACAAGGCTTTCATTCATGAAGGGGGATCTTTATATATTACAGTTATTATGCCTTGCATATATGTTTCTGTGTTGTCATTTGCTTTCTTCTCCTTCTTTCTAGGTAACGTAGAACTTAACGTTTTAAGATTTCTAAATTTAGACCCTCTCTTAGGCATTATTTAGCAAAAGGTAGAAGCAGAGATGAGTACTTTTAAGTTCCTGTACAAATTATCCTCCAGATTTAACTTTCCTTTTTATCTTTGGTTTAAAATTTCTCTAAAGAATCATTGACCATACAGTAGGGAAAGTACTTACTAAATCCATCAACTCTAGTGAGAAACATTACCAAAATGTTCTTTATTGGGAAAGAGGGCAAGGTTGTTGTTGCCCTAGGGCCCATTTTGAAATATGTGGGAGCATTTTGATTCTCATACGATGGGAATATTCTACTGACACTCAGTGGATGGGGCCCAGAAGTACTAAACATCCTGCAATGCACAGCATAGTGAATGCCAACAGCAGCTGCCATGAGAAACACAGAGTTAGACTATCATCTAACTGTCTGAAACACAAATACTAATTAAAATACTTCATAAAAATACTTGAAGAAAACACTATATGTGTTTTCTCCACACTGTGTTTATATATGCAAGCTTAATGAATTGGAGCACATCAATTTCATGCTGTAATAAGTAACATAGGTTTGTGTTGAGTATGGGTACCCTGCAGATGTTCTGCATAAGACTGCTTATCATTTGGGCTTATCAAGAAAGTTATACTACTGATTTGCTCAGAAAGAGTTGCACAGGAAGCTGAGACAAACGAACTGAATTTGTCAACTGAGAGTAGTGATGCTCCAAAAGAATTCTATTAGAGGACACATCTATTCTCCTTCATATCTCATCTTGTCTTTCATTCTCTGTTTACCAGTAAGGACTGTGACCTCAGAGTGGCCAATGCAATTGCTTTTTGCTCAAGGTTAGTCTTCTGTTTGCTCTGGGTGCTGTTTGCTCCAATGCAAATGCGGAGGGCAGAAAATAACCAAGTCTGTTTTTATCTGTAAGTGTATTATTCCCTGGAAATATAATTATTTTGTTCATTTAAAATTGCCTTTGCCAAACAGGTCGGTATAAACCAGGTTTTTTTGGTTGCCTGCAGATGGCAGTGATTATTAACTTGTCATTCTAAATAAAAGGTGTTGGTTTTACTTAGCAGTTCTAAAGTGCTATATTAATGGCAGTTTATTGTGTTCTAATAAAAATTAGTAAGATTTACATGCTGCCTTTGAAGAAGAGAGTTGATTTATATATTTAATGTGATGTCATTTAAAATAGTAGTGACTAGACATGAAACACAAAAGACATTAAATTAACATACTTCACTGGATTATGCAAAACATTGAATAGTGACAAAAGAGTTTAAGAGCAGGATTTGATTATTGTGGCCAAACTCCAGTAATGTATATTGGAAAATTTGATTCCAAAACTATGTAAAACATGATAAACTTTGCACTCTAAGTTTTATCTCCAGAACAAGATTTAGTGGTAACAGTTGATTGTACCTTGACGATACTGGCAAGTCACATACTGGAATGCAGACAGCAGTGCTGTCCAAATGGAAGGAATTACCGAAAGGCAATGGAAAAAAACCTGAAAATGTAATCTTCCTCTTACATAATCTTTTGGATAATATATGCAATTCTAAGGTCATGAGGAAGACACAGTGGAGCTGCAGAAGTCTGAAAAACAGTCGACTAAAATGGTCAAGGGAAATGAGTAGGAATCATGTGCAGGTCGACTCAAAAGGCAGATCTTCATCAAAATGATAAAGGAGGAGTGGGAATGTGACCAGAATTATTTTTTCATAGGCAGTGACTATCACTTGACTTTTGAAAGGGTAATATAGGGAATTTAAAGAGAAGGGCTGGTTTCAGTTATGTACAGTCATGGAGTATGCATTTAAGATGAAATCATAGTTTCCATCTTCATATGGACAGAAAGAAAATGAGGAAAAAAGGGACAGAACTGAAGAGATGGGATATAGATCTACTAAAGAATGAATCATAACAGACCACAAATTTCCCAAAGTTTTGCTTTAATATTAATACATAAATTTGGAAATCCTGTGTCTTCATTTTCAGTCTGTTCAAAATACTTTTGAATTTTCCTTTCAATTTCTTCTTTGATCCATGTGTTTCTTAGATGGGTATTATTTAGCTTTCAAATATTTAGTAATTTTCCAGATTTCTTTCTGTTGTTGACTTCCTAATTTAATTCCATGTGGTCAGAAAACATACTTTTGTTTTTCAAAAGTAATACTTCTTCTGATTTGAATTCCTTTAAACATATTAAGGGTGTGTTTGTTTTGGTGGATGACTGTACAGAATGGAATTGTTTCTCTTTTTTTAATGTAGGTTTTATTATTATTATTTTAAAATTTTAACTGTGCTGGGTCTGCACTGGGGCACATGGGCTTTCTCTAGTTGTGGTGCAAGGGTTTCTTGCTGTGGTGCACGGGCTCTAGAGTGCACAGGCTCGGTAGTTACGGCTCACAGACTCTTTAGTTGCAGCGTGGGTACACTTGCCCCTTGGCATGTGGAATCTTAGTTCCCTGACCAGGGACTAATAGGTGTCCAGGAACTAATACAGGATTAGATCTGTCCTCTGCGTTGGAAGACAGACTCCTAACACTGGACCACCAGGGAAGTCCCAGAATGTGGTTCTTTGGCCTTGGATACTCACTCAGCATGTTGTCAAGTTTAGTAAAACTAGTTGCTAGCTGTTGTAACAAACAAACACGCAGATTTCTGTGGCTTAACAAAACAAATGTATTGATATTTTTCACAGTCCAAAGAGTGTTTGATGGGCAGCTTTTTCTGTGATGATTCAAGTACCTAGACTGTTTTATTTGGTGGTTCTGTCATCCTCCAAAGTATTCTCAAATTTCTATACCAAAAGTTTTGCTTTCAGCTACTTAGTAAGTAAAGAGAAAGAACATGGAAGATCCTATGGAAAGTTCAAGAAGTCAAGCCTGTAAGTGCTTTAAATTTTTTCTACTCACTTTCCATCATCTGGAACTCTATCACACGATACAACCTAATAGTAAGGAGGGCAAGAAATACTGGTTAGAGATGTTCTCAAGAAGAGGAGAAAAAACACGGATCTTGAACAGTGCCAGAATTCTCTACTGCAATACATTAAGAATTATCTGGAACTAGGTCACCTTAGATGAAGGCATACATCTCTCGCTTTCTTAAGCTTTCTGAAGTTGTTTACTCCTTTCATCTCTAAATAAAACATCTCAGTATTTCTTCCTGTGTAATTGCAGAAAATTGTAATGAAGTCCTTATAGGATTCCTGCTTGTCACGTATCATCCAACAGCTTTTTTCCTCACTTGATGGTTCATTTCTGCTAGTACAGGTTGTTCGAGTTCGTGATAAATATGAACACAGCTTTCTTTCTTCATTCTTTAAGATCACACCAATAGAGAGCTAGTAGTTGTGATTATTAGCAAAGCATTACAGAAGACTTAGGTGGAGAATCAAGAGGGAAATCCCAACAAGGAAAAGAAAGTTACTTGACATTGCTGCTTGAAAGCTCCTGTAACCAAACCCTACCAAAGAAGCTGTTCCTTGGTTATTTCTCTCTGGATCCTAGGATCTAGCCTAATGGCATCACATGAAGGGCATTCTAAAACTGCCTCCCAGTTTCTTCTTTTGCTCCTCCCCAAACCAACCAACCAGCCAACCATTTTTCAGTTGCCAGAAGAATCAACCAAATGATCATTTTAAGAAAATCAAACCTATTTGCCAGTCAATTAAATGACAAAACAATAGGAAATAGACAATCTGTCAAAAGGAAACATTTTTTTTTTCCCACCATATTATAAACCAAAAAATTCCATTTTTTGGAATGACTCATTTTCTACATAAAGTCATTAGTTCTCACCTTGTCCATCTAAAAGTCTTTAAACAATTTACCCAAATAACAATTTTCTCCCTAAAGTGCCCTCCTGCTTCCTAGAAAACTACCTTTTTTGGTCTTTGCAATGGTTTTTTATTCTCTCTGGCATTTTTCCCCCTCCCATCAGTGTATATTCTAATTAATGCTTTCATAATCTCAAGAAATTATTTAAAAAGTATAAAGAAAACTTAACTCTAAAGGATATTTAGGAAAACAGCAGATGTTTTCAAATGTAACTGCACATTAGAATTACCTGGAGAGAATCTAGAACTTGTTCTTCAGACCATACTCCAGATCCGTTAGCATGAAAGGAGGAGGTAGGAGCTATAAATCAATATGCTTTTTTAAAACGTTCTTCAAGTCATTCCACTGTACAGCAAGATTAAAAACTACTAGGTTAAGGAGAACTCCATTCTCAATTTTAAGGAGTTAACTTTTACATGATGGTCAAATTGCAACAAGATATATGTGTTTACAAAATTAGAGAGCTAGGTGTACATTTAGAGCTGTTTCTCTTGGGAAATAGCCTACAGTTGGCTTGGATGATCACTGATTGAAGATACTGACATGCCGAAATATGATGCACTGGCTTCCAAATGCAATGAGATTGCTGTTTTCTCTGAAGGCAATAGCACCAACTATGGTAATCACTTGACTGTCAAATTTGTGTATTCCAAACCTCTCATTACCAGTTGAATTTTACCCACGGGTAATTAAAACACTTCACGATGACTATAATTTAAAGCAAAATAAATTTTATTAAATTTCCTATGGCTTAGATTATTAGACAGCTGGTAAAGCTTTCATAGTCAGCGATGTGAAATAAATGCAAGAATGATTCAATAGCCTTAAAGAGATCTTAAGGACTTCCCTAGTAGCTCAGATAGTAAAGAAACTGCCAGCAATGCAGGTCTGGGTTTGATTCCTGGGTCTGAAAGATCTCCTGGAGAAGGGAATGGCAACCCACGCCAGTATTCTTGCCTGGACAATTTCATGGACAGAGGAACCTGGCAGGCTACAGTCCATGGGGTTGCAAAGAGTCAGATACAACTAAGCAACTAACATTTTCATGAGATTTTAAACTCTCACCCCACCCAGTGTTTAACCCTCTATTAATAAATTCTTTTCAATATTAGTTTTCTGGGCCCGGAATTATCCTCTTAAAAGAGTGAAAGTTGCCTGAACTTCTAGAATTCTACTTTTTCCAAAAGTCAATGCATGTATATAAAGGAATTAGAGAATTGGGCACATAGATATGATATGTATAGAGGTTTTCCTTCAAGGTGTCTTTCTTACTCTACTTTCAACTCTTGCTGATCAGAGACCGAGTGACTGTGTTCCCTCCACTGTGGCTCCCCTTCTTAATTCCACATCTGTATGGAGTATCATTACCATTTAGTTTTTCCAAATCAGAAACTTCCAAGCCATCTTTGATTTTTTAATTCTCCTTCACTGCTTAACTCCAGGGTCATCAAAATAATAATTCCTCACTTTGGAATATCTGTCAGATATTTTGCCTCCTCCGTGTTTTCACTGCTGCTTTTGAAGATCAGGCCTTTATCGCTGAACCTTCTGGTTGATGTCCCACTTTTCATCAATCTTTCTCAATTCACCTTGCTCTTTTATGAACTTTGCCTTCTTGGTCCACCATTTCAGCAAAGTCACCAACTCCTCAGCCTGCTTCTTAGGGCTTATGTAAGGAGGATATTCTCTGACTTTCCAACCTATTTCTTACTATTCCAATACCCATAGATGCTGATGGTGTAGATTTTCCATGTTGTTGTTCAGCAGCTAAGTTGTGTCCTACTCTATAGATTATAGCCTGCAAGGCTCCTCTGTCTATGGTATTATTTTCCAGGCAAGAATACTAGAATAGGTTGCCATTTCCGTCTCCATGGGATGTGCCCATCCCAGAGATCAAACCTGTGTCTCCTGCATTGGCAGGCAGATTCTTTACTGCTGAGCCACAAGGGAAGCCCAGATTTTTCATAGAAGAGTTGTAAAAGAAATTTTTTAAATGTGGGGATGGTCTTAAAAGATCATTATTAGTTATTTTGAAAATTGCCTCGAATGTAACACAATTCCCCAAAGATTCAGTCTAGTTAATTTACAGAAATCAACAGCAGTTTACTTACTTCTCCCAGAACCATCTGCTCTGTGCCTTGAGTGTACCACTGCCACTTGCCTCAGCTATAAAGAAATGATAGTAACTCCTGATACCCATTCACTCCTTGTCACAATGAGCTGGCAAAGGAGATGGTAGCCAAATAGACATGGAACTTAGTACAGGTTTATGTGTCAAAAAGATGTTATTTTCGAAATTGAAATAGAGCATGCAAAGCTGATCCTTCGAAGATTGGCTCCTCCCACGCTTATGAAGGTAGCACCGAAGTTGCTAATCAGTGTGTTAGCTTCCCCTCAGCTGCATCTCCTCTCTGAAAGTGCCTTAGTCTTCAAAATCTGTCCCCATCCCCTAGGGGCAGGCCACAGTGTTCAGATTCTCTGCCTTATAAATCACTCCTCCCAACCCCTTGTATTCAAGGCAAGTGGAGAGTAAACCCAAGGAGAGCTAAACTTAGTACCAAAGCCGGTAGCCTTCAGCTTGGCTGAGTCAATTATGGTCACTCTTCAGTAATACCCAGTAACACCCAGGGGACTGGCCAGGCCAGTTAATGGTAACTGAAGAATGCAAAAAATCAAATAAAAACAAAACAAAATCAAAAAGCCCTGGAAAAATTTAAGTGCAGTTTCGTCAATATTTTGCTCATTTTATTTCATTTATTTCCCCTTGCTTAGACAGTAAAGCGTCTGCCTACAATGCAGGAGGCCTGGGTTCGATCCCTGGGTTGAGAAGATCCCCTGGAGAAGGAAATGGCAACCCACTCCAGTACCCTTGCCTGGAAAATCTCATGGACAGAGAGGCCTGGTAGGCTACAGTCCATGGGGTCACAAAGAGTTGGGCACGACTGAGTGACTTTCACTTTCACTCTCTTAAGTTTTTAAAGCAAGTCCGTGACATCATATTGTTTCACTGTGTAAAATTAATTAAATGAGACCTGTAGACTGAGGTAACTGTAAAGCTGTGGAGGTCTACATAAGCAAACCAAAGTCTAAGTCTGTCAGAGCCTCAAGTTACAATATTGAAACTGAAGGACAACCAATCACAGGCAGCCAATGAGGCTTTAGGCTGTAGCCAATTAATAATTCTCTTACTTTGCTTCCACCTTTTCTCTATAAAAGTCCCCCTGATGACCTGTTTGTGGAGTGCTAACAACTTTTGGTTTGGCTTTGCCTGATACCCATCAATTTTTGCTCAAATAAAATCTCAAAATATAATATGCTTCCATTTAACAGTCTTTAAATACTTCATTATGCATCATCGTTATGGTATCACCGACTTGATGGACATGAGTTTGAGCAAGCTCAGGGAGTTGGTGATGGACAGGGAAGCCTGGCGTGCAGTCCATGGGGTCACAAAGAGTTGTTTGTACAGAACTGAGTGACTGAACTGATGCATCTTTAACATATGAAGTTTTGTTTACATTTTAACTGAATTGATAGTGTAAGGGAGGAAAAATAATTTTTCTTCTATACTTCTAAGTTCTTGGTTGAGATCCTTTATAATAAAAGAAAAACAAATTATAAGCATGTATCCCTTATGTATACTGTTAACCAAAAAAAAAAAAAAGCAAGAGCTGCATATAAGAGTAGA
>SJYQ01017153.1:23077-43983 GCA_006410935.1 Redunca redunca | reverse complement strand
ATATGGGCTTCCCTTGTGGCTCAGCTGATATAGAATCTGCCTGCAATGCAAGAGACCTGGGTTTGATCCCTGGGTTGAGAAGATTCCCTGGAAAAGGGAAAGGCTACCCACTCCAGTATTCTGGCCTAGAGAATTCCATGGACAGTCCATGAGGTAGCAAAGAGTTGGACACAACTGAGTGACTTTCACTTTCATATATTAATGGATTTTTATATATATTATGTTTTATATTAAAATTTGTTCTCTGTTCTCTGGCATAAAAGCCATTTAAATATATTTTATACTAATGGATTTTTCAATATTAATCTTTTCTCTAATTCTTGAATAAACTTAACTTAGTCATCAGTTCAGTTCAGTTCAGTTGCTCAGTCGTGTCCGACTCTTTGCAACCCCATGAATCACAGCACACCAGGTCTCCCTGTCCATCACCAACTCCCGGAGTTCACTCAGACATATATATTTTTGAAAGGTTGTTGTTGAATGTTGTTTGCTAGTATCCTATTTAAGATTTGGAGTGGCCCATGATATTCTGTGTATGTAATCTTCATCAGGCTTTGGTTTCAATGTTGTGCTCACTTCAATAAAAGAATCTAGGAGTTTTCCTTTTTTTTTTTTAGTCTATGATTTAGAGCACTTTGAATAGATTGACATTATCCATTCTCTTATCACATGTGATGGCCTATAGATATAGTGCTTACATGAGAGCAGGGTAAATTTTCAACTATTTCACTATTTCTTCTAGAAAAGTGACATGGTTAAATATACTTTCAAAAAACCTTTGCTTGTGTCACTTTTCATAAATTATATTTTCCTGGAAAATTACACATTTCTTTGAGGTTTTCAATATATCTGTTCTCTATTTGGCATACAACTGTGAAGTAATCTCTAAGATTTTAAATTTCCTCTGTTTTGGTTGTTATTTCTGACTTGCAGTTTCTTATTTTGGTTGTATGTTCTTAAAATTCTTGTTAAGTTTAGCTAATTTTTTGCCTATTTTTAAAATCTTTTGAAGTAACATTATTTTTTCATTTTATTTATTTATTTTTTATTTCTTTCTTCCTTTTTTTTTTTTTACTTTACAATATTGTATTGGTTTTGCCATACATAAACATGAATCCACCACGGGTGTACACATGTTCCACATTCTGACCCCCCACCCCTTCCTCCTTGTACCATCCATCCCTCTGGGTCATCCCAGTGCACCAGTCCCAAGCATCCTGTATCCTGCATAGAACCTGGACTGGTGATTCGTTTCTTATATGATATTATACATGTTTCAATGCCATTCTCCCAAATCATCCCACCCTCTCCCTCTCCCACAGAGCCCAAAAGACTCTTCTATACATCTGTGTCTCTTTTGCTGTCTTGCATACAGGGTTATCATTACCATCTTTCTAAATTCCATATATATGCGTTAGTATACTGTATTGGTGTTTTTCTTTCTGGCTTTCTTCAATCTGTATAATCGGCTCCAGTTTCATCCACCTCATTAGAACTGATTCAAATGTATTCTTTTTAATGGCTGAGTAATACTCCATTGTGTATATGTACCACAGCTTTCTTATCCATTCATCTGCTGATGGACATCTAGGTTGCTTCAATGTCTGGCTATTATAAACAGTGCTGTGATGAACATTGGGGTACATGTGTCTCTTTCAATTCTGGTTTCCTTGGTGTGTATGCCCAGCAGTGAGATTGCTGGGTCACATGGCAGTTCTATTTCCAGTTTTTAAAGGAATCTCCACATTGTTCTCCATAGTGGCTGTACTAGTTTGCATTCCCAACCACAGTGTAAGAGGGTTCCCTTTTCTCCACACCCTCTCCAGCATTTATTCCTTGTAGACTTTTGGATAGCAGCCATTCTGACTGGTGTGAAATGGTACTTCATTGTGGTTTTGATTTGCATTTCTCTGATAATGAGTGATGTTGAGCATCTTTTCATATGTTTGTTAGCTATCTGTATGTCTTCTTTGGAGAAATGTCTATTTAGTTCTTTGGCCCATTTTTTGATTGGGTTGTTTATTTTTCTGGAATTGAGCTGCAGGAGTTGCTTGTATATTTTTGAGATTAGTTGCTTGTCAGTTGCTTCATTTGCTATTATTGTCTCCCATTCTGAAGGCTGTCTTTTCACCTGTTTATAGTTTCTTTTGTTGTGCAGAAGCTTTTAAGTTTAATTAGGTCCCATTTGTTTATTTTTGCTTTTATTTCCAATATTCTGGGAGGTGGGTCACAGAGGATCCTGCTGTGATTTATTGGAGAGTGTTTTGCCTATGTTCTCCTCTAAGAGTTTTGTAGTTTCTGGTCTTACATTTAGATCTTTAGTCCATTTTGAGTTTATTTTTGTGTATGGTGTTAGAAACTGTTCTAGTTTCATCCTTTTACAAGTGGTTGACCAGTTTTCCTAGCACCACTTGTTAAAAAGATTGTCTTTTCTCCATTGTATATTCTTTGTCAAAGATAAGGTGTCCATAGGTGCATGGATTTATCTCTGGGCTTTCTATTTTGTTCCATTGATCTATATTTCTGTCTTTGTGCCAGTATCATACTGTCTTGATGACTGTGGCTTTGTAGTAGAGCCTGAAGTCAGGCAGGTTGATTCCTCCAGTTCCATTCTTCTTTTTCAAGATTGCTTTGGCTATTCAAGGCTTTTTGTGTTTCCATACAAATTGTGAAATTATTTGTTCTAGCTCTGTGAAAAATACCGTTGGTTGCTTGATAGGGATTGCATTGAATTTATAGACTGCTTTGGGTAGTATACTCATTTTCACTATATTGATTCTTCTGATCCATGAACGTGGTAAATTTCTCCATCTATTAGTGTCTTCTTTGATTTCTTTCACCAGTGTTTTATAGTTTTCTATATATAGGTCTTTAGTTTCTTTATGTAGATATATTTCTAAGTATTTTATTCTTTTCATTGCAATGGTGAATGGAATTGTTTCCTTAATTTCTCTTTCTATTTTCTCATTATTAGTGTATAGGAATGCAAGGGATTTATGCATGCTGATTTTATATCCTGCAAATTTACTATATTCATTGATTAGCTCTAGTAATTTTCTGGTGGAGTATAGTGGGAGACTTTAATACCCCACTCACACTTATGGATAGATCAACTAAACAGAAAATTAACAAGGAAACAAACTTTAAATGATACAATAGACCAGTTAGACCTAATTGATATCTATAGGACATTTCACCCCAAAACAATGAATTTCAGATTTTTCTCAAGTGCACATGGAACCTTCTCCAGGATAGATCACACCCTGGACCATAAACCTAGCCTTGGTAAATTCAGAAAAATTGAAATCATTCCAAGCATCTTTTCTGACCACAATGCAGTAAGATTAGATCTCAATTACAGGAGAAAAACTATTAAAATTCCAACATATAGAAGCTGAACAACATGCTGCTGAATAACCAACAAATCACAGAAGAAATCAAAAAAGAAATCAAAATATGCATAGAAGCAAGTGAAAATGAAAACACAACAACCCCAAACCTGTGGGACACTATAAAAGCAGTGCTAAGGGGAAGGTTCATAGCAATACAGGCATACCTAAGAAACAAGAAAAAAGTCAAATAAATAACCTAACTCTACACCTAAAGCAACTAGAAAAGAAAGAAATGAAGAACCCCAGAGATAGTAGAAGGAAAGAAATCTTAAAAATTAGGGCAGAAATAAATGCAAAAGAAACAAAAGAGACCATAGCAAAAATCAACAAAACCAAAAGCTGATTCTTTGAAAGGATAAATAAAATTGACAAACCATTAACCAGACTCATCAAGAAACAAAGGGAGAAAAATCAAATCAGTAAAATTAGAAATGAAAATGGAGAGATCACAACAGACAACACAGAAATATGAAGGATCATGAGAGACTACTATCATCAATTATAAGCCAATAAAATGGACAACGTGGAAGAAATGGACAAATTCTTAGAAAAGTACAACTTTCCAAAACTGAACCAGGAAGAAATAGAAAATCTTAACAGACCCATCACAAGCACGGAAATTGAAACTGTAATCAGAAATCTTCCAGCAAACAAAAGTGCAGGTCCAGATGGCTTAACAGCTGAATTCTACCAAAAATTTCCAGAAGAGCTAACACCTATCCTACTCAACCTCTTCCAGAAAATTGTAGAGGAAGGTAAACTCCCAAACTCATTCTATGAGGCCACCATCATCCTAATACCAAAACCTGACAAAGATGCCACAGAAAAAGAAAACTACAGACCAATATCGTTGATGAACATAGATGCAAAAATCCTTAACAAAATTCTAGCAATCAGAATCCAACAACATATTAAAAAGATCATACACCATGACCAAGTAGGCTTTATCCCAGGGATGCAAGGATTCTTCAATATCCACAAATCAATGTAATACATCACATTAACAAATTGAAAAATAAAAGCTGTATCATTATCTCAATAGATGCAGAAAAAGCCTTTGACAAAATTAAACACCCATTCATGATAAAAACTCTCCAGAAAACAGGAATAGAAGGAACATACCTCAACATAATAAAAGCTATATATGACAAACACACAGCAAACATTATCCTCAATGGTGAAAGACTGAAAGCATTTCTCCTAAAGTCAGGAACAAGACAAGGGTGCCCACTTTCACCACTACTATTCAACATAGTTCTGGAAGTTTTGGCCACAGCAATCAGAGCAGAAAAAGAAATAAAAGGAATCCAAATTGGAAAAGAAGAAGTAAAACTCTCACTGTTTGCAGATGATATGATCCTCTACATAGAAAACCTAAAGACTCCACCAGAAAATTATTTTTGCATTTCAAATTTTTCTTTTTACTAACATTAATTTATGCTTTTGTTAATTTATTTATTCTGATTTTTTGTGGCATGTACTTTCTTGTTCTTTTTCTAGTTTTTGAGTTGGATGATTAATTTTTATTATTTTCATTTTATCAATTTCCCTGTGATCACTGTTTTACTTGTACCCCCTAGATTCCTATATATATTTTCATCAGTATTTTTGAGGAAATTCTGCAATCAGTTTGTACTTCTATTTTGACCCAACAATTGTATAATAGTGAGCTTTAAAGTTTCCAAGTAGAAGGTTTTTAAAGTTTTTATTATGAATTTATGGTTTATTGCATTGTTAATAGATATTTTTGATTATCTTTATTTGCTGAGATGTTTTCTATGATCAGTTTTAAAGAGTGTTCCACGTTTACTTGGAAAAAACATGATGTTATCTAAGTTTTTGTTTATTCTTGCTTCTCCTTCTTGTAGTTTCTGAATTTTGAAGGTTGTTGTTATTTGGGTACATAGATTTATTATGGCTTTTTGTAAATTGCGGCCTTTAGCATTAAAACTTGTCCTTCTTTGTCTTCCTCAATGCCTTTTGGGTTGAAGTATTGCCACACATCTAGATCCCAAGTTTTGATTTGTATTCGTAGTATACTGTTGCTCATCCTTTTTTTTCAGCCGTTTGGAATTACTTTATATCTTGTATTCTGCAGTTGTATTGACTTTTCTCGGAGTCACTCTGAACATTTACAAACAACTTTTCTGATTATAAAAGTAAACGTGCTTTCTGTGAAACAAATGGTAACTATAGAAAGTAGAAAGAAGGAAAGAACCCAAGCACTTTTAACCCTCCACTCCAAGGACAACTGCTATTAGTGTTGTACTTCATTTACCTGTTTTTCTCTTCTTTGTAAAACATTTCTGATACAATATTTCTATTTTATATGTTGCCTATTTAAAAAAAAAACATTATTCTTCAGGACATGAATTGCACCTTCCACTTGTTTTCAGAACCATTGATGGCAGTAAATTCATTTTTCTTGTGCGCCCACATACAAGTATTCAGAATGCCCACGCATGCATTTATACTGAAGTATATATATTATTGTTTGAAAACTGACATAGGGTTTCTTATTACAAATTCTATGATTATGTGGACTATGTTGTTTGCTCTCTCAAGATGAGTAGTGACCACTGTCCTCCAAACTGGGATTCTTTTGAAATGGAGGTGGCACTATTAATATTTAGCTCAGGATAAGAGGCATAAACCAAGAGATTCCGGGAAAACTCAAATCTATAATCATCTTATAGATGAGCTCCATCCTGAGGATTCTCCCAGACATTTCTCCTGGTAGGCTGCCTACATTCTGGTACAGTTGAAGATGATGGGGTTTTAGACCTTTTCTCTCCTTTTTTTTTTTTTTTCCGTTTGTTACATATATTCTTTCTTCTCAGCAGTCTGATTCTTTTCTAACTAATTGATGTTTTTATTGCATTAGTCAAGAGTTATCTATTTGTTATGATTATTGATCTTTCCTTGATGTTCTTCAACTTCCAGTTTGGTTTTCGTGGTGAATCCAAGGGTTTGAAGAAGTTCTTGTGAGAATGACCTGTCTTTTGATTCTTCCAGTTTTGTGTTTTCCCACTTCCTAGACTGTCTACTCAAGATATTACTTGTGCAAATGGCCTTTGTCATAATTTTATCCTGTTTCTATATATCCTGTGTACAGTAGACACATTGAAGATGCTGGAGACATCTCTATTAAATATTTCTTTTTAAAGGGTTTTTATTGGAGTACCGTTGATTTACAGTGTTACAGGTGTACAGCAAAGTGAATCAGTTAAACATATACACATATTCACTCTGTTTTGAAAAGATTTTTTTCCCATTTTTTCTGTATTTTTTTCAATACAGGGTATTGAATAGAGTTCTCTGTGCTGTAAGTAGGTTCTTATTCATTACCTATTTTATATATATTAGGGTATATACGTCAATCCCAATCTCCCAATTTATCCCTTGTCCTCTGGTACCCATAAGTTTGCTTTCTACACCTGTGACTCTACTTCTATTTTATATCTATTAAATGTTTCTTTAATTTTGCAAAACATCTGTGAGCTCAAACTTGCTTGACATATTAATGTTCTTGGTTACTGCACATTCAGCTTCATAGAGCTGAATAAGAGCAAAAGTCTGATCCTTTAAGTAGGTAATTACAGTTCGTGTCTACTTGGCAGAATGATGGTATCAGTAGTTATAATAGCAAGAAACAACAAGAGCCCCAATGAACAGCAAATTCTAGACATGGTCAGATTTTTCTCTAACCAAGATGGTTTTCTGAACAGTTGTGTCATAAGCAAGGGCTTCCCAGGTGGTGCTAGTGGTAAAGAACCCATCTGCCAGTGCAAAAGACATAAGAGCCGCGGGTTCAGTCCCTGAGTTGGAAAGATCCCCAGGAGGAGGGTATGGTAACCCACTCTAGTATATTTGCCTGGAGAATTCCATGAACAGAGGAGCCTGGCGGGCTACATACAGTCCATAAGGTCACAAAGAGTGGGACGTGACTGAAGCGACTTGGCGCAGCACATCACAGCACCATCAGCAATGGTGTCATCAGTGTCTATGGCCCAGTTGAAATTCTGACCACTGAACTTCCAAATCTTGAGGATGTGGGAGAGCCACCACCAGCATGGTCATGCACCTGCGATGTGTCTTCACTCACTTCATGAAGGGCTTTCACCGCCTGGTCCAGCATGCCACAAAACATGCCATCATTCAGTTATCAAAATGAATATGGGTGGAGAAGATGTAGATGGAATTAATCTAAATCTTGCCCAAGATGCTGAAAACTTATGTGTTTCAATTGTTCACAAACATGAGAAGCATCAGTTACCCTTCTTGTTTTCACTAATCTTATGTTTCCCCTGAACTTAATTGAAAGGATTGACCCTTGGTTAATGAGGTTTTCTGCACACAAAAAGATGTCTCTAGTCCCTAGACATCAAGTATTTCTTCTTCAAAAGGAGGATTAATACATAATACAACATTGCTTCTTATGTCAAATAAGATCAATAAATTTCATTTGACAGTAACTATTCTGTTAAAGCTCTAAGCTGTGGCAATGGCACTTGGCTCATTGACAATACTGAGACCAGTGATATTTCCAGAAGTGTTTGTGCCCCAGCATTGGGAATCATGAAAGCTCTCCTGTGGTGATCTGCCAACTGGCCAAAGTAATCCCCTGCAATTTTGCTCATCTTCAAATCAAATTTTTAACAGATTATCTTCTTTTACTTCCCCTAGATTTTTGGTTTGCTTGTCTTACTGGAGAATTGAATCATCAAACTTAAGCTCAATTGTACATTTGAAACCAAAAATCATGGGGTAACTTGATTATCATCTGTGGTCAATCTTGTGTCTGTAAAAGTGAAATATCTTGGATGATCTTTTTCTCCTGAGCATTGGCAATGCTCTCAGCCTTGTTATCCTGGGAGAGACCCTCTTGAATCTTTGGTATCTGTGACATGGGATAAGTGCCAATTTAATTTCATGTCTCTTCAACATGGTTTCTGGGGAAGATCGATCTGGCTCATTAGAGGAAGACAGACACAAGAGCCACCACATTCAATAATCTTATTATTTCAAAGTATAAAAATATAAAAGCTGGGCTTCCCTGGAGGCTCATTGGTAAAGAATTTGCCCACCAGTGTAGGAGACAGAGGTTTGATCCCTGTTCTCAGAAGATCACACATGCCGTGGAGTAAGCCCATGCACCATAACTACTGAGCCTGTGCCCTAAAGCCTGGGACCTGCAACTCCTGGACCCAGGGGCCACAACTCCTGCAGCCCACATGCCCTGGAGCCCATGCTCTGCAACAGAATCTGTTGCAATGAGAAGCTCGTGCACCGCAACCGCAACTAGAGAAAAGCCCCTGCAGGAACAAAGACCTAGCACAGCTAAAAATAAGTGAATACAATTAAAAGAAAAGAAACTCAATGAACTCAATCTTATCAAAATAAACACTGCATCAAAAACACCTTGAAGAAGTGGAAAAGGCAATCACTGAATATATTATCGTGCATATTCCCAACAGAGGGTTAGTACCAAGATACATAAGAACTCCTTCAAATCAATAGGAAGAAGATAAAGTCAGTTGAAAGATGGTGGGGAAAAAGGTATGGAATAATTCACAGCAGATCAGAAAAGTAAACCTGAGTAATCAATAAAATGTTAAAAGATGTTCCATTTCATTACAAATCAGAAAACATAAAAATCACAGTCACTACTCCATCATGAAAAAAATATGATGATGAAGAGTCCGAGTGCTAGCAAAGATGTGGATTGATGAAAACTCTTTGTATGCAACTTGAGGAAGTTTGAATTGGTATGCCATTTTGGAGAACAAACTGGCATCATCTAGTAAAGTTAAAAGAAAACCCCCTGACCAAGAACCTCCAATGCTGAGAGTGTATCCTGAAGATTCTCCTACAAACATATCCAGGGAGATGTATGTCAGTGTTATTTTTCACTGAGCATTATTCAGTTATTATAATTTAGATCATGCATGCCATTACAAAACTTTAAATTATAATGCTTTGGCTATATGAATACTTAATATAATTTATATTAATGTAAAATAAACAGACACTTGGCAAAAATACCTAATGGTTCTAATGCACTCATTCACTTCCTTTGCATTATCATGTGCCTACCATGTGCTGCATGGTATATTAATGCTGTGGTAAATGAGATGAATGAGACACTGTAGCTACTAGTTATTAATTTAAGTTGAAAAATTACTCAAATACTCTTATCCCTGCTCTTATAAATGTTACTGTCCAGAGGCAAGCTGTGACTGCAGGGGATGTACACTTTTTAAATGAATCCACCTCTGTCTCCTGTTGTCTTTCTCTTGTGATCATAGATGGATAATACTCAGTAATCACTGGCTGATGGGGATCAGTGATAAAGTTTTTGCTTACCTATATGCTGGGCTTTCATCTGTTAAAAGACATTAAAGACATCCATTTAGTTACTAGCAGGAAATGAATATCAGATGCAAAATGGCTTGCGAAATTACAAAGCACAGACAGAAATAATTTCCTAAAGTTCCATCTTTCAGAGCAGTTCCATTCTTGGCTTCTAAGATGCAGAGGAAATAAGAATAAAACCTGATAAAGAAAGAAGGGAAAACGTTTCTTCAGTACTTTTAGTACGGTCTCTAATGCCTTGCTCCTAAATCTTTTCAGAGGAAAATGATGTGTTTTTTAAAGATTTTTTTTTTTTTTTTAAATCAGAGAAGGATGTTGACAACATCTGTGTCCCATTTATCAAATTCAGTGTCCTATATATATTTCAAGATGACAAACTGATTTTTCTATTCAAGATATTCACCAAAGTCATAAACACTTCTTTCTTGGTTGGTAAATTGGATTTTAATCTCATAATCTTGATTTCAGGGCCTGCAGTGTTGATCTCATTGAAACTGTTTATGGGATGGAAATATTGCAGGCAATCTATGTCCTACTTCTATTTAGAGATGAATACTTTTGTGTGAATTTTGGGTGAAAATAACCTCAGACTATCGGCAACACGAAAAATATTTCTGCTTTGATAAAATGATTCCTGCTTGTAGCATATGTGTCCCGACTGTGCACCTCTGGATGGATGTCTCTGGTTTTGTGCAGCAGCAACGAGAAGAAAAGACTTTTTTTTTTGCTTCTAGTCTTACTAGAACACTTTTGGAGAATCTCTGCTGTCCACAGTTACTTCTTGTTTGCCCTGTTGCTGCAGAAGGGATCCGTTCCTTGAGACTACAGCTATTTTATTCCAATACACTTTGTGTTGTTACTACTCTACAGAAGCAGAGTGAAGTCACGTAGAAAATTTAGTATTGGCATCAAGATCTGTGATGCCACACACACAGATGTGGAAGGTTTATTGCTTATGTGATGCGGCTTTCTGGGTAGAGCAGTGTTTGAGAAACAAAGGAAAGAGACTGGCTTTTTAGGGTGTTTATTTAAGTTAAGGGCTGGGGCTGGAGTGAAGGTTCCCGCATGCAGGAATGAGCTTGTGTAGTTTAATTTTTCAGTACAGCCAAAGGAAAAAGTACCCAGGGTTTCTTATCAGCAGCCCAGATGTGGGGCACATGACTCTGTGCGATTCCATGGACTGTAGCCTTTCAGGCTCCTCTGTCCATGGGGTTTTCCAGGCAAGAATACTGGAGTGGGTTGCTGAGCCCTACTCCAGGGGATTTTCGTGACCCAGGGATCCAGTCCAGGTCCCCTGCTTCTCCTGCATCTGCAGGCGGGTTATTTACCTCTAGTGCCACCTGGGAAGCCTGAAAAGTTGTCAGCAAACATTAAAGAAAAAAAAAATGAAATCGATTCTCTTATACTATGTGTATCCTCTGCTTCTATCACAGCAATGACCCCCAACCTCTTTTACATGAGAGAATAAGGAACAAATCTCTGTTTTACAAAGACGCCTACACTTAAAAATCCATTCCCATCTGATATACAAAGTGCATCAAATCATGAATTCTTTAACTTGGACTCATTTTCTCTATTTATTTGTAACATTGGTGTTTCTGTTTTTTTGGCTGTGCTGGGTCTTCATTGCTGCTCAGGCTTTTATCCTAGTTGTGGCAAGCGGGAGCTACTCTCTAGTTGCAGCGTGCGGGCTTCTTGTGGTGGTGGCTTCTCTTGCGGGGCACAGGTTCCAGGGTCATGGGCTTCAGTAGCTCTGGCACATGGGCTTAGTTCTTCCATGGCATGGAGGCTCTTCCGGGATCAGGGGTAGGATTGGATCCATGTCTCCTGCATTGGCAAGCAGATTTTTCACCATGGAGCCACCACGGACTCTCCAACATCAGGTATTGTACTAAACTTTCTCTAAATTTAATACTTACTTATGTATCTTTTAATGTATTGCTTTTAAATTTTTATTTATTTTTATTATTATTTTGGCTGTGCTATGCAGCATATGGGATCTTGGTTCTCTGTCGAGGGCTTGAACCCATCCCCATGCATTGGGAGTGCAGAGTCTTAACCATTGGATTGTTACATGTTTTTTGATGCTTAATTTTTTTTTTTAGCACTTAGTATGTTCAAGTCCAGTTAAAATCTGATTAAACAGTTTTAAAGCGAGCTGTCAGATTTAGGTCAAGTAGTGAATCTGGTCCCAATCAATACTTGGAGTATCCGAGGAGATAGAAGGTGACATGAACAGGAAGAAAGCAGAGAGGACATAGGGCACTATTATCTTCTGCAGGTTTGTGAGAGAACCCACAAAAGGGAAAATAGCATGGGCAGAGAACACCTTTTTTCCTCCTCCTAGAGAGGGTGGAGGGTTTCTAGGCAGGATGGAGGAAATCATCCAAGAAGAAAACTAGAGAGAGAAGTATTCCTGGAATTGGTGGGGTGGATCAAGCCCAATGATTACTGTGGGTGGGAAGTCAGTGTGCAGCTCAGCAGGGACAGGAAGACGTGTCTGGAGTCATCATAGGCAAAGGCTCTGCCTGCCAGCTCTGGGAGAAGCTCTTCTTCCTGGGATGGTGTGGAGCCGCCCCAGCTCTGGCTGGGGTGGAGACTAGAGCTTTAGGACAAAGATGATGGAAGAACTGGCAAGGGTGTTTGTGAATTTCATGAGGCTGAGAAGATTATGATGTAAAATAGAAATATGAGGACATAAGTGGAACAAAATGAAATGGTTACTTTGGAGTCATGTTTCATACCAGGGGTTGGATAAAAAATGGTGAAGACGTTTAGTAATTCTTAGGAGAAAAACTGCAAAGTGAGTTGGGAACAAAATTCCAGATTATATTCATTACTATGTTCACACATTCAATCATTATACATGACTGAATTGATTGCATGCTCATTATGTACAAGTGTTTAGGTTCAGGGAATAAAAAGGTAGGAAAGATGAGGCTCTCCCTGAAGGGGCTGGTGGTCTAGTCCAGGGCTTGGAAGGATGGAGGGATAATGTCTTGACTAGAGGCAAGTTCCGGGGAAGTTAGGAGACAGACTGAAACCAGACACATTCCAAGATTATGTCCACATAGGCTTTAGGAAAAAGGAATGTTACTTTTTGCTTTTTCTAATTGATAAGGTGCTATCTGTGGATACATTTTTCTAGAAGTAAAATTTACTTTTAAAATAGATAGAGATATAACTTAAATCTGAGCTAGGGGCTTCCCTGCAACTCAAGACATAGGTGAAATGGGTGTAGAACTTCAGTTTTCTGTGAATTCCCAAGGGCAAGAGTGGGGAAGGGGCTAATTAATAATCTTAAGATCACTTCATCTATGGAGTGTGGGTCCTCCCCAAGTCATCTCTCACATGAAACTCCATCTGCAGTCCCATATTGTCCTGTGGAACCATGGCATAGTCTGGGTTTTCTTGGGGTGACAACCACAAAAAGAGACAAAGAAGTGAGGCTTTGTCTGCTCCTGGAAGGTCAACCCACTGCATAGCTTTGGGCAAATGGAGTTACTCTGGGGCTGTGATTTAGGGAAACTGAAAAATCACCTTTAGCCCCACAGCTTTCTCACCTAGTTGCCATTTATGGCATGTAAAGCTTCACCAGCAAAGGTTCATTTTTTTGGATTAGAACTATGTACATGTCCTTATAAGGGACAATGGGGAGCCATAACTTTCCATTAGAACTTGAGAAGGTGAGTTTTCATAGTGAAAACAGAATGAGCCCTTGTGGCTGAGATACAGAACTCGGTGGGTTTTGGTGGTAGTGTAGAAGGAAGGACCAATCCTGGGTATTAAGATCTGTTCAGTGAGAGATAGCCCAGGAGGGTGCAGCTGTGCTCACTGATTTCAGTAGCAGGCAGAAAGAAGACACAGGGACGCAGAGAGATGGGGAGTTAGTGGGATGAGAAAAGGGAAGTGAGTGCGAGGTCAGAGTGGAGGGCTGGTGACACTAAAACTTGGTTTGATCATTAACTCAACTTTCCAGGGTCCCAACCCTTTGGTAAACTCCATTTTGAATTATTTTTCTCCACTTTTTTTTTTAGTATTTAATTTTGTGTGTGTGTGTGTAGTTTTGCATTACCTTGTCTTTCTCTGGGCACACTGGGTTGTGTCAGCATCACCTAGTTTGGACTAAGATCCAAAATTTCTGTTTAAAATGTCCTTGCCGATATTCAGGAAATTTATACTGTTTTCAAAAGCCAAAATGTCCTTTGGCAGTAATAGTGGAGTGTTGTGCAGCAAAAAGCATTTAAAGGATATAGTGTGGCATCACTTCACCAAATGCTATTTCAGCTTCAGGCGTTGTACACAGAGACTATGCGAAAATAGTTCCAATGGTGGTTAATAAAGCTTGGTGCATTTTTATTTTAATATTTTATAATTTTATTTGTCAATTTCACTTCAAGAAAGCTGAAGAAAAATGTTCATGCTGGTCTTTCAGATTTTCTCCTATTGCTAAACATTACATATAAGTAGATATATGTTTTTTTTTAATTTTTATTCTTACTTTAGTTTACTTTACATTACTGTATTGGTTTTGCCAAACATTGACATTAATTCACCACGAGTGTACATGCGTTCCCAAACACGAATCCCCTCCCATCTCCCACCCCATACCATCTCTCTGGGTCCTCTCCTTGCACTAGCTTGGTGCATTTTTGCACTTAACTATTAACTAAAGAATTATAGATATTTAAATAGAATAAGTGGGAAAGCCAATTGTGTCCATGAACAAGGAGTATTCAAGAAAACCATTCTGCAGACACCATCTGAGTTTCAATAATGAGAACCTTCAGTAAATGCCTGTGCTGGGGGAAATGTTTTATTAATGCCATGTTACTGGTTGTTTTAGAAATGCTTTTAAAAATGGCTCTTGAAGCATCCATGAAACTGAGATGTACAAGAGGAAAGTGGGATTAACCAAAGAGTGTTGTCTGGGGCCTTCAGGCAGAGACCAGGCCAGATGAGAAGATGCTGTGGGCTGAGGATGGCTGAATAGGGGCACAGGGCACTTGGAGGGTGAGAAAGCAGGGCTCTATGACACAGGGGTCAACATTGTGATGGCTTATTTCTACAAGAGTACGTATGTTTCCAGCATCCAGATTCCGTGCTTTGTTTTCTTGTCTATCCCAATGCCAGTATTATAATAGTCACATACTACCATTTTATAATAAATCTTGAAACTGGGGGTATTTTTTTTTTTAACAGAAGTTTAGACTAAGCTGAATAGAACAGCATTTAAACATAAGTAAAGAATGCTCCTCATTATACAAAGGCACTTTCCTCCCAAAGTTTATTCTTTCTTTACTAAATTATTCTTATTATTTGCCTTTTGTTTTTCCATTGGAATTTTAGAAATTGTTTTAAGAATTGTAGGATGAACAGTTTGGCCAAACTTGTAGTCAGAGAATGAAATTACTATTTCTGAAACAAAAATGTTTTGGGGCTTAAGACAGTAATGAGATACTGTGTGTGCGTGCTAAGTCTCTTCGGTTGTGTCTGACTCTTTGCAACGCTATGGACTGTAGCCCGCCAGGCTCCTCTATCCATGGGATTCTTCAGGCAAGAGTACTGGAATGGGTTCCTGTGCCCTCCTCCAGGGGACCTTCCCGACCCAGAGATCTAACCCACATCTCTCATGTCTCCTGGACTGGCAGGTGGGTTCTTTACCACTAGCGCCATACTATACTACATGCCTATTGGAATGGTGAAAATTCAGAACCCTGACAACACCAAATGGGGATGTGGAGCAACAGAAGCTTTCATTCATTTCTGATGGTCATACAAAATAGCATAGCTGCTTTGGAAGACAGTTAGCAGTTTCTTACAGAATTAAGTATATTCCTACCACTCAGTCCAGCAACAGTGCTCCTTGGAATTTACTCAAATTAGTTAAAAACTTATTCCATACAAAAGGCTGCACACAAATACTTATTGTGGCTTTATTTATAATTGCCAAATCTTAGAAGCAAACTTAGGTGTCCTTTAGTGGGTGAATGGAGAAAAAACTGGGTACATCCTGACAATGGAATATTATTTGGCAATAAAATAAAGAGGTTATCAAGCCACAAAAGATATTTGGAGGAACTTTAAATGTGTATTGTTAAGCAAAAGAAGCCAGTCTGCAAAGGCTGTATACCATATTGCTCTAAGTATATGGGGACATATACCATATTGCTCTAAGTATACGACCATCTAGAAAAGGTAAAACTATGGGGACAGTGATTGCAAGAGGTACTGTGGGAGAAATTAATTTTTTAAAATTAATTATTGGAGAATTTTCAGAATGAGACAATGAGATTGAACTAGACTGAGATGGGTGTCCCTGTTATTTGCTTTCATAGCATCTTATTCTCACCCAGAATGTGAGATTTATGTTATTGTACTGCAGTTCTTGCTGCCTTCTGCTTGGGTGTAAGCGTCTTAAAGGGAGTGCTCAGTTTTATTTTTTGTTGTGGTAGCAGAAAACTTGACTCTTTTCTAGTGTTCAAAACATTTGAGAATGTGTTATGCTAATTATACAATGTAATAAGAATCTAAAGAGGAAATGGGAGAAGTTTAAGGGAAAAAAAAAACCCTAATGCTCATTTGCATGAAGAAATGAAATAAAAATGAAACAATAAAACCCAAAATTTAATCCACAGTATATCTGCTATGATCACATTTTATGTTTAGACATGAGGATTTTACTTTCACAGTGTTCATGTACTCATAGAAAAATAAATTTGCAATTTGAATGTGCTGCAAATTGCCTTCTAGAAAGTATCTTCAGTTCAGTTCAGTTCAGTCGCTCAGTCATGTCCGACTCTTTGTGACCCCATAAATCGCAGCACGCCAGGCCTCCCTGTCCATGACCAACTCCTGGAGTTCACTCAGACTCAAGTCCATCGAGTCAGTGATGCCATCCAGCCATCTCGTCCTCTGTCGTCCCCTTCTCCTCCTGCCCTCAATCCCTCCCAGCATCAGAGTCTTTTCCAATGAGTCAACTCTTCACATGAGGTGGCCAAAGTACTGGAGTTTCAGCTTCAGCATCATTCCTTCCAAGGAAATCTCAGGGCTGATCTCCTTCAGAATGGACTGGTTGGATCTCCTTGCAGTCCAAGGGACTCTCAAGAGTCTTCTCCAACACCACAGTTCAAAAGCATCAATTCTTCAGTGCTCAGCTTTCTTCACAGTCCAACTCTCACATCCATACATGACCACTGGAAAAACCATAGCCTTGACTAGATGGACCTTTGTTGGCAAAGTAATGTCTCTGCTTTTCAACATGCTATCTATGTTGGTCATAATTTTCTTCCAAGGAGTAAGCGTCTTTTAATTTCATGGCTGCAGTCACCATCTGCAGTGACTTTGGAGCCCCCAAAATAAAGCCTGACACTGTTTCCACTGTTTCCCCATCTATTTCCCATGAAGTGATGGGACCAGATGCCATGATCTTCATTTTCTGAATGTTGAGCTTTAGGCCAACTTTTTCACCCTCCTCCTTCACTTTCATCAAGAGGCTTTTTAGTTCCTCTTCACTTTCTGCCATAAGGGTGGTATCATCTGCATAGCTGAGGTTATTGATATTTCTCCTGGCAATCTTGATTCCAGCTTGTGTTTCTTCCAGTCCAGCGTTTCTCATGATGTACTCTGCATAGAAGTTAAATAAGCAGGGTGACAATATACAGCCTGTAGAGGCAAACAAGCTCTTCTTCCTTAAAAAATACCCCTAAAATTTCTAACTTGAAGAATGTTAGCAAGCATTGCATTTAAAGGAAAATAATGGTGATTAGGCTTTTAGAGGAAAACACTTAGGTATACTTTTGTTCCCTCTCCACTTATACTGTATTTAAATGCTGCCCAGCCAGTTTTCTCTGCCCTTGGAAATTCACTATTTTCCACAGTGGCTTTCTGTTCTAGCCTCTTTTGATTTCCTTTTTTTTTCCCTTTGGTATTCTCCAGTGAACCCCCTTCCTCCTCTACCCACTGCCACTAACTAACCAGGATTATCTCTCACTCAAAGATATCAGAAGATGCCACAAGAGAGGGACAAGACAAACCACTAATGGGAAAAAATAGCATCAGAACCCAGTTAACTAACAACGGTTTAGTATTAAGATATAGAAAGAACTTCTGTGAATAAATAAGAAAAAGGTAGAAAATCCAGTAGAAAAAAAGTGGGAAAAAAGAATGGAAATGCTATTTAATACTGCAGAGACTTCCCATAAAATTGGCAGAATCTAGTCACCCCACTCCAGCACTCTTGCCTGGAGAATCCCATGAACAGGGTAGCTTGGTAGGCTGCAGTCCATGGGGTCGCTAAGAGTTGGACACGACTGAGCGACTTCACTTTCACTTTTCACTTTTATGCATTGGAGAAGGAAATGGCAACCCACTCCAGTGTTCTTGCCTGGAGAATCCCAGGGACGGGGGAGCCTGGTGGGCTGCCGTCTGTGGGGTCGCACAGAGTCGGACACGACTGAAGCGACTTAGCAGCAGTAAATCTGATAATACCGAGTGCAGCCAAGGATCTTAAGCTGTGGGAATGCCCATCTGCTGCTGCAGGGAATGTATTTTGGCACAATCCCTTTCGAAAACCTTTGAAAAACAACTTGTATTACCTAGTAAAGTGGAACGTGACTATACCAGATGACCCAGGCATTCTCCTATCAAGTACATGCTTTGGGAAGATTTGATACCTGTGTATTAGATGACAGATACCTGAATGTTTGCAGCAGTAATATTTGTAACAGGAAAAACACTGGAAATGCCGAAATGTTCATTTTATTTTATTTTTTCAGTCAGCTAAGTTGTTTCTGAATCGTTGCGACCCCATGGATTCCAGCACTCCAGGCTTTCCAGTCCTTCTCTATCTCCCAGAGTTTGCTCAAATTCATGTCCATTGAGTCAGTGATGTCATCCAAATGTCTCATTCCTCTGTCGCCCCCTTCTCCTCCCGCCCTCAATCTTTCCCAGCACCAGGGTCTTTTCTAATGAGTCAGTTCTTCGCATTAGGTGGCCAAAGTATTGGAGCTTCAACTTCAGCATCATTCCTTCCAGTGGATATTCAGGGTTGATTTCCTTTAGGATTGACTGGTTTGATCTCCTTGCTGTCCAAGGGACTCTCAGAAGTCTTTTCCAGCACCATCAATTCTTTGGTGCTCATCCTTCTTTATGGTCCAACTCTCATATCTGTACATGGCTACTGGAAAATATGATAGCTTTGACTATATGGACCTTTGTTGGCAAAGTGATGTCTCTGCTTTTGAATATGCTGTCTAGGTTTGTCATAGCTTCACTTCCAAGGAGCAAGTGTCTTTTATTTTCATGGCTGCAGTCACTGTCTTCAGTGATTTTGGAGCCTAAGAAAATAAAATCTGTCACTGTTTCCACTTTTTCCCCATCTATTTGCCATGAACTGATTGGACAGGATGCCACAATCTTAATTTTTTGAATGTTGAGTTTCAAGCTTTCAAGCCAGCTTTTTCACTCTCCTCTTTCACCCTCATCAAGAGTCTCTAGTTCCTCTTCACTTTCTGTCATTTGAGTGGTATCATTTCCATATTGGAGGTTGTTGATATTTCTACTGGTAATCTTGTTTCCAGCTTGTGATTCACCCAGTCAGGCATTTTGAATGATGTATAACTCTGCACATAAAAGTTAAATAAGCAGAGTGACAATATACATCCTTGATGAACTCCTTTCCCAATTTTGTCCCATGTCCAGTTCTGTTGCTTTTTAACCTGTGTACAGGTTTCTCAGGAAATAGGTAAGGTGGTCTGGTATTCTTATCTCTGAGAATTTTTCACAGTTTGTGGTGATCCATACAGTCAAAGGCTTTAGTGTAGTCAATGAAGATGTTTTTCTGGAATTCCCTTTCTTTCTGTGTGATCCAATGAATGTTGGCAATCTCTGGTTCCTGCACCTTTTCTAAACTCAGTTTGTACATTTGGAAGTTCTAAGTCCATGTACTTCTGAAACCTAGTTTGAATTATTTTGAGCATAACTTTGCTGGCATGTGAAATGAGGGCAATTTTATGGTAGTTTGAACATTCTTTGGCATTGCCCTTCTTTGGTATCGGAATGAGAACTGATCTTTTCCAATCCCGTGGCCACTGCTGAGTTTTCCAAATTTGCTGATGTAGTGAGTGCAGCACTTTAACAGCATCATCTTTTAGGATTTGAAATAGCTCAGCTGGAATTTCATCTCCTCCACTAGCTGTGTTTGCAATAATACTTCCTAAGGCCCACTTGACTTCACACACCAGGATGTCTGGCTCATTAGGGGAGTGACCATATCATTGTGGTTACCTGGATCATTAAGAGCTTCCTTCTATGTACTCTTGCCACCTCTTATTAAACTCTTCTGCTTCTGTTAGGTCCTTGTCATTTCTGTCTTTTATTGTGCCCATCCTTGCATGAGATATTCCCTTGATATCTCCAATTTTCTTGATGATATCTCTAGTCTTTCCCATTCTGTTGTTTTCTTCTACTGCTTTGCACTGTTCATATAAGAAGACTTTCTTATCTCTCCTTTTTATTCCCTGGAACTCTGCATTCAGTTGGGTATATCTCTCTCTTTGTCCCTTATTTTTCACTTCTCTTCTTTCCTCAGCTCTTTGAAAACTTCTTCCGACAATCACTTTGCCTTTTTGCATTTCTTTTTCTTTGGGATGGTTTTAGTCACTGCCTCCTTTACAATGTCATGAACCTCTGTCCATAATTCTTCAATCATTCTATCAGATCTAATCCCTTGAATCTATTTGCCACCTCCACTGTACAATCGTAAAGGATTTGATATAGATCATACCTGAATGGCCTAGGGTTTTCCCTACTTTCTTCAATTTAAGCCTTGATTTCACAATAAGTAACTCTTGATCTGAGCCACAGTCGGTTCCATGTCTTGTTTTTGCTGACTGTATAAGGCTTCTCCCTATTTGGCTGCAAAGAACATAATCAATCTGATTTCAGCATTGACTATATAGTGATGTACATGTGTAGAGTTGTCTTTTGGGTTGCTAGAAAAGGATGTCTGCTGTGACCAGCATGTTTTCTTGACAAAACTCTGTTAGCTTTAGACCTACTTCATTTTGTACTCCAAGGGGAAACTTGCCTATTACTCCAGATATCTCTCTTGACTTCTTAATTTTGCATTTCAGTTCC
>SJYQ01017153.1:0-22991 GCA_006410935.1 Redunca redunca | reverse complement strand
TACTGTGATATTAAATGGTTTGCCTTGGAAATGAACTGAGATCGTTCTGTTGTTTTCAAGATTGCACCCACGTACTCCATTTTGGACTCTTTTGTTGACTATGATGAATGCTCCATTTCTTCTAAGGGATTCTTGCCCACAGTAGTAGATATAATAGTCACCTGAATTAAAATTTTCCATTCCTGTCCATTTTAGTTCACTGATTCCTAAGATGTCAGTGTTCACTCTTGCCATCTCCTGCTTGACCACATCCAATTTACCTTGATTCATGGACCTAACATTCCAGGTTCCTATGCAATATTGTTCTTTACAGCATCAGACTTTACTTTTACCGCCATATACATCCAAAACTGAGCATAATTTCTGCTTTGACCCAGCCACTTAATTCTTTCTGGAGCTATTAGTAATTGCCCTCTGCTCTTCCCCAATAGCATATTGGACAACACATTGGACCTTCTGACCTGGGGGGCTCATCTTCCAGTATTATTTATTTTTCCATTTTCATCCTGTTCATGGGGTTCTCCAGGCAAGAATACTAGAGTGGGTTGCCATTTTCTCCTCCCGTGGATCATGTTTTTTCAGAACTCTCTCCCATGACCCATCCATCTTGGGTGGCCCTGCACAGCATTGCTTGTAACTTTATTGAGTTACAAAAGTCCCTTCACCACAACAAGGGTGTGATCCTTGATGATCCTTGAAGATCATGATGGGATCCTTGAAGATCATCTCTTCCCTGTGATGAAAGGGAAGTCTTCATCAAGATGGATAAATAAATATGGAATAATTATACAGTAAATTACTACACTGCAGTGAAAATGAATCCACTTCAGTACATACATGACATGAATGATCTTAAAGGTATAAACTTGAACAAAAGAATAAAGTTAGAGAAGAAGAGACACAGTATTATTTCACTACAGTTGTTCAAACATGGGGACACACAGGTTGTAAAGACTGAGACATTAACTAGTGATTGATTGCAATNAGAGGGTACCTTTGCTTTTTCTCCACATCCTGAGTTTTCATCTGCCTGGAGTCCTCGATTAAGCCTAACCTGTATTCACTTCTTGCCGAAGGTACCTGTCCTAGCAAAGGTCACTCCTAATTAGTTGATCTGTAACAAGCATGGACCTGATCTTCTAATTTGAATGCCCCACCCCACAAGCACCCACACACACCTTGCATTATTTTTGGCTCCATATAACTTAGTATTTTATATTTTTATGTATCTTGTCTCTGCCAGGCTAGTCCCCACCCCCAACCCTCTGCCACTGTAAATTCAGTAAGGGATTTGTTTCTGATTTGTTCTTTGCTATATCCCTGGGTACTAAAACTGTGCCAGGCCCACATTGAAAGTGTTGGTCGCTCAGTTATGTCCGACTCTTTGTGACCTCATGGACTGTAGTAGGCCAGGTTCCTCTGTCCATAGAATTCTCCAGGCAAGAATACTGGAGTGAGCTATTTACTCCTCCAAGGGGGTCTTCCCCACCCAGGGATAGAACCTAGGTCTCCTGCATTGTAGGCAGAATTTTTCCCACCTGAGCCACCCGGCACTTTGCTGCTGCTGCTGCTGCTAAGTCGCTTCAGTCGTGTCTGACTCTGTGCGACCCCATAGAGGGCAGCCCACCAGGCTCCCCTGTCCTTGGGATTTTCCAGGCAAGAACACTGGAGTGGGTTGCCATTTCCTTCTCCAATGCGTGAAAGTGAAAAGTGAAAGTGAAGTCGCTCAGTCGTGTCCGACTCTTCGCGACCGCATGGACTGCAGCCTACCAGGCTCCTCCATCCACGGGATTTCCCAGGCAGGAGTACTGGAGTTGGGTGCCATTACCCACCTGAGCCACCAGGCACTTTTTAGCTTCTCAATCTAGTTGAATGAAATGAATGAGTGTAATATTCACGAATGACCAACAGAGGGCGACAGAAATTCAGTAGGGGAAGAAATGAAAATGTTTTATTCCGAGCTTCGCGTACAATCACTCGAGATTTGAACTCGTTCGGCCACCGTAGTGCATAGGCCGGAAAAGAGCAGCCACTTCCGGCCTCAGCGGTCCAGGAAGATTGTTTTGGACTATCGGAAACCGAACCCCTCGGTTCTCAGGCAGCTCCATTCAGGAGCAGAGGCTCCATCCTGGAGCTCTAGGCCTCCGACCCGTCCGGCCGCCGACGTGGCAGCTGGAGACACTTTCAGGGCCGGGAATAGGGAGCGTTTGTCGCCATGGCGACACCGGCGGGGCTGGAGCGTTGGGTGCAAGACGAGCTGCACTCGGTGCTGGGACTGAGCGAGCGGCATGTGGCCCAGTTCCTGATCGGTACCGCGCAGCGCTGTGCCTCGGCAGAGGAGTTCGTGCAGCGCTTGCGAGACACCGATACCCTAGACCTCAGTGGGCCGGCCCGGGACTTCGCCCTGAGACTCTGGAACAAGGTGCTGGGAGAGGCCGGACCGGGCGTGGGAGCGGCGGGAAAGTGGGTGGAGCAGGGGAGGGGCCCCCAGGTTACTTGTCCACCGGAGTTTGGGCTCACTTGGGCTAACTGTCCAACGGAGAATTAAGCTCAGTTTGCAAGCAGTTATCACTTTCGGGCTGGACGACCACTTCCGTGGAGAAGATTGAGGAGGGTTTAAGGGTATACAGAGCAGTGTTTCTCAAACAGGTTTAGGATTCATCCACGGCTTTTGTTAAAATGAGGATTCCGATTCGGTAGGTCTGGGATGGTTTCTTCGTTTCTTCATTTCTAACAAATCTTGTAAGTTTTCGGGTGATGCTGGGTGTTGCCCACCCTTCGAAGAGTGAGTCTATAGAAGAGATGTGTGGGCAGTGTTGTGGGAGGGTAGAAGTGGTGTGGCTGTGATCGAGAAAAGCAGGCCCAAAGATTATCTGGAATTTGTTGGGTAAAGAAAGGGGAAGAGTAAAGGTATAATGGTGAGCTCCTGGAAGGCAAGACTGTGATTTTTGTCTTTGTATTCATACCATCTAATTGTACCCTGCAGAACAAGAGCTCAGAAATTATACAGTCAGACTAAAAGTGTTGAACTTGTTCAGAGAATGGCAGATAACCTGGTGTGGCTGTCCCGTTTGCACTTGGTAAAAGATGAGAATGTACTTGATGTGAGGGTAGGAGCTCTGTGTTAATCCGTTCACCAGGGTTATCTCTGGAGGCCGGTACAGTGCTGGCCTATGACAGGGCTCTGCAAAACAATCTGGACAATCCTTGCCCAGTCCTTGGGTAGGAATGACTTAGTCATCGGGAAGAACAGAGGCTGAGCAATTGAGAATTGGGTATGAGAATGTAAACTCCGTGAGGGCAGGAAGTTTTGTCTCTTTACCTCTAAATCTCTAGTACCTAGCAGAGGGTGCACGGGATAGGCTTAGAAACTGAAAGACCCCATTCGGGCTGATGGACATGGTGTGAAGCCTTGGGGAAGAGAGAGAATGACAGCTGGCTTAAGATCAGTTGCTCCTTAAATTAGGAACTGGGCAGAGTAGGTGGGCAGAGATCAGGAGTTGCTTACATCCCCTTGACTTCTCTCTCTCCCGACAGGTCCCACGGAAGGCAGTGGTGGAAAAGCCAGCTCGGGCAGCTGAGCGAGAAGCCCGAGCCCTGCTGGAAAAGAACCGCTCTTATATGTTGTTGGAGGACAGTGAGGAGAGCAGCGAGGAGACTGTGGGCAGGGCTGGGAGCAGTGTCAAGAAGAAGCGGAAAAAACGGAAACACCTCAGGAAGAAACGTGAGGAGGAAGAGGAAGACGAGGAGGAGGAACAAGTTTCTGAGAAAGGAAAGAGGAAGACAGGGTAAGTCAGGAGTAGGGGGCTAGAGGATGGGGCAGGTGGGGGATGGGACAGGAAGCCTCTGAGTGCCCTCAGTTAATCCTCCGGGCTGGGCTGCAGGGAGAAGAAAGAGCAGAGGGAAAAGCCAGAGTCGGAGGATGAGTGGGAGCGGACAGAGCGAGAGCGCCTTCAGGACCTGGAGGAACGCGATGCATTTGCTGAGCGAGTTCGGCAGCGGGACAGGGATAGGACCCGCAACGTCCTGGAGCGGTCAGACAAAAAGGTGCATTGGAGCAGCACGTTCTGTCAGGCCCCAGGCAGACCCCTGGATCTGATCTGAGGTTGGGTGTGGCCGCAGACAGTGATCTCTGGGAAGACAAGGGGCCACCTCCAGTAGTCTGGTCATCTCTTTGGGTCTTTGGGCTAAGGTGGCTCTCTGCTGAACCTGTAACCACAGAGATTCCTCAGTGAAGGGGGTACATTTCTTTGTGCTAGGGAACATCTGAATAATCCTTGTGATTCTGGACAGGAATGGCTGTGGGCATGGGGACTTTGACCACTCTTGCCTTCTTCTCCTAGGCTTACGAAGAGGCTCAGAAGCGCCTCAAGATGGCTGAGGAAGACCGGAAAGCCATGGTGAGCCCCTGTGCCCAGGAAGACAAAGGGAAAGACTTCCTGATGGAGTGGTTAGGGTAGGGAGGAAAGATGCAGAGGAAGTGTGGTGGGGGTGTTGGGTCTCTGGTTGAGGCGCCAGCTAAGGATAGACTTAAACTGTAGTGGGAAGGAAGTGGCCCAGAAACCCTCTGACTCCTTAGGATCAGATCAGACTGTATGTTAGTGAGGGAAGTGTTTCCCTGTTCCTGGGACTTAAAGAGGTGTACTCAAAAAGCAGTTGGAAAGTCAAGGGGCTGGCTGGAGGACAGGGGCAGGGCAGGGTCATACTGCCCAGGGATGTGCTGACCGCTGAGCTTGTGCACACCATCTCCCGATACCTTCCTACCGTCTAATCCCTCCGTTTCCCCACCCACCTTCCCCTCCCCCGGGCCTTGTGATCACCCACTGATTTTCAGAGTTGGTCTTCTCACTGCACAGGGACTGGGCCCTTACAATTCATGCCCTAGACTTGTTATGGGGGAGCCTCAGTAGGGATGCAGCTTTCTGAAGGCCTGGCCTTCCCATGTCAGTCACACTTAGATTTCCCCCAAAGAATTTCGAGACTCTTGGTGTCTTAACAATGCCTTAGTGGCCATCGGGTCTCCCCTGATGTATCCATCTCAGGTTACACCCCACAAAGTGACTGTAGCCAGAGACTTGTGAGATGTCTCTTGGTGCTGATGTAGTATTTTTACTTTCTTGAACTTTTCTTTCCTTTTTCAATTATGAAAATTTTCATAGTTTACACAAATAGGAAAGTTGAAAGAATAGCATAACAATATCCATCCAGGCTGTTTGGATTAAAAAATTGCTAATACCACGTGCAGTATTTTCAATGTTTGTGTAAATGGCAGCTTTTTGGTCCTTTTTGAACTATATGAAAGTTTTAGACATTGTGGCATTTTATCCCATCAGCATGTCCCTGGTGCCTGCAGCCCTTCTCACACAGTGCCACTGTCATAGCCAAGAAGAGGAGTCTCGTGTATCAGCTAAGAGTCTCCCCACAATAAGATTTCCTCCATTATCCCAGAATGTCTTTAATAACTGCTTTTCCAAACTGGAATCCAGTCACGTTTCATGCGTTGCATTTGAGTGTGAGGTCTCTTCAGTTTGTTTCATTTTCCCCTTCTCTCTTTCTTTCTGTCTCATCTTATACGCCATGGCCTACATTCTGGATTTATCTGATCCGTATCTTGTGGTGTTAAGTTCTGTCCCAGTGCTTACTTTAAAGTGGAAATTGGGTCTTGCAACTCTTTTAGATTAAACAGCTGTAGCAGCAGCGCCTCTTGGGTGGTGGTGTGTACATCCCGTGGTGGGGCGAGGGGCGGGTACTGTCCAGTGGTGTGCCTGTCAGGCCGAAGGAGAATTCGACTGTGTTACTCAGATCAAGTCATGAGCATAAACTCCATTTTAGTGTTCAGTTCAGTTCAGTTCAGTCGCTCAGTTGTGTCCGACTCTTTGCGACCCCGTGAATCGCAGCACGCCAGGCCTCCCTGTCTATCACCAACTCCCGGAGTTCACTCAGACTCACGTCCATCGAGTCGGTGATGCCATCCAGCCATCTCATCCTGTGTTGTCCCCTTCTCCTCCTGCCCCCAATCCCTCCCAGCATCAGCGTCTTTTCCAATGAGTCAACTCTTCGCATCAGGTGGCCAAAGTATGGAGTTTCAGCTTTAGCATCAGTCCTTCCAAAGAACACCAAGGGCTGATCTCCTTCAGAATGGATTGGTTGGATCTCCTTGCAGTCCAAGGGACTCTCAAGAGTCTTCTCCAATACCACAGTTCAAAAGCATCAATCATGGAACAAAAAAAAAAAACAAGCAATTAAGTATTGAGTTGGCCAAAAAGTACATTCGAGTTTTTTTCATAAGATGTTACAGAAAAGCCTGAATGAACTCTTTGGTCAACCCAATACACTCGGCCCCCGAGGGGAGGGCCCCTGGCGGATTCTGAGTGTCTGAGTTGTTTTCAATTGGAGACCTCTGCTTCCACATCGTCATGTTTTCTCCCTTTACACTGAGTCGAACGAAATAGCAAGGGTAGAGTAGAAAATACACACATAATCATCCTGGTGAGTCGGTGTTGGCAAAGATGGTGAGGCTGCCTGGAAGGACCGTCCAAGCTGCTGGCAGGCAGCGTGTGGGCCCTACGTCGGGCTCCTCGTTTGGCTGTTCAGTGAAAAGGGAAGGGCAGTAGAGGTCACATCTTCAGGTTCCCAGCCCGGCCTGCCCAGGAGGTTGTGCCTCTTAGCGGGACAGGGGAAAGGGGTCACTCTTCTAGTGAGGGGAGGCTCTGACTGCCCTGGCCTGACCCAGGTGCCTGAGCTGAGGAAGAAATCCCGCCGAGAGTACCTGGCCAAGCGGGAGCGAGAGAAGCTGGAAGACCTGGAGGCCGAGCTGGCGGATGAGGAGTTCCTCTTCGGGGATGTGGAGCTGAGCCGACATGAGCGCCGGGAGCTCAAGTACAAGCGGCGTGTGCGGGATCTGGCCCGGGAGTACCGGGCGGCTGGGGAGCAGGAGAAACTGGAGGCCACCAATCGCTACCACATGCCCGAGGAGACCCGAGGACAGGTGAGGCGAGGGGTGGCTGCTTCAGCCCAGGTGCCCAAGCGGAGGGGAGGGAAGGCTTCGGGGACTAGGGCGGCGGCTTGGCGGGTTCTCCCTTGTCTTGCTTTTCTCTGTGGCGGTAGCAGCTGGGGAGGGGCGCTGGGCAGCGAGGGCAGCTCTGTCTCCATGTCCCCCTGTCTCCGTAGCCTGCACGTGCGGCGGATCTAGTGGAGGAGGAGTCCGGCGCCCCTGGAGAGGAGCAGCGGCGCTGGGAGGAGGCCCGGCTCGGGGCAGCATCCCTGAAGTTTGGGGCCCGAGATGCTGCCTCCCAGGAGCCCAAGTATCAGCTGGTGCTGGAGGAGGAGGAGACCATCGAGTTTGTCCGGGCCACTCAGCTCCAGGGCGATGAGGTGAGGGTCGGGGGCACAGGGACGTCCTGAGGAGGCCGGCGCCAGCCCTGATGCTCACGGCCCTCTCCCCCCTCCATAGGAGCTGTCAGCCCCTCCCGCCCCCACTCAGGCCCAGCAGAAGGAGTCCATCCAGGCCGTGCGCCGCAGCCTTCCTGTGTTCCCGTTCCGCGAGGAGCTCCTGGCCGCTATTGCGAATCATCAGGTCCTCATCATCGAAGGCGAGACGGGCTCGGGCAAGACCACTCAGATCCCGCAGTACCTCTTCGAGGAGGTGCGGCAACCACGCCCTCGGTCGCCGCTGCCCAGAAGCTGCGCTGGCAGCTTCTTCTCGGGGGTTTTATGTTGCTGCTTTCCGTCTCACGCCTTTAGTCTTTTCTGCTCGGTGGTGAGGGTCTTCAAAGGAAGGACCACACCCTTTTCCTGTTTCCATTCTCACTTCCTGCCACGGGGTCCATGCCTGGGGGGCGCCCTGTGCCTTCTCGGTGGCAGGAGGTGAAGATGGATAGATGGCACGTGGGTGTGATCACAGACCCCACGCTCCACCAGCCTGGCCTGTGCAGGGCCAGGGAATGAGGACTGAAAAGACCTCGCCTGCTTTTATGCCTGCCTTTGTTCCTCTTGCTTTGGGGTCTACCCAGCCAGTCAGTCCTTTTTCAGCTCACATCTCGCAGAGCCCTGAGCCTGATGACCCGATGGGCTGGGACTGCCAGGGCTGGCTGAGTGAGGCCCCTTTGGGAGCTCCAGGTCTGCCATCCTATCTGTTGATCTTGGTCTGGTTTTCAACTTCTGTCTGTTCCTCCGTTCCTGCTGCCCTGGCCTGCATTTCCAGCTTCTCTGAATTGCATGTTTAGCAAAGGGAAAGCCTCCTCTTTATTCTTGTCATGCAGGGTTACACAAGGAAGGGTATGAAGATTGCCTGTACCCAGCCCCGGAGAGTGGCAGCCATGAGTGTGGCTGCCCGAGTGGCCCGGGAGATGGGTGTGAAGCTTGGCAATGAGGTGAGACCTGTGGGGACTGAGAGTTGCGGGGAGCCCTTCAGGTCTGGGATTCAGCCCCTGCCAGTCCAGGTGCTCGCCCTTGTCCTCCTGGGAGCACCAGCCCAACTGTCCATCACTCCCGGACCCCTCAACAGGTCGGCTACAGCATCCGCTTCGAAGACTGCACGTCAGAGCGAACCGTCCTGCGCTACATGACGGATGGGATGCTTCTCCGGGAGTTCCTCTCTGAGCCTGACCTTGCGAGTTACAGGTCCGCACAGCTCCCCCAGCTCCCACGGGAAGGGGAGCTGCCCACCCTTGCCTCCCTCCCGTCTGCTGCTCTCCTGACCTTCAGCACCTTCCTTTACTGTATCCTTTCATCTCTGGCTTTGCTCTCCTTCCTTCCCACCCTGTTTTCTCACTTTGGCCATTGTCTTCTTTTCTGACTTATCCACCAGTTCGTGAATCTTTATGGTTTTAACCGACCTAGAACTGAGATGGGCCCAGAGAGTCAGGGTTAGATTGTGGGTGCTGTTGTCTGCCCAGGCTGGGAGGTGCTATAGACTCACAAGCCCGCTCCTTCTCTGACTTTCTATTGTCTGTCTTAACTGGGATGATTGGCCTCTCCTTGGAGCCCCCTCCTCCCACATTTACCCTTTGGCTCTTTTCTTCTGTTTCTCTCCTCTGGGGGCCCCAGTGTCCCACCACCCCCCCGGCTCACTGCTGCCCCCGTTCCTTCCCCAGCGTGGTGATGGTGGATGAGGCCCACGAACGGACCCTGCACACAGACATTCTCTTTGGCTTGATCAAGGACGTTGCGCGGTTCCGACCTGAACTCAAGGTCCTGGTGGCTTCAGCCACACTGGACACGGCCCGCTTTTCCACCTTCTTCGATGACGCCCCCGTCTTCCGAATCCCTGGACGCAGGTTTCCAGTTGACATCTTCTACACCAAGGTGCCCCCTCAGGGAGGGCGGGCTTAAGTGGGAAGGCAGCAGAGCCTTGGAGGAGATTGGCCTTGGAGGGAAGGAAGGGATGAGAGTCCTGAGGGGAACCCGGATGAAGTGTATGTCGAGCTGGGAGGAGAGGAAGGGGTTTGCTGGAGCAGGTGGCCCTCCCGTGACCCCGCGTCCTCCTGCCCAGGCTCCGGAGGCGGACTACCTGGAGGCCTGTGTGGTGTCCGTGCTGCAGATCCACGTGACTCAGCCCCCCGGGGACATCCTGGTGTTCCTGACAGGACAGGTGCGATGTGGGGCAGGGCTGCTGTACGTATCCCGCGGGGAAGACTGGGCTGGCGGGTTGGCCCTGCGTGACTCTGGGTCCTGTGCTGCTCTCTCCACCCAAATCCAGGAGGAGATCGAGGCTGCCTGCGAGATGCTCCAGGATCGCTGCCGCCGCCTGGGCTCCAAAATCCGGGAGCTCCTGGTGCTGCCCATTTATGCCAACCTGCCTTCCGACATGCAGGCGCGGATCTTCCAGCCCACGCCCCCAGGGGCACGGAAGGTCAGTTGGAGAAGCCCACGTTCATCGTCCCTCATGGTTTGCGCAGTTAGCAGAGAAAAGGAAAGAATGCGCATGCCCTGTGCAAGGTGTGTCCTGGGCACAGCTGCGAGGCTGGGTGGCAGCCAGCCAGCCCCTCACTGCTGGCGCTGGAGTAAGAGGGTGACAACAGCAGGGACGGAGAGAGAGTCAAATGCATGGTCCAGAAAGTGAGTGTGGCAGAGATGCAATGAGAAGGGAGAGTCTGGGTGTGCCAGGAGGCAGGATTTGAACTGGATCTTTAAGGAAGATGCTGGGGGAGTATCAGAGGAAAGCCTAAGGGGTGTTTAAGGTCAGAGTAATCTAGCAGGCTTAGTGGAAGGCTCGCATGGCAAAGTAAAGGGATGGTGGTTAGAGAGAGCCTTTGATGGCAGGAGGAAGAGTGTGGACTTCAGACCAGTGAGTGGTCATCAAAGGACTGTGAGCAAAGATGTAACTTTCCACAAATATTTACAGAGCTCCTCCCACTTTCCAGGAACTGTTCTAAGGGATGAGGATACAGTGATGAACTAAACAAAGTCTCTAGCCTCAGGGAGTTTAGACTAACAGAGGTTAGGAAATAACACATAAATACATAATGTCAATTTGTGACAAAGGCTCCGAAGAAGTACAGTGCACATCCAGGGGAGTCGTGGTGGCGGGGAAAGAATGGCAGGAAGGTATTTTCCTTAGTGTGTAGGAACACCCCCTGTCTGATGAGGTGAGAGTGAAGCTGGAGCTGCAGCCAGGCAAGGGAGGCTGCCAGGCTGACATTTAATCCAGAAGAAGAGTGCGCCAAGTGGAGGGAATCATGCGCTTGGAGGATGGGTGTGAGGGCAGGGGTGGATCGAGGAACCCTGGTGCTCAGGGATGAGATCAGAAGGGTAGCCAGGGGCTGGAGAACTTGGGGCCTAAAAGAGCTTGGCTGTGATTGTCAGGTAGGAAGGTAACCACTGAAGGATGCAGGCAGTGATGTAAGAGGCTCACATTTTAAAAGGACCATTCTGGATGCCACATAACCAGGGGCAGGAGTAGAGCAGTGAGATTCATCAGGGGGTTTATTTTAGGAACTAACATAGGAAGGTGATTATGAAAGCAACAGTGGGAAAGATGGGGCAGGAGCCTGACACCCTCAACTCCCATCTCTGAAAAAAACTCCCTGAACCCTCTGCCTTCCCTTTCCTTGTTATGCCCTGCTTATCCCCACATCTCTCCCCTCTCTGCTGGTCTGTTCCCCTCTCTTGACCTTGGCCGCAGATTGCTTCAGCTCCTGCTCCTTTAACCCCGTTTGTCTACTCCTTATCTTCCAGAAATGACTTTTTCTGGGTAACTAGGTGGGTGGAGTTTCTGGGTGACCCCACATCCTCTCATTCAGGTGGTTGTGGCAACCAATATCGCTGAGACCTCGCTCACCATTGAGGGCATCATTTACGTGCTGGATCCAGGGTTCTGTAAGCAGAAGAGCTACAACCCCCGCACAGGCATGGAATCGCTCACTGTCACACCCTGCAGCAAGGTGGGCCTGGGCTGGAGTGGGGTCTCCACGGGGCGAGGGGGACAACAGGCCAACTCAGAAGCAGTGGGGATGGCTCAGAGCAGGGGGGTTAGCGGTCCACACCCACAGCCCCCAGATTTCTTGCAGAAATACCGCCCTTTCTCTTTTCCATCACCAGACTGTCAATGGGCCTGACAAACGGTCCTTTCTTTCCAGGCCTCTGCCAATCAGCGAGCTGGCCGGGCGGGTCGGGTGGCTGCAGGGAAGTGTTTCCGCCTGTATACTGCCTGGGCTTACCAGCACGAGCTGGAGGAAACCACGGTGCCCGAGATTCAGAGGACCAGCCTGGGCAATGTCGTGTTGCTGCTCAAGAGCTTAGGTGACTGGGCTCCCCAGTCCTCTGAGAGGGGAGGGTGGGGCTGCCATCACTGGTCACGCGAAGGACTGTCCTAACCCTGCTCATCCTTTTCCAGGGATCCACGACCTAATGCACTTTGATTTCCTGGACCCCCCGCCGTATGAGACCCTGCTGCTGGCTCTGGAGCAGCTGTATGCGCTAGGAGCTCTCAACCACCTTGGGGAGCTCACCACGGTGAGGTGGGAGGGCAGTGGGCTGGGGTGACCCCTCGAGGGGCGGAGGGACACCTGAAGGAGGAGTGACCTCAGCTCTCTCTTTCCTCTCCTTAGTCTGGTCGAAAGATGGCAGAGCTGCCTGTGGACCCCATGCTGTCTAAAATGATCCTGGCCTCTGAGAAGTAAGCCCTTGACTCAGCCGGGCCCCTGGCACACACACTGGCCATGCCTGCTTCTGTCTCTGGGGCCATCTTTGTGCACTTCCTTTTTCTCTCCACCACATTATTCTTTAACCAATAACAAGTTGTTGGGTAACTCTTATTGCCCTTTTGAGGTCCACAAGACACCATCCTGTCTTTGGTTATGATATCAAACGGGTGAGATAGCCAAGAATGTAGAAAATGTGGGGCATGAAGAAAATTGGAAGACTTTTTATCTGTGAGGAGTGCTGAGGGAGGGCTGGCTTGGAGACTTACTCTCTCCTCCGGTTTCCGACTAGAGCATTTAGATGCAGCTGTGGCGGGACCACTTTGTAATGCCATCCCTTGGCTGTGGTTGAAGTTAAAGGCATTCAGTTCAGTTCAGTTCAGTTCAGTCGCTCAGTCGTGTCCGACTCTTTGTGACCCCATGAATCTCAGCACGCCAGGCCTCCCTGTCCATCACCAACTCCCGGAGTTCACTTAGACTCAGGTCCATCGAGTCAGTGATGCCATCCAGCCATCTCATCCTGGGTCGTCCCCTTCTCCTCCTGCCCCCAATCCCTCCCAGCATCAGAGTCTTTTCCAGTGAGTCAACTCTTTGCATGAGGTGTCCAAAGTACTGGAGTTTCAGCTTTAGCATCATTCCTTCCAAAGAAATCCCAGGGCTGATCTCCTTCAGAATGGACTGGTTGGATCTCCTTGCAGTCCAAGGGACTCTCAAGAGTCTTCTCCAACACCACAGTTCAAAAGCGTCGATTCTTTGGCACTCAGCTTTCTTCACAGTCCAACTCTCACATCCATACATGACCATAGGAAAAACCATAGCCTTGACTAGACGGACCTTAATCGGCAAAGTAATGTCTCTGCTTTTGAATATACTATCTAGGTTGGTCATAACTTTTCTTCCAAGGAGTAAGCGTCTTTTAATTTCATGGCTGCAGTCACCATCTGCAGTGATTTTGGAGCCCCCAAAAAATAAAGGCTGACACTGTTTCTACCGTTTCCCCATCAATTTCCCATGAAGTGATGGGACCAGATGCCATGATCTTAGTTTTCTGAATGTTGAGCTTTAAGCCAACTTTTTCACTCTCCTCTTTGAACTTAAAGGAACTGCTAAAATGCACACCTTCTTCCTGCAGAACCCTCATGACCTTTTCCTGCCCCTGCCTCCTTGCACGACTCCCCTGTTGGTGTTTTATCTACAGCCTGACCTCACCTCCTGGACCCCCATCCTGCGCCCCTGCCACCAGAAGCAGTCTGCGCTCTGATTTGTAGCCATCAGCCCAGCCTGCAGCCCCCGCGTGAGGACATCCATCACACCGCAGTCCCTTTCCTGTTCACCGAGTCTGTTCTTCTGTGTCTTGCTTTGAGCTCTCATGTTTCTCCCTTCCTGCCCCAGGTACAGCTGTTCAGAGGAGATCCTGACAGTGGCTGCCATGCTCTCTGTCAACAACTCCATCTTCTACCGACCTAAGGACAAGGTCGTCCATGCTGACAACGCTCGGGTCAACTTCTTCCTCCCTGGTGGGGACCACCTGGTTCTGCTGAATGTTTATACACAGGTCCCTGCGCTTGGGTGAATGGGAATGAGGAGGGCACAGGGGACTCTGGTCCTGCTGTATAAACTTAACACCCCCTTTTTCCCTCCTCTCTCTTCACAGTGGGCTGAGAGTGGTTACTCTTCCCAGTGGTGCTATGAGAACTTTGTTCAGTTCAGATCCATGCGCCGAGCCCGGGATGTGCGGGAGCAGCTGGAGGGGCTCTTGGAACGTGTGGAAGTTGGTCTCAGTTCCTGCCAAGGGGACTACGTCCGTGTCCGAAAGGTCAGCATTTCCTTAGTCTAGTCTTCTGCCGTCCACCCATTATCTCCTGAGGAGCAGGCTTGTCTGGGGCCAGTGACCTGAGAACGTACCCCTTTCCCTGGGGAAGGTGGTTTCCCCTTGTGCTTTCTTCCTGGGGCACTGGAGGTTCTTACCTTCCTGGTTCTCCCAAAGTGAAGTGAAGCGAAAACCTGCACTAAAAAGGTAGCGAGTGCTGAGGGTCCCTGGATACCAGCCTTTCCCCTTGACTTCCTTTCCCGCCTGCTTCCAGGCCATCACTGCTGGCTACTTCTACCACACAGCACGGTTGACTCGCAGCGGCTACCGCACAGTCAAACAGCAGCAGACGGTGTTCATTCATCCCAACTCTTCCCTCTTTGAGGAACAGCCACGCTGGCTGCTCTACCATGAACTTGTCTTGACCACCAAAGAGTTCATGAGACAGGTGAGGGCACCTTGGCCTGCCCAGGCAGGTGGCTTGTGTGGGAGATGGTATTCTGGCATGCAAAAAACCCAGGTTCAGGTTGCTGGGACTGGCAGAGAAAGAGGAAAGCAACTTGGTTTAAGGTAGGATAAGACAGAAAGGCATCCATTCTAAAGCTGTCTCAGCATCCACTAAGATCTAACTGTTCATTCACTAAGTGCTAAATGCATTAACTCGGTGCTTCAGGGGCTGCTGTGATAATAATGGTGAACAAAGCAGGTGTGGCCTTTGTCCTGAGTGTATTTTAGTCTTTAGGTTCAGGCTTTTGTTTAGGGTTAGCTTACTTGTGCTCTTGAACAACATATAACAGAATGTTGGGATCTAGGGTATTAGAGCCAGATACCCATTTCCCTTGTCCTGCAGACAAAGGGGAAAGAAGAGGAGCTTTTTAAAAATCACACACATCTCAGAATCTAGGATGGACAAGAGAATCTTGCTGATTTTTTTTTCTCTCCTCCTGCAGGTATTGGAGATTGAGAGCAGTTGGCTTCTCGAAGTGGCGCCCCACTATTACAAGGCCAAGGAGCTAGAAGATCCCCATGCTAAGAAAATGCCCAAAAAAATAGGCAAGACACGGGAAGAGCTAGGGTGAAGAGCAGGGGACAGAACAATCAGAACCTAACACCAGCTCCTTTTCCTTCTGTACCTTATTTAATATCTATTAATAAAAATATTTTTAGAGTAAAGCTATGGGGAACTTTTTTTTTGGCCGCTCGGCTTGTGGGATCTTAGTTCCCCAACCAGGGATTGAGTCCTTGCCCTCCGCAGTAAAAAGTGTGGAGTCCTATGCCCTGGTAAATTCCATGGGGAACTTTTGAGATTCAGAAAAAAGTGACATGGAAATTGGATCTCATATATTCATGTAGATTTTATTATTTACAAGTTAAATTACACAGCAGCTTTACATAGCATGAGATGCAAAGTAGAGGAGGAGAGCGAAGAGGGGAGGTAACTGGCCCTGAGGCTCTCAGCTGCCTCCACCGCCTCTTTTTGTGTGTAGCAAAGTCATCAGTGCTGCCTTTGCCCCAGTTCCTGATCAGTCCTTGGAACACAGGTGTAAGTTGGGTTCTGGTTCCGACAGCCCCAGAGCCACCAGGGCTCCCACTAACAGCTTCTTCACAGGTGCGGGGGGTGAATGTGAAGGCATCAGCTAAAGCAAGAAAGGTTAATGTAGCTGGTGTGATGTTTTACTCTGTCACCCCGCACACTACCCCCCGCCCCCCACAGCCCTAGCACTCACTTTGTCTAGGCGATGGCGACAAATGAGGCCGCTGGAATTCAGGTAGAAGGTGGAATAGGCATCATAGGTCCTGGTGAAGGGAGAAAGAGGCTCACTGAGAGAGATGGTTATTGGTCCTAAAGTTTTAATTCAAGCATTTGTTTAAACTAGTAGTTCTTAAATCTTTGCTATGTGTTAGATCACCTGAAGATCTTTTAAAAATCCTGAGTTCTACCCTGGGCCTAATTAAATCAGGATGTCTGGCACCAATATTTTAAAAAAGATTCTTGGATAAAAAAAATCCAAGAATCCACTGTGCAGCAAAGTTTAGGAACTACCGGTATGGGCTTAAGCTAAGAATTTCTCGGGATTCTACTCTGTGCTGGAAATTTACCAAGTACTTTACCCAAGGCGTGTGAAGCACAACATACGAGACAGGTATTTTCATCTGTTCATTAAATATATGAATCCCTACTATGTGCCAGGTAATGTACATGAAGAAACTGAGTTCAGAAGCTTCCTATATACTCAAAGCCCCTATTTTTGCTATATTAAAGTAGACTAAAACAAAGCCTGCCTTCAAGTCAGGGTAGATGGAAGATTGTCTAGGAGACTAGCCTGCAGACTCGCCAAAGGGTGAGATTAGAAAGTTGCAGTGTGTTTCTTTTCTCACTTCTCTCACCGGTAAAGCTCCTCCTTGTCACGCTTATAAAAACGAAGAAAGAGCAGGTGGATGGGCAGTCCCACAAGCCGCCAGCGGGCTTGCAGGGTCCAATTCTCAGGGTGGCGTGTCAGCTGCAGAATTTCCAACCGAAGCTGTGCAAAATAGTTCCAGGCCAGGAAGCGGCAGAGAGTCAGTGACAGAATGTACCACGTCCGGCCTCTGAGAGGAAGAGATGGAGAAGAAATCTCATGACGGCACAATCAGAAATCCAAACTGTTCTCTGACAGAGGAACTGGGGACGGTGGTGAGAAGCAACTTAGGACCTTCTCTAATAAGTGAAAATAGCATTGGGTCCTTTTCCTGCCCAAGGCCCAACCCGTTCAGTGGATTCTCACTTGGTACGCATGTTCAGGATCTCATTGATGAATTCCACATCCGATGAGTAGAGAGTGTAGTCGTGGGAGTGAAGGAAGAGATTGGGAAGCTAGGTGGAAGAAGGCGGCGTGAGACCAGGAGGAAAGAAAAGATGATCCTACTCCTCAGTTTTCTATACTGAGTGTCTCCTTATTCTTGAGTGAAAGGTTATCTCATCCCTAATTCAAACCGAGGAGTATCTTTTCCTTGGGAAATGTTTGGATCATATTTTGACGCCTGTCTCATGGTTCCAAGAAAGAATCCAGTTGACTGACTAACTTCCTAGTTTTAAGAATTACCTACATCTCTCCCCATTTTGGACAAAGACCACTTTTGAATGGACTTACCTCTTGTCTCAGTCTCTCATACATGACAGCCAGGTGCTCCTCCATACTCGGATCTCCTGATGGAGTGGCAGGGGAAGGGTGGGTGGCTCCAGGGGCTTGGAAAGGTATCAGAGCTCCAGGACAGGGGCAGGGAGGCCCCTCAAACAGGCTCCTGAGCCCATCCAGGCAGCCGCTATGTAACTCTGGTCCTGGCCCCTCCTCCCCCTTTCCTGGGGGGAGAACCACCCATGGTGAGGTGAGGGCTTGGACCTGAGGGAGAGGCAGTGGGGGAGCTGGGGGAAGCAGTCGGGTGGGAGGGCTTGGAGGTGGGGAAGACCAGAAAAGAGGCAAAGACAGAGAAGTGGTTGTTGTGGAGTGAGGCCAAAGGGGTGGGAATGGTAGAGCCCATGGAGAAGACTGGTCCTGAGGAGGAAGAATAAAGGAGAAAAAAGATAAGAAACCAGCTGCCTAATGCCCCTCCATCCAAACTCTGCCCATTAACACGCTTCCAATCCACCTGCTCCTTCTGACAGGAAAGATCGAATTACTAGAGGAAAAATTCATCTCCATCTCTGCTTAAAATAGGATATACTTTCTTGTGACTTAAGTACAAATACCTATCCAAAATAGCAAATACGTTTAGATTTAAGATTCCAAACCTATTTGGGGGCAGGTCTGTCTCTTACAGCAAGATTCACAAGAGTGCATACTTAAGAATGAACAAATGAATGAATACCAAACAGGTCTCGTTATACTGTGGATGAAATGATATGGCCTCTAACACAACTCCAGGAGTATGTGAGGCGCCTGTTGCAGCGAAAAGAACATCTAACTGGAACTAGGAGACTTTGGAGTTCCAATTCTATAATGCAACGTTAGGCACTCTAATTCCCTCAGCCTGAATTTCCCATAAATGTCCTATAAATAAGGACGATGAAGCCACACTGAGTCACAATGAGGGCTTTAAGAGATAATAAATGTTCATAAAACTTTGAGACCTGTAAAGTAGTATATACATGTAAGCTCATCACTGGGCTCCTCTAATGACACGAAAAAGCCCAGGAGACTGTTAAAGGCTGGATGGACCTCACGATGCCCCTGGGTTACTGATGTTGAAACTGCGATGAGGCAGAGGTCACTCAAAGTCAGGCCTGAATCGAGCTCCTTCGTTTTCAAGGAGGCCCCGAGGGGTCTTATTTTCGGGGAAGGCGGGCAGGCCGCGCGGGTACCTCTGTCCCCGACGGTGTCCCGGAGGCGCCGTCTCCGCCGGGGGCGTGGCCATCTTGCCCGCCCGGGCACAAGGGCCCGAACCGGGTCCACTCGGGCCGGCCTTCCCGCCGGGACCGCTATCCCGGTGCAAGATGCGTGGGCTGCAGAGCGCGGCCCGCAGGTCCGTCTGGTAGGCTCCCTGGAGGCGCCGCGAACCTCTCTGCCCTCTGTCCTTCAAATCACCTCCAGACACAGGTAACCGCGAAGACGCGGGAGAAATGCGGGCGCGCCCCACCGCGCCAGCCTCAACCCCGCCTGCCCCCCAAGATCCGGGAGACAGACGTCCCGTGCGCGACAGGGCTGGCAGCGCCGCCCTCCGGTCCCTGAGGCCCCTCGCCCCTCCACGCGCCGCTCCGCACAGGTGGGAAGCAGCGGTGGGACGTCAGTACGCCTGCGCGAAACGGGACGCGCGCTCCGCCCCACGCGCAGGCTGAGGAGGGTCTCTCCCCGCCCCCTCCTCTCCCCTCCCGCTTCCTCTCGGCTCTCACCTGGGGACGAGCCTGATAGGCGCGGAGGCAGGGGCCGAGGCGCCGGGCCGCCCCCCGGCTGGGCTGGTACATGATCTTCCGGGAATGGAGAGAGCGCCTCCTGTGTCCGGCCTCAGGCCTCCGCACAGGGGTGAGCGCGCCCCGGAGCCGGCTTCGTGAAGGGGAAAGGAGGGGGGTGAGGGGCTGAGGGAGGGAAACGGAGATGTTGCGCGCTTGCGCACTGCGGCGGGTTCCAGGGAGGCGATGAGGCGCTAGCTCTACAGTAAGTGCGCCTGCGCCCGCCGAATCGGCGGCAGCCTCAGGGCGCTTGCGCAGTAAATTAGCGGCCTAGAGCACGGCTCTCACCTGTACGCTTGCGCAAAAGTAGGCGCTGATGGGTGAGGAGTGGGACTGACTGAAATAATGACCGCTGCAGTTCTCAGGAACGCTCGTGGTAAAAAATACTTTATTGCTCTGGTTAAAAATAAGATACAAATGACTTGGCACTGATTAAAAAAAAAAGCCTGTAGAATGAATAAATGAATGAATGAATACATCCACGGTGAGGGCAAGCTTTGACTAGGTCCTGTGTGAGATAGAAATAATAATGACTTTGAAGGTGTGAGAGGGGGCTGCGGTCACCAAGGCCTGGTGCTGCGACGTTCATGCAAGTTTCGAATGAACCTGGCGTTGAACATGTCCCCACCCATTGTCCAAGCCTGGGCTGGTGGAACCTGGGCCTGTGGAGGAACTGTGTGCATAGGTTCCTCCCCAGACCCATGCTGGGACAAGACCTGCTCCTCAATGGCACACCTAGTAGGTGGGAGGGAAATGGAGAGTGGGTTACACGGGTACTAAAGTGAGGATTAAGAGCACAGCTTCTTCAAGGTCTGTCAGGCTCTTGGACAAATGATGGGGTATGAGGCTGGAACCATTGGTGCTATGTCCAAATCTGAAACCCCACAGAGTGGTGCCAAAGGGAAGCACCAGAGTTGAACCTATGGGGAAAGAGGCTTGTAGGATGTTAGGTGGAAGGCTCTGTGGGAGGAGCTGGTGTCCAGTTCAGAGAGTGAGATTTAGGAGGAGTAGCTGAGAGTGATGTTAGAAAAGGGGTCAGAAGTGGTGAGAGGCTGGCAGGGAAAGGGCTCAGACCTCACCTATTCTCTGTTTCCTGTTCCCCCTGCTTCATTTCTTGGTTGCCTGTGGAAATACCAGGCATGTATATGGGAAGGCTGGAGTAGGTAGTGAATATGGCCTACTTGATTTGAGGGTAAGGAGATGAGTAACTTACCTGTATTGGGACATGAGGAATTCAACCGCCCATGGCGGCTATAGCTGCAGCTTTGGGCTACCAGCCCTGGGGGAGTCCTGCTGTAGAAGAAATGTGAAATGATGGGGAAGAGGCTACAGGATGAAAGATGAGTGGGTATGGAGGAATCAGGGAAGAAGAAAAGAACAGCACAGGAACAGAGAGGGGGTAGTTATCATTTCTATGGGGTTTAATACAAGTTGTGCCCCAGAAAAGGGAAGGGAGAGCAGTGTATACCCCCAAGGTTTTCTGGAGAAGTCCTGACTTGCTGCCTTATTATTTCTAGCTGAGGCAATGTGTTAACCATAAGGTTAAATGTGATCGAAATCATGTTATAAAAAGATTCAGGGGAATTCCCCAGTGGTCCAGTGGTTAGGACTCTGTGCTTCCCCTGCAGGGGGAACAGGTTCCATTCCTGGTTGGGATATTAAGATCCCACAAGCTACACAGTGCAGCCAAAAACAAAAAATGGATTCACATAAAGGCAAAAAAATTTTGCTGAACCAGGTGCTCTGATGTTTTGAGTTGGAAAACACGGTTACCTTAATTATGGGATACTTAGCCAGAGGGGAAGAGGGAGTGGCAAGGCTGAATTTAGGTAAAGGATTGCCTTGAGAAAGAGATCCAAGGGTTTAGAGAAGATAATACAAGAAACAATTAGGGGATTGTTATCAGAAGGCAATTAATTGGTTCCTAGAGATGTTAGTAAATTTTAACATCTCAGCAAGGGCTGGCCTGGGGTAAACAGTAGGAGTTACTAGAGAGAGAGCTAGAGGTTTCTGGAGAGAATGGAGGAATAGACATAGAAGCCTACATGGAGGGATCCAGTGACTATATTAGAGGAGACATAATCTGCAGGAGAAAATCCAGCAGTGAAGATGGGGACAGGCAGACACCAGATCCTGCGAGGGGAGCTCTAAGCCTCCTTGCTGGAAGATCTGCAGATCTCAGAGGTGAAGAAGAGGGCCAGAGGTCCTGAGAGCCCAGGAAAATACAGGGTGACGCACAAACGAGGCTGAGACCTTAAGGTTGGTTGGTTTGTTTTTTTCATTGAAAACGTCCATTTAAAAAACACAAAAGAGTTCACGCTTTATTCAGACAACACTGAGAGGGAGAAGAAAAAGGAGTAGTGAGTCAGAAAAGGGAGATCCTGCTCCCAAGGATTTGGGGGAACACATTAGGGGTACCTGAACTAGCACACATCCAGAGGGTAGGGAGGGAAGGATTTCTATAGCCTGGGTATGGAGCAGGGGAGGATTCTTGCTATGGAAGAAAGAAGAGAGGAAGGCCAGAGGAAGAGTTCCCCCATCATCATCATCAAGACAATCTCACAAGACAGGAATCTATCAGCATATCTAGCTACCGGGGAGGGATGGATGTGAGAGGGTATTCCAGGAGCTAATAGAGCCTTGAGACTCAGGCTTAGCTTCTGAAACTTGGCTAAGAGTGATCCTAGGGTGTTGGTTGGGATCTACTGCCAAGAAACAGACTCCTTCAGAGGACCTGGACCTGCGGAGGTGGTAGTGTCTATAGAAGCGTGGTGAGTCTAGAGTCCTACAGCAGACATCAGCTCGGGGGTCCCGACAGATTAACACATACACGAAACGTGGAGATTAAGAGTTTGGCAATGTTGAGTGGATCCCGTGGGGAGCTGGTAAGTCCCTGTCCTACCTGACCGGACTGCTACGAAGCAGCGTTCGTTCAGTGGCTGGCGTCAGCAGGCTGATAGGGTAGCTGCAGCCGGTAGCACAAAGCAGTATTAGAGCTACCAGCAGACAGTGCAGAGGGACTGCAGGAATTATTCCATGGACAAGACTCTTTTAGAAAGGTTTCCCTGGCAGAGGAGGCCTCTGGACCTTCTAGGATGTTCTAGAATCTGACAGCAAGCAAGAGTGTGCTTCTCTGGATAATTAGTATGAGCTGCCCAACCAAGAGGCCTAGCAGCAAATCGGGCTGTCTGTGGGAGCATTCAGAGCCCAAGTTAGGAGAGAAGGGCTGCTTTCTGTGGTAAGAAAAGCTATGAAGTGTTAGGCCACCTGGGACCCTGACCACCCAGTTGTCCAAGAAAGGGGTAAAGGGAATCCTATGGGTTCTTGTCAAGTTCCCCTAGATGCTGGGGGATGCAATGGGAGATTGGGTCTGGGGTTCTCAGGGAGAAGGGTCTCCACCCTCGCCAGGTCTCCCAGGGAGGGGAGCAGGTTAGCAGTCTGTCAGTATCGACTCTCATCAGAGCGGGGAAGGGAACTGGGGAAGGATGTTATGGACAGGAGAGGGGGAGAGGGAAAATGGAGGGGAGAGAAAAACAAAGAGAAGTCAGAGGTGAAGAGAAAGCTGGGGAGAGAAATAAAGGAGAGGCCCAGTCCCTGCCTGCCGGGGTGGGCTCCTGCCACACAAGGCACTGAGCTGGGGCCAGTGGCTCCCCAGGCTGTGTCAGAGACCCTGCCCCTCCCAGCAAGTGCTAAACCACGATTTCCCCCCCCACTCCACCAGTGGGTCTGCGTTTTTCCTAACCTTCCTCTAGGCACTAGCATCCCTAGGCTCCCCACTAAGTCCTGTTCTGCTCCTTAACTGTAATTTATTTCCAGACTATTTCCACACATATCTTCCAGTATATCCTCAAAACATCTTACGAGTCTCCAATCCTCCTGTCCCATTGCTTCATGTTTGATTTACACTGCCCTCTGCCATTTCTAACTGCCCCGTCTGACAGTCCTGAGGCTCCGTAATTCTCCAGCTCCCGTTACCTGGTGCGGCGCCGCTGGGCAGGGCTGCCCCCGGGGTCAGTAGCAAGCAGAAGGCGGGCGGTGGGGTGGGGGGGGCAGAGGCGCAGGGAACGCAGCAGTTCCTGCTCTGGCACAAAGGGGCGGAGGGGGCCCCGTTCTG
>SJYQ01017141.1:0-11516 GCA_006410935.1 Redunca redunca | reverse complement strand
AGCAAAAAAAAGCTTAAGAAATGCATGGGAATTCCGTGATCTTCCAGCGGTTAGCTCTTTCTGCTTCCACTGCAGGGCAGGAGTCCCCCCTGGTTGGGGGACTAAGATACTGGCAAGCTGCATGGCTTAAAAAAAAAAAAAGATGAGAAGAAAAGCAGTTCTATCAAAGAAGATAAAGAGAGACCGTGAAGCGAAAGTTAGAAAACAGAGGAAGCAATAAAAGTAGAAAACAGCGAAAAGAAGGGAACTTTGATGGCTCAGACGGTAAAGTGTCTGTCTATAATGCGGGAGACCCAGGTTCGATTCCTGGGTCGGGAAGATCCCCTGGAGAAGAAAATGGCAATCCACTCCAGGACTCTTGCCTGGAGAATCCCATGGACGGAGGAGCCTGGTGGGCTACAGCCCATGGGGTCGCAAAGAGTCGGACACGACTGAGCAACTTCATCATCATCATGATCATGTTAATAAACTGAAATGAGGGTGAAATCTCTTTTTTCTTTTCTGCATTTTTAAAGCCTTTTTACTCTGTAGTCGGGTGTCACTGGTTAACAGTGCTGTGACAGTTTCCGGTGGGCAGCACAGGGACTCAGCGTACATACGCCTGTATCCACTCTCCTGCAAACCCTCCCATCCCGGCTGCCGCTTAACACGGAGCAGGGTCCCCTGTGCTTCCAGCAGGACCTTGCTAGCCATCCGTTTTAGATACAGCAGTGCGCACAGACAGCAATAGATGCAGGCTCTAAGTCTCTAAGTACATTTGTAAGAATGAAGGTAAAATCTTTCCAGAGAAAGACAAAAAATGAAAAATCAAATCTATATCTGACACGTGTGCATGCTCAGTCACGTCTGACTCTTCGTGACCCCATAGACTGTAGCCCATCAGGACCCTCTGTCCGTGGAATTCTCCAGGCAACCATCCTGGAGTGGGTTGCTGTTTCCTGCTCCGGGGGATCTTCCCGACCCAGGGATCAAACATGAGCCTCCTGCATTGACAGGTGGATTCTTTACCACTGAGCCACCGGGGAAGCCCTCTACATCTGACACCTTATAGCAAAACAAACCCTTGACTGATTAAAACTGCAAACATAAAACAGGAAGTCCTAGAAGTATGAAAGAAAAAATGTTTGGATTTTAAAATAATATTGGAGTGGAAGAGATATTTCTAAGAACTGGCTGGAGCCCAGGAGCTGTGAATGACATTGTGGTCAGCTTACCTGTTTTCTTAGTATATAAAGAGTCTTATAAATCAGCAAGGAAAAGCCCACAAACTAATAGAGAGTTTGGCAAGGAAAATTTAAAAAACTGTTCGCAAAAAACTGTTGAAGTTGAAAAGAAAAAGAAGTACAAATGGTTTATAAACATGAGAGCGTTTGCTCATCTTCACTCAGTTAAAGAAATGTAAGTCCAAACAAGGAAATTTAAAAAAGGTTAACTTATCAGATCAGGCAAGAGTTAGAAGTCTGGTAACAGTAAAGTCAAGGGTACATGGAAGCAGATACAGTTGTGCTCTGGTGGTGAGAATGTAAAGAGGTGCTTCCTTTTAATAGGCAACTTGAAAATAGCTCTCAGAGTTTAAAACCACACACCCTTTGATCCAGCAGTTCTGTTTTAGCCGCTTATTTTACCGGAATACTCTCATATATTTGCACAGATAAAAGTACAAGGACGGATTGCAGCTTTATTTGTAATAATAAACAATTGAGAACAACTTAAATATTTACACACTGAGAATTATTTCAATAAAAGATGATGCAACAATCTAATGCGTGGGATACCATACAGCTATTTTTTTTAAAAAAAGGAGGTGAAATTACATATGCTGAAACAGAAAGATCTCTGTGATTCATTGTAAAGCGAGAAAGAAGCACGTACAGAGAACAGTATATAAATATTCATCCACAGGAAGACTTATAAGAATGTTTATATGGAAAATTTTTGGAAGAAGAGAGAATAAAGATTTAACTCAGGAGCTAGGGTAAACCCAGTGGTCTGGGATAAAGAGAAGGATTCATTTTTTACTATATCCTTTTGAATATTTTAAATGTATGTGGCTTTCATAATGAGAATTAAAACAGCTAAGTACACAACGCAATCAAATTCAATAAGGGAAATTCCAAATCTCTTTAATGGCCCTGTATGACTTCCAGGATTAGGTCCAGAAGCCCCACCTGGCATGGAAACCTCCTGGTAAAGCGACATAGGTGACCTTGCTCACCCTGTCTCCCAGCACTTCTCTTGGTCAAAAAATGAGTGAATAAATAGATAGATGTATGAAAATGTTTTTAAAAAGCTTGCACTGGTGTTTCCAATGAACATCACATTTTGACTAAATGAGCTTTGAAAGCTTATGACCTGCTATCTTGTAATTGTCTTCAGTGTATTTTTTTCTTAGCTTCACTGAATACTTTTGAAAGGGTGGAGGTCTAGGAATTGGGAACTCATTGGAATCTCCCAAACCCAGCTTTCCCATTTTACAGACTAAAAATGCCAGGCTTCTTTCTTCGTAGTCTTTTTTTAAAAAGAGAGAGAGAATGGAAAGCTCATCCTCATTTCTTCTTACAGCTTTTTAATTACTCACTTTGGGCTGAGCTGTCCTTGCTGCACGCAGGCTTCTCCAGCTACAGTGAGGGGGCTTCTCTTGTTGTGGAGCAGGGGCTTCCAGCACCCCGCCTCAGTAATTGCTGCTCAGTGGGGGCTCAGTAAAGAACACAGGAGACCTGAGAGGTGGGCTCGAAGTCTGGGTCAGGCAGATCCCCTGGAGGAGGGCACAGCACCCCACTCCCGTGTCCTTGCCTGGAGAAGCCCATGGACAGAGGAGCCTGGCGTGCTATGGTCCGTGGGGTCACCAAGAGTCAGACAGGACTGAAGCGCTTTAGCAGGCACGTGTGAGCTCAGCTGTTATGGTTCACGGGCCCTGGAGCCCGGTCAGGAGTTGTGGTTCATGGGCTTAGTTGCCCCTCAGCGTGTGGAATCTTCCTGGACCAGCGGTGGAACCTGTGTCTCCTGTGTTGGCGGCTGGGTTCCCATCCTCTGTACCACCAGGGAAGCCCCTCTCTTTGCAGTTTTGATGGATGTTTCCAAATGAAATGATGCTGGTCTTTTTAAGATGTCTTCACTTCCCTTGGACTGCAAGGAGATCCAACCAGTCCATCCTAAAGGAGATCAGTCCCGGGCGTTTATTGGAAAGACTGATGCTGAAGTTGAAACTCTAATACTTTGGCCACCTGATGAGAAGAGCTGACTCAGTGGAAAAGACCCTGATGCTGGGAAAGATTGAGGGCAGGAGGAGAAGGGGACGACAGAGGATGAGATGGCTGGATGGCATCACTGACTCGATGGACGTGAGTTTGAGTGAACTCCGGGAGTTGGTGATGGACAGGGAGGCCTGGCGTGCTGCAGTCCACGGGACACGACTGAGCGACTGGACTGAACCCTCCCCGACATTGCTGCTCCTTTAGCCATGCCTACCATAGCCATAGCTCTGTCTTCTTGAGCACATCATCACCTCAGTGTCTTTATTCCTTTACCTTTTTCTTGCATGAATGTCTCTGATTCCTTCCTGAGAATTGTTCCTCATCCATTACGGCCCACTTGGAAGGAGGCCTCTTTTATGAGCTCTGATCTGACACTTTCAGGCAAAATTAGCTTTTCTGTCATCTCTGCGCTGGGAGGCCTTTAATCTGAGGGAGGCCAGGTGCGCCCTCATCCCATCTGCTCCGTAAGCCTCCTGAGGACTAGATGAACCTGAGCCCTCTTCAGAGCAACTGAAGGCCGGCTGGCTCCCACCGGAGGTCAGAGGGTTCGGGCGGTGAGGACTCTGCTGATGACAGTCTTGGCTCCACACTGGCTTGGGCACGTCACCTCACAGAGGACGGGCAAGAAGGGACCAGCCGGGGCGATCATGTCACACGCATGTATGTGGTTTACGAGTTCCCTCTTTCACTCTTTACCTTTCAAAGCAAGTCATCTTATCCTCATTTTGGAAATGCGGAAATCTAAGGCTCAGAGACTCGGATGGTGAAGAGTCTGCCTGCAGTGCAGGAGATGGGGTTTGATCCCTGGGTGGGGAAGACCCCCGGAGAAGGGCTTGGCAACCCACCCCAGTATTCCTGCTTGGAAAGTCCAGGGACAGAGGAGCCTGGCGGACGCCATGGGGTCGCAGAGTCGGACACGACTGAGCAGCTAACACTTTCGTGGCTCAGAAGATTAAGTAAATTACCCGAGACGGTGGCGGAGTTCGGTGTCAAGCTTGGGACTTTCGGGTTATTCCCGCTGAGTTCTGGAATCCCCTTCCGGGAGGGAGAGGTGGAGACTGACGCAGCCGTGTTCTCCCTCGAGGGGCGCGACTCCAAGCTCCGCTCTCCGCCGTCGAGGGGAGCAGGGCGGCCGGGCGAGGAGACGGGGGGCGGCCCCTCCGCGCGGCTGTCCTCTCCTCCCCGGGAGCCCCGGGAGCAGGGCTGAGGGGCGGGGAGCGGGCGCCCTCCCGGCCGCGGGCCGGGCTGCGGGTGCGCTGACCCCAGCCCTGTCCTCCCTGAAGGCCAGCTGGGGCGGCGACGCTTTCTGGAATAACACCCGGAGGGCACGCACACTTGGCAGGCTCTGGAGGAGGAAATGCGAAACTCGTGCCTGGTTGGGGTTCCTTCACATGTTTCTCATCGACCGACCAGATTTCGCTCCAGTTTTTTATGGCTCCTCTGAAATTTGTAGGGAAATCGAAAGCCAAGCGTAGGCCTGGGCTGAATTGTGGTTGCTCTCGCAAATACCCCTTGTCCCCGACTCCTTCCACCACTTAGAGAAAATCATTATTGCAGTAAAAGTTCTTACTCATAGTTTCCAGGGGCTGGAATTTCTTAGTTTGTCAGATGGATGACATGAGAGCAGTACGGTTGGATGAGTCTGTGTGGAATCTGACAAAAGACAGTTAAAGGTAGATACTGAAAATTCTACAGGTAGGATGGACTGCAGCTTCAATTCCATTCAAGAAGTGTTTTAAGCACCTATTATGTATGAGGTGGGACCAAAACTGTATACAGAGCTAAGTCCTACTTTTCTTAGCAAAGTCCATGTCTTACACTGCTGCTGCTAAGTCGCTTCAGTCGTGTCTGACTCTGTGCGACCCCAGAGACGGCAGCCCACCAGGCTCCCCCGTCCCTGGGAATCTCCAGGCAAGGACGCTGGAGTGGGGTGCCATTTCCTTCTCCAACGCATGAAAGTGAACAGTGAAAGTGAGTCGCTCAGTCGTGTCTGACTCTTCGCGACCCCATGGACTGCAGCCCGCCGGGCTCCCCCGTCCGTGGGAGTTCTTGGTGAGCTCACTGTCTTCATAGTCCTGAGCTCAGATGATGACGCTGCCAGTGGCCCAGCTGCTGAAGCTGGAAACCCTGGGACCTTCTCTGATTCTTCTCCCTTCCTTATAGCCATATTTAATCCAGTCCAAGTGATATTTTGTCCGCAACTTAAAAAATTGCCCTCTCATCCCTGTTGCCATAATTCAGGTCTACATCTTCATCATCTCTTGCCTGAATGTTCCAGTGGGTTTCTGAGTTTGCTTCAACTCATGTCCATCGAGTCGGTGATGCCATCCAACCATCTCATCCTCTGTTGTCCCCTTCTCATCCTGCCTTCAATCTTTCCCCGGATCAGGGTCTTTTCCAATGAGTCAGCTCTTCTCATCAGGTGGTCAAAGTGCTGGAGCTTCAACATCAATCCTCCAATAAGTATTCAAGATTGACTGGTTTGGGGTTCCTTTAGGGTTGACTGGCTCGATCTCCTTGCTGTCCAAGGGACTCTCAAGAGTCTTCTCCATGCTGGGGACTCCTAACCTAATCCAAGAGGGTCAGGGAAGGTGCTATTTAAGAAGAAAGACTTACCCAGGTGAAGAAAATAATGTGAAAGAGAATGCAGGTGGAGTCGGCAGCGAGGCAGAGGGGAATCCGCGATGCCAGGTAGGAGGGGTTACCATGCTGAGGCCAAGAAAGAAGCAGGCAGAGGGGCTAGTGAGCATACACCACCAGCAGGGGGCAGCAGGGCCTCGGGGCAGCTCCAGCCCTTCCTGGCTCTGAGGCAGAATGGCCAGGGCTGGGCTCACGGCTTGGCTTGGGCAATGGACCAGGATCCAGCTAACTAGAATCCTTAGCTAGAAACCTTTGTCAACAGCCAGCAACTCTGACCAGATTATCACTCAGTGAGGTTGAGGAGCTGCCACTTCATCTTTGTGGCTGTGGAAAGCCTTGCAGGGCACCAAGCAGAGGCATTAGCTCAGGTTCGAAGTTTAGGCTGATTTGTCCAACCGCAGTTTGGAAGGGAGATTGAAGACTCCAAACTGGAGTCAAGAGGAATGGTCAGGGGGCTTTCTCAGAGGAAGCAGAGGCCTGGCCTTAAGAAGTGGCATCCATCAGAGTCAGCACCGCCGTGAGCAGAGAGAAGCTAAGCAACAGCCTGAGGGGAGCCAGGCAGGAACTGGGGTCTCTTACTCTTCCTCGCCAGAAGCCCATGTTAGTCAGACAGAACAGTGGATTTGCTGACCATGATTTGACTCAGTGAGGAAGCAGTTTCTTTTTTAAAACACCTTTACTGAGGTATAATTGATATTAAAAATCTGTGCATATCTAATGTATATAATTTGATGAGTTTGGCCATATGCATCTGCGAAAATGGTATAGATGATCTTATTTGCCAAGCAGAAATAGAGACACAGACGCAGAGAACAAGTGTATGAACTAAGGGGGAATGTGAGAGGGTGGGCGGAATTGGGAGACTGGGATGGACACCCGCGTAGTATTGATACTATGTGTAAGCTGATAACTGTGAGAACCTCCGGGAGAGCACAGGGAACCCTGCTCAGCGCTCTGTGAGGACCTGAAGGGGAAGGAAGCACAAAGCAGGGACATATGCGTGTATGTAAGGCTGATTCATTTTGCTATGGAGACTAACAGAACATCGCAAAACAATTACAATAAAAATTAATTTAAAAACCCCAACAAAGTGACAAACATATCTATCCCCTCCAAAAGGGTTCTTCACAATAGAGACTCAGCAAAGGAGCAGACAGAAGGAGCACGAGGTTCTGAGTGCCCCACGCGGGCCAAGGCGCGTCCCCTTCGGCGTTTGGAGGCATCGGCACCTCGCCTGCGCCGAGGACACCGACGTTTGTGACAGCTTGTGGTTTGGCCTCCCCCTGGAAACTTTTTCACGAGGCAATTGAAGAATCTTGTTCATTATCCCGAAAAGCAGCTTGAGCTTTCACGGTTGTGCAATCGCACCAAGTTAAATTTTTACAGGCCCTTGGTTGGCCTGGCGCGGGTGAAACGTGAGCCTGCAGGGTGGGTGTGAGGCGGACAGGGAGTCAGACCGTGGTGGAATCGGCCACACCGCGGACTGGCCTTGGTCTGTGTTCGTGTCCGCCGGTTCCAACTCAGGGGTGCTTGAGGGCTAGCATTTTGGTCTGGAAAAACCATTAATGAACAAAATAATCGTTCATGTTTTCTCTAGCTTTCTAATCATGTTAAAAAATCTGTTGTTTTATTTTTTTAGGTCTCTTGACTTCCATTAATTTTTTTTAAAGTTTTTATTTTATATTGGAGTATGGCTGATTATCAGTGCTGTGACATTTGGACAGAGAAGGGGCTCAGCCACACAAATCCATCTTTCCATTTACCCTCCACACTCCCCTCTCATCCAGGCTGCCACGTAACACTCAGTTTACTGTTCCCTGTTTAGGACCTTGCTGTCTACCCATTTTAAATCTAGCAGAGTGTACATATCCGACTTAGAGAATGAACTTACGGTTGCTGGGGCAAGAATAGGGGGAGGAGATGGTGAGGGAGTCTGGGATCGACATGGACACTTGGAAAATCTGCTGTTTTAACCAAAGGGAGAAAAATCCCTGCCATAACAGAGCAAGGGGTCAGGGAGAGTTGGACTCTAACCCCTAATGTTTTCCTCTCTCCGGTTCTAGAGAAACTTAATGAGATACACCCTTCTCTGGGTCTCGTGTCCTCGTCTGAAGATTCTTCTGTGTGATAACCCCAGGCTTCTATTAAGTCTTTGCATTTTGAAATGTCAGCTCATAGTAGGTTCTCAATATATATCTGAAAATTGGAGGGATGAGCCTTGTATGCTAAGCTCAGAGCTGTTAATGAGAAATACATATATGTATACCTATGGCTGATTCATGTTGATGTTTGGCAGAAATCAACAAAATTCTGTAGAACAGTTATCCTTCAATTAAAAAGTAAATAAATTAAAACAAACAAACCATTAAACACTCAAAAAAAAAAAAGGCCCTTCGTGTTTCAGCTGTTCTGTCAGGTGGTGGCTGGACACAGGCCCACGGGCACGCACACCGGCTGTCCTGTCACAGACGGGAGGAAGGCAAGAAAAAGACGGCCGTGCAGCATCTGTACAGAGGTTTGCCAGATGTGCAGGAAAGGCCATTCACAGCAGGGAAAGTCAGGGACAGCCCTGGTGGGCCAGCGGTTAACAACCCATGCTCCTGGGCAGGGGACACAGGTTCGATCCCTGGTCGGGGACCTGAGATCCCACATGCTGCAGGGTGACAACGGAGCCCAGTCCATCTCCACTCAGCCGCCCCCACAGCTTTCCACTAACAGTTGCTCTTCAGCTGAAGCTTCAGCTCCCCACGGTCCCTACTCTCATCAAGCAGAACGCACATGACCATCTGGCGGGGGATCGCTGCATGGTGTGTGAAGCTTTCCTAGAATAATGGTTTGAATTACTTTTGTAAAGCAGCAGAACCCTCTTTCCATATTGAACTTTACTTAGAGGAACAGCATGAAAACAGCTGTGGTCAGACATCAGCAACTACAACATCATAAATATTTACCAGGCATTTATAATCTCCTAAGCGCTGTGCTATGCACTTGCCATGTATCTTCTCATTTAATCTTTATTACAGTCCTACAATGTGCTGCTTATAAGACAGGATTATTTCTATCCTCTTTTTAGAAAGGATAGCGGTAAAGAACCCGTCTGCCAATTCAGGAGGCGTGAGAGACCCAGGTTTGATCCCTGGGTTGGGAAGATCCCCTGGAGGAGGGATGGCAACCCACCCATGGTTCTTGCCTGGCGAATCCCATGGACAGGGGAGCCTGGTGGGCTATGGCCCTCAGGGCTGTGAAGAGTCAGACACGACTGAGCACAGCCGGGACTGAAGGTGATGGCTCACAAACGCAGAGGTCCGGCGGACGCAGGCAGTCTGTCCTCGGCGCGGGTCCTCACGGCACAGGAGGTCAGGCAAGCCCGCCTGGAGTCTGCCTGCTCGCCTTCCTCCTGCGAGGGCAGGGGTAGCTAAGCCTGAGCCTCCTGCTCCAGCTCAGGAATTCAGATGCTTTACCAGGATGCTGTGTGACGTGATTTAAGAAACATTGCTCTGGTTTCTTCTCCGGAGCAAACCACCCTACAGAGTCCACGTTCTGCCACGTTGATTCAACATGAAAGGGGTCCTGTGGCCAAGTGAGTCTTCAGATGCAGAAGGAAGTGACAGCCACACACACACGCACACGGGTGTTGTATGACTCCCTTTACGTGAGATGCCGTCCAAGACGGGTAAGTCGATAGAGAGGGGAAGTGGACTGGTGGTCATCCAGGACTGCAAGATTGAGGAGCCGTTAATGGATGATTAATGGCTACAATGTTTTGCGTTTTTTTTTTTTTTGGAGTGACGAACGTTCTAGAATTGATTGTGGTGATGGTTAACTCTGTGAATACCCTAAAAACCATGACTTGTACCATTTAAATTGAGGAACTGTATGTTATGCGATTTATAGCTCAATGTGGCTGTTAAAAAAACCCAAAACAAAAAATAAAAATAAACACAGCAATGATTCCGAGTCAAAAGGAATCACGACACAGCTGCTGGCAGCAACATGACCACTCTTCCAGGGACACACGCAAGGAGAAGAGGGAGCCCTCAGGGGACACTGGGGAGGATACCAGATCTTCCTGGGAGTCCAGCAGTGGGGACACGCCTCAGGCAGCTGAGAAGCTGTGTGGGTGATCTTGGTAGAGCTGATATTGTGCAGAAGCCTAGAGCCACGAGAGTGCAGGGCTTGTTTGCCTCGCACGCCCAAATAACAGATGCTGTGAGGAGGCCCCAGGGGAAGAGGACTGCAAGACAGGCAGGAGCTCAATGATCCCATTCTTTGAATCATTCATTCATCCATTCATTTCTTTTTTCAGAAAATATTTACACGGGGTAAAGGATGTGACCGAAGTGAAGAAGGCTGACAGCTGATAACGAGGGAGAGGACGGCTCCCTGGATTGGCTGGTCGGGGAAAGGCTCTTTGAAGATGTGACTTAAAACTTAGTTCTAAAGGAGGAACTGGGCTTGGAAGATCCACCGAGAAGTATGTAATATGCAGTGGACACATGGTGTGTGTGTGTCGTTGTTAAAAAGAATAGGCATGTATTCAGATGATATTAGGAAAGATGGAGCATGCTCTGTGGGAGACAGTTGAATGTGTTTATAGACTGTGATGAAATCAGTAGAGAACAAACTGAAAGCTAAGGGGATGGTTGATGAAAGAATGTTCCAGAAGACCTGAGAAGAGAGGGATTCTGTCTCGCAGAATGGAGACTGGACGTACAGTTCCGGTGCCAGGACAGGAAGCAGAGCCCCCCCCTGCTAGTTCCTGTGATCCCTGCTGCTGAAGAGGAGCCTGTCTGCTGAAAGAGGCGGCCGGGAGCGAGCTCCGGGTTTTGAGGGGTGGGAAGGACCGTGGAGTGGGCGGGGGGCTGGCCAGGGCTGCGTATAAGGCGTCCGGGGGGCCGGGCACCGCACCACGGCCTCGGGGCTCGCAGGTGCTGGGGCCAGAGGACACGCTACGCAGTGTTGAGTGGCTCTCGCAGAGCACGGTGCTGGGGGGGGCTCGCAGGTGCTGGGGCCAGAGGACACGCTACGCAGTGTTGAGTGGCTCTCGCAGAGCACGGTGCTGGGGCTTTGGAGGTGGTTTGACCCTGGTTGGACTGGGAAACGAACAAACTGAGCAGGAAAGCGAGGTAAGATCGACACTGACATTAAAGTCTAGACCCGGACATAAAGGAAGGAAGTGATGTCGAGAAGGAGGGAAAAAGCAGAAGAATTCTAATGAGTCAAAAGCCAAACAAGCATAATGGGAAGAAGGGAAGGCATCAGAAGGGAGCTAGTTCCTTGTTACTCTATGGTAGCCCTGCACACACACATTAAAGTACTTGCAAGGATAACAGTAGCTACTTGTCACTGTCAGAAGAAAGGCAAAGGGTTTGACCTACATAATTTCATTTAATTCTCATAGCACATAACATAATCCCCATTTTACTGATGAGAAAACTGAGGCTTAATGAGGTTAATTACATTGCGTGGAGTTTATAGCTAGGAAAAAGAAGAAACTGTATCTGTCTGATGACACCAATGCCCACAACCACCAGACAGATACACATTTCTTGCTGTAAAACAGTCTATGACTCCTGCACCCTCGTGTTAAGAGCTGGTAACCCAGGCCAGTCATAGTAACCC
>SJYQ01017140.1:20391-63640 GCA_006410935.1 Redunca redunca | reverse complement strand
CCAAAGTATTGTGATGATGGAGGCTGACAAGTCTCAAATCTGCAGGGTGAGCTGGCAAGTTTTGAAGATCCAGTGCTCTGGTCTGAATGTTTGTGCACCCCCCCGCCACCGCCCCTCTCCAATTCATATGTTGAAATCCTAATGCCCACTGGGGTGGTGTTAGGAGGTGGAGCTTCCAGTAGTGATTAGACCCTGAAGGCAGAGCCCTCCTGAATGAGATGGATGCCCTTAGGAAGAGGCTTTCGGTCCCTCCCTCACCCCTTCTGCCTGTGGGGATACAATGGGAAGTGTGCACCCCAAAAGAGAACCCTCACCTGACCATTCTGGCACTCTGATCTTGGACTTCCAGCTCCAAAACTGTGAGAAATAAATTTCTATTGTTTATAAGTCTGTGGTATTTTGTTATGGTGTCCTGAATGGACCACGACACACAGGAAGAGCCGCGCTGCAGTTCAAGTCTCCTGGTAGAATTCCCCCTTGCTCAGGGGGATGCTGGAGAAGGAAATGGCTACCTGCTCCGGTATTCTTGCCTGGGAGATCCCATGGACAGGGGAGCCTGTGGGGCTGCGGTCCATGGTGTCACAAGAGTTGGGCATGGCTTAGCGACTGAACAGCGACGCCGGGGGAGGTCAGACTTATGGTCCGTTCAGGCCTTCAGCTGATTGGATGAGGTTCACTCAAATTATGAGGGACAATCTGCTTTACCCAAAGATCGCCAATTTCAATTTGTATCTCATCCCAAAACACCTTCCCAGAAACATCCAGATTAATGTTTGATTGAATATCTGGGTACCAGCCCAGGCAGATCAACACATAAAATTAACCATTGCAGTGGGGTACAGCATCTGGATTATTATATATACTTGTGAATGTGTAGCAATTAAATATACACACGCACACATGAATGAATGGAGCTCCTCTTTTGAAGAAGGAAAGGAAGGAAGCTTCCCTGATGGTCCAGTGGTTAAGAATCTGTCTCTCAGTGCCGGGGGCATGTGTTCCATCCCTGGTTGGGGAATTAAGATGCCACATGCCAGCCAAACGCCTCAGCCAAGACCTGGTGCAGCCAAATAAAATAATCAAATTAATATTTAAAAAGAAAGTAATTGAATTTTTTTTAAAAAAAAAAAAAGAAGAAAAGAAAGAACCAGCGTTGGGTGGAGAGAGTACCTCCTTGTTTCTTTCTGCTTAGGAAAAGCGGCTGGCAAAGGATATGACACCTGGTCTTGGATGACTAAGAGCGACCTTGACTTCAGAGCTTTTAAAAGTTGATGTCAGCCAGCGGCAGAACTTCCTGTCTGCCTGGATTTTCGTAGGACCTGAGAAAGGCAATTGGCTGATGTGTGTATGAGAAGTGGACACACATACACGCTTGTGAGGCAGTGTAACAGAAAGATTAGGAGGTGCAGGGACTGTGGGGACCCACTGCAGAGTTAGAACCCCAGCTCTGCTGCTGACTTGCTGTGTAACTGCAGGCAAGCTACTTAAGCTCTCTGGGCTTGGATCTCTCATCTACAAAACAGGGAAATAACAGATCCCATTCTTCGTAGGTTGTGGGGATTAAATGAGGTAGTAGCTGTGAAGTGCTTACAAAACTGCCTGACACATAAGCACAGAAGTCCTAGAAATTATCTCTCTCTCTATCATCATCATGAAGTATTCAATAAATGTCACTTGTTCATATGTCAACATGGTTATTCGTAAGCAGGCAACATACACTACAGGAAAATAAATGGGAAATTTATTCCCAGACTCCACTATTACAGAGCCCGTGCCTGGACACTGCTTCATAAGAAGATGTATGCTTTTTGGTACTTCATTAATGAGATTCCACTGCATAAGATCCAGATTGTATCTGCTTTAAATTAATTTTATTGTCTAGTAAACAGTGTTACAGCAAGATGCTGACATGGTGGTGGAGGAAATTAGGCATGTCAGGTTTGCAAGGATCACCTGCAGTGAATCGGGGTGGGCTCTCCCCTGCTCCCCACACGCTCAGCGAGCAGGCAGGCCACCTGAGGCTCAGGTGTGCCTGAGGCTACAGAGAGGCGCGTGCAGAGAATGCCAGCTGGTGGGCCCCAGTATGCTCCAGCTCCTTCTCCCTGACAAATGGCTTCACAGATGATGCCAGCTTCATGCTCAATTAATCTTGGTTGAATTGATCATCCAGTTATAAAGAAAACCATTAGCACTAAAGCAAAACTTCCCAAAGAGCTTTTATGGGGAGGAGGAAAGGAAGTGAATTGGTTTTTTAAAGGAATTAAGATGATGAACTGTGTTTGAAAAGAACACAGCACCAGCCTTCTCTCTACCCAGCTGACTCAGCCCTAAGGGGGTGGGATAATAAGGTGATTTTTTTTTTTCACCTCTTCAGCTCAGGAATTGTTAAGAGGAAATATTTTTTAAATAAGCAAGTGCATATAAAGCTTATCACAGGACAGACTTAATTGGAAGCCAAGAAACTTTATACACCATGTATTCTTTTAGTTCTTCAACAATACGGGGGTTAGGTAGGATTATTTTTTACTCATTTTATAGATTAGGAAATGCAAAAAAGAGATGAAGTTATTGCCAAAAATAGTTTGTTCAGTTTTCCAACCTGAACAAACGTTTTGGCCAACCTAATTGCCTGGCCTCTGTGACTAGTGGTTGACAAGGGATCCAAAGCCTGGCTCTTGGGCATTTGCTACACGTATTCTATTCCTCTGTTTCTATTAGAACCCAGATTCCACCTGGGCCAGTCCCCTGCCTCACATTTAATTCTGGTGCTCATTGTCTTATTCCTGAAATCTTACCTTCATACTTGTAATGAAATGAAAAAAAAAGAAATCTTTTACTTTCATACCACATGTACATCTTCAAAAAGATAACTGTTACTACACATGTGATACACATGCATTTCAGAAACAAAGCAACAATTAAAAATGCCAGGAAGCAAACAAGAAGAAAATAAAAATTATTCATACTCCTCCACTTTTTATAACTCTTGTGACTGTGTTGGTATACCTCCCTCTAGATTTTTTTTTCCTGTGCATATCCTTGTGTTTTCAAGCAATAGTGAGGTTATATACTGCATGCTCTATTGTAATTTGATTTTTTTAACCCAACAACAGAAAGTCCTTGCATTTAAATAAACACATTTCCAAGACATTATTTTTAATTCTTAAATAGCATTTCATCATATGGATACAGGATAACTTATTCAATTAATTCTTTTTGGACAATTAAATTGTTTCCAAATTTTGAGATTAGTGACAAGGCCACTATGAACACCCTTGTGCCTTAATGTATATGCACATTAAAACAATTTGAATTAAATTAATAATTTTAATTAGCTTTTATAGTATTATTATTATAAATCCCTATTCATTCAAAAGGTTTATTTACAAACTGCTACCATTTTTCATTTCAAGGTACTTATCTATTAAGGGAGGTGATCTGAAATTAGTAGCAAGTTCTATACTTTTCATTAACATGGATCTTGATTTCATTAAAATTGTATGAATTCCACATTAAAACCGTTGTGAATTGTGTTTTAATTTTTTAGAGGGTGACTGATGACATATGAATAAAACATAGAGAAAGCAGCATACTCTGCAACAAGCTCTCAGGAGGCCTCCCTCTAAATCCTGGGTCCCAGGAGTCTGCAGGGGGCTGGCACCAGCACTTAAGACCTGGGGTCTCCACCTCCGTGCATACTGGCCATGCCCCCTGCCACCCTTTGGGTTCGGGTCCTCACTAGCCTCTTCCTGAGACCTTTCCCCACCTCCTACCTGATTTCCCACCTCCTGGAAACCTCTCTTCTCCAAAACATTTTACACAGTGTTAGCAAATACAGCTCACACGCTAGTCTGATATTGCTTGGCTATCCAAAAATCTTCAGAGTGCTTTCTTATTAAAGATTAAGAGGGGAACTTCCCTGGCCGTCCAGTGGCTAAGAATCTGCCTTCCTATGCAGGGGACTTGGGTTTGATCCCTGATCGGGGATCTAAGATCCCACATGCCATGGGACAACTAAGCCTGTGTACCACAAGTAGGGAAAAGCCCACACACCACAAGGAAAGATTCTGCAAGATCCCGTGTGTTGCACCTAAGACCCGATGCAGTCAAATATATAAATAAAACAGAAAACATCAAGAGGAAGAGATTCAAGCACAACAAAAGGTCTAGCCTGGGTGTCAAGTTGTTCCTCTCCCACTGCTTCCAATCACCAGTGTCCAGGGGCAAGCCAGTACCCTGCCCCTCTGCTTTGATGATCAGTGGATTACAAAAACTTCTGGGTACAACCAGGGGGCTTCCTGCTTCCCAATTTCCCTCTCTAGAGGATGTGGTCTGGGTTCCCAGGCGACCCAGGGGCCCTGAATGTGGCAGCTATTTTTTTTTTACCTGGCTATGAAGTGCCCAAGTCCCCTCCTGTACTCACCTGCCCTGCGGCACCTGCTTGTCTAGGCCTAGGGCTAAGAGCTTCCTCATTAAGACTATTTTTCATCCATCCTCCTGCCTTTCCCCAATTAGGGTTGAGTCTGAGTCCACACGTGTATTTTCCATGGCTCTGTAAGAACTGTGCTCTTCCTCTAAAAGTGTCTTTAATTGGGGGAAGCAGAGGTGGTTGGAATTTACAACAAGATCGAGGGACAGCGTGACACTTGTTTTCTCACAGAAAAGGTGCTTGCGAGGAATTTTCCCCTTATTAATGGGATGTCAATGGAACTGAGCTTGAAAACAGATTGATTGAGCTCACAGGGTACCTCTTGTCGAGCTCTTGGGAGAGTGTGTGGCTTATCATAACTTTGCATATTTTAAATGGCTTTTATACACAAAAGTAATCATCCTCTTTCCTTCCCTCTTAAGGTCAAATGTGCCTGTGTACCCAGAAGCTACAGACAGCATCATGTTCTCCTACGGTCCCAACACTACACCTGCTATGTGGGAGCAATCACAGGGAAAGACGGAGACACTTGTTAAGCATTGAGTGGCTCATACAGTGAGATGAGACAACTTGTGCTGTGGAAAGATAGATCTAATGATCTGGTTCTTTGTTTTCCCTTGAAAAAGAAATTTCAAAATATAGAGCATCTCACAAAGAAGTGTTTCCAAATTGACTCAAAAAAAAGAGAGAGAAATAATGACAGACAGAAATAGTGGTAATTTGTTCAGTTCAGTTCAGTTCAGTTCAGTCACTCAGTCGTGTCCGACTCTTTGCAATCCCATGAATCGCAGCACGCCAGGCCTCCCTGTCCATCACCAACTCCTGGAGTTCATTCAAACTCATGTCTATCGAGTCGGTGATGCCATCCAACCATCTCATCCTCTGTTGTCCTCTTCTCCTCCTGCCCCTAATCCCTCCCAGCATCAGAGTCTTTTCCAATGAGTCAACTCTTCCCATGAGGTGGCCAAAGTATTGGAATTTCAGCTTCAACATCAGTCCTTCTAATGAACACCCAGGACTGATCTCCTTTAGGATGGACTGGTTGGATCTCCTTGCAGTCCAAGGGACTCTCAAGAGTCTTCTCCAACACCACAGTTCAAAAGCATCAATTCTTCAGTGCTCAGCTTTCTTCACAGTCCAACTCTCACATCCATACATGACCACAGGAAAAACCATAGCCTTGACTAGACGGACCTTTGTTGGCAAAGTAATGTCTCTGCTTTTCAATATGCTGTCTAGGTTGGTCATAACTTTCCTTCCAAGGAGTAAGCGTCTTTTAATTTCATGGCTGCAATCACCATCTGCAGTGATTTTGGAGCCCAGAAAAATAAAGTCTCACACTGTTTCCACTGTTTCCCTATCTATTTCCCATGAAGTGATGGGACCAGATGGCATGATCTTAGTTTTCTGAATGTTGAGCTTGAAGCCAGCTTTTTCACTCTCCTCTTTCACTTTCATCAAGAAGCTCTTTAGTTCTTCACTTTCTGCCATAAGGGTGGTGTCATCTGCATCTCTGAGGTTATTGATATTTCTCCTGGCAATCTTGATTCCAGCTTGTGCTTCTTATAGCCCAGCGTTTCTCATGATGTACTCTGCATATGAGTTAAATAAGCAGGGTGACAATATATAGCCCTGATGTACTCCTTTTCCTATTTGGAACCAGTCTGTTGTTCCATGTCCAGTTCTAACTGTTGCTTCCTGACCTGCATATAGGTTTTTCAAGAGGCAGGTCAGGTGGTCTGGTATTCCCATCTCTTTCAGAATTTTCCACAATTTATTGTGATCCACGCATATCTGAAAATTATGACCATAAATAGTCAAAAATTATATACATATAATAAGAATAAAAGATAAGACATGTTGGTTATACTGTTAACCATTGTAAAATGAATTATTGTTTACATATATGGCACATCTATGGGCTTCCCAGGCGACACCAGATGTAAAGAACCTGACTGCCAAGGCAGGAGATGTAAGAGATGCGGGTTCAATCCCTCTGCTGGGAAGATCCCCTGGAGGAGGGCATGGTGATCCTCTCCAGTACTCTTGCCTGGAGAATCCTATGGACAGAGAAGCCTGTTGGGCTACAATCCATAGAGTCACAAAGAGTCGGATAGCACTGAGGCATCTTAGCACTTATCCATAAAACCTAAAACAATACACTGAAATACTATTTCTATCAATAAAAATTAATTGTTTAAAAAAATTTTTGGCTGCTCCATGCAGCGTATCAGATCTTAGTTCTCCAACTGGGATCGAACCTTTGCCTTCTGTAGTGGAAACACAGTCTCAACTCCTGGACCTCCAGGTAAGTCCCATGACCAAGTTCTTTAATTGGCCTTTCTTTATATAAATCTCTTTTGCCTAGTGCTTATGTGTACAGAAAACTATCATTTCTGTAAACTCACTTTCTCAGGGAAGTGGATTCAGAGAATTAAGGTGACTCAAGGTCACATTTCTTAAAATGATCAGAGTCAGAGACCCTAAGTTTGAATTGAAGTTCTGCTGCTCAGATCCAAGTGTCTTTTGATAAGTGATATTTCTGTGCTGTGTTTTCACAGCCTTTATGCCTTTATGTCCGGAGTGGTTGCATTTTATGTCATGACTCACTACAAGCAAGAGCTTAAGTCTCCAGTGTGAGCCCCCAAACTCCACCTTGCCTCAGGGCAAGTATTTTCAAGGAGGAGTGGCTTATGAGTTTAGGTTCCGCGGAGCCGGAAGCTCGGCAAGGAAATGAGTCTAGACCAGTGGACAGGAAGCCTCCAGGTGTTCAGACCCCCTTTTCCTAGGAGCTTTCTGACTCAGCTCTGTGCCATACCTTCTTACTGTCTTTTCTTCCCTTGGCATAAAACAAGGACTTAGGTTTGATGTTAATGAGAGTGCGAGCGTGTTAAGTTGCTTCAGTCATGTCTGACTTTATGAGAGTGGAGCGATATAATTCCCTTCCCCTGCTCACCAATCGAGAGCGATCCTTTGGAGAAGAAATAAGCTTGGTGTGCCTTGCGAAAAATGTGTCTCGTGTTTGATGGATATAAATTTGAACCGTAAATCTGCCTCACTACCAGCTGACATCAGTCTTCTCCCTTTCCACTTTACGAGACTGTAAAAAGCTTCCGAAGTGTCACCTTCTAACACGTGACAATGCAGACCAATGGGTGCTGCTAATAAGACCACCTTTGAAAGCTTGGGCTAAGAGCCTGGTGACTGCAGCAGAGATGCCTGCTGAGCGGGTAAGTCTCTGAGTATTTACTACTTGCTCTTTCCACTTTGATGAGGAGGAGGGAGGTGAGACCGTGAATGACAGCAAACATAGGTGATCGCAAGGAAGGATGTGGTCCAGAGATGGGGGATGGGAGGTTATCTTTAAACTGATACTGCATTTAAAATTCCAAAAGCCCCGACATTTAAAAATATAGTTGCCTTTTGGGTGCTGATTATATTTCCTAATTTTTGATAAATAGATAACTTTGTTCTTGTTGTCACTGTTGTTCAGTTGCTACATCATGGCTAACTCTTTGCGACCCCATGGACTGCAGCCCGCCAGGCTCCCCTGTCCTTCACTAACTCCCAGAGTTGGCTCAAGTGTCCATTGAGTCAGTGATACTATACGATCTCATCCTCAGCTGCCCCCTTTTCCTTTTGCCTTCAATCTTTCTCAGCATCAGGGTCTTTTCCAGTGAGTCCGCTAAAATATCAGAGCTTCAGCTTCAGCATCAGTCCTTCCAATGAATATTCAGGACTGATTTCCTTCAGGATTGACTGGTTGATCTCCTTGCAGTCCAAGGGATTCTCTAGAGTCTTCTCTAGCACTAGTTTCAAAGCATGGATTCTTCTGCACTCAGCCTTCTTTATAGTCCAGCTCTCACATCCGTACATGACTACTGGAAAAACTACAGCTTTGCCTAGACAGACCTTTGTCGGCAAAGTGATGTCTCTGCTTTTTAACATTCTCTCTAGGTTTGTCATACAGGCCACTGTGTACCATTATGCATTTATCAAGTACCTGGCAAGGGCCAGATGCTGTGTAGGGCACCAAAACCCTCCTTGGATTTTTTCTGGCTTTGGGTAGCAGGAAGGAACACATCTTATCATTTTCCACCTCTGTTAGATTGCTAACAAAATGGACTCATTTGAAATCTGTGACTGGTGCATACATACTGGCCAGGTGCCAGAAGGTTCTGGAGTATGGAAGTCTGGAGCAGTGACCAGTGACCGTGTATCATTAGAGACTGACTCTTCAGTATCTTGAGTGTGTCAGGAGATTTTGACACACTTAAAATTCAAATTAATTACACCTTGGTTCTTTGTTTTAAAAATTAAGGAAGCTTGCAAAAGAGAGCATTACAATAAGGTTGAAGGAAATAGAGATGGATAATTAGAACCAAAGGAAATGAATCTATGGATATGCTAATTGGAAGTAATTTGCCTTGATTGGGACTTAAATTTGGCTCCAGGCTCCATGGAAGCCCAGACAAAAGAGAAATAGGACAAGTTGCATGTTCTTCACAGCTCCTTGGAGGAGACAAATCTGATCAAGCCCTAAATCCCAGAAAGGATCTTTAAAGGGCTGTAAGGGAAAGATTTTTGTGTTTGAGGCACACCTGAATTCCTCCCTAAAAGAAGGACTCATGGCAATTTACTAACCCTTTATGGTAAAGTCCAGTTTTTACCACATTCTTCAGTTCAGTTCAGTTCAGTTGCTCAGTCGTGTCCGACTCTGCGGTTAATAGTAACTGGGGCTTCCCTGGTGGCTCAGATGGTAAAGAATCTGTCTGCCAATGCAGGAGACCCTGGTTCAATCCCTGCCTGGGTGGGGAAGATCCCCTGGAGAAGGGCACGGCTACCCACTCCAGTATTCTTGCCTGGAGAGTTCTATGGACAGAGCCTGGCGGACTACAGTCCTTGGGGTTACAAAGAGTTGGACGTGACTGAGTGACTAACCACACACACACATACACACACACACTACTCTTGATGCTTGTCCTGAGGATTAAATGACCACGTTGGTAGAAATGTGTTTTCATGACTATTTGTTGGAAGCAAACTAATTTTTATCAGCAAGAGAATGGTTAAGTAAAGTAAGATACATTCTTATCAGAGCATCCTACATCCTTCTTCAGGTATTGAACCCTCCCTGTAATCACACCCTTTGTCAATAATTGCAGTTTCTTCCTGCAGAGAGGGAGAGAATATTTCTCTCCACACCAGATTCTCTCTGGTGTGTCAGAATCTCCTGACACATCTAGACACTGAAGAGTCAGGCTCTAATGATACATGGTCACTGATCCCTTCTCCAGACTGCCATACTCCAGAACCTTCTGGCACCTGGCCAGTATGTATGCACCAGTCACAGATTGCAAACGAGTTCATTTTGTTAGCAGCAACCCATTCTGCAGAGAGGGAAGAGGCAAAGAGTATTTCCCTACCCTAGGGATTGAACTTGACCACGTGACTTGCTTTGGCTGATAAAACGACAAAGGTGATACGGAATGAAGCCTAGACCTTCAGAGGCATTGTGTGGTTCCACTTACCCTTTTGAGCTTCTGCCATTTACGTTAGAAGAATATGATCCTCTGGTGGTTTGGTCCAACGTGGATGTTAGACACGAGAGTAGACTGGATCCAACTTGAAGTTCAGAGTCTAGATGAGTCTAGGTGGCTGAGACACTCATTGTGAATGAAAAAAAAAAAAAACAAACCCAGAAAGCTGAACATGGGGGTGATTTGTTATACACCATCACTGTGGCAACAACTGACTGAAGCGGGAGCCTTCTATGATCAAGCCTCAAGAGATAACTGTGAGGTACTGAGAGAGAATATAAACTTAAAAAGGAGAATCACGTAAATTCTGATTTGTAGAATAATATAAATGTCTGATTTTGTTTAGTTAGAAACAAAATTTTCATACATACATTGGGTTGGAAAACCCAAATGAGCTTTTTGGCCAACCCAGCGCATCTAAATAATAAAGAGTGTGGAGGGATGACATTCACATCTTTAAAAGCATGAATGTGAAAAATATGCATATTTTAAAAACTGGTGGGTTTTTCTTTTTTCTTTTTTTTTCCTGTGTGACGTGGATGGACAATTTGTGAATTAAAAAAAGCTTAAAGATCAGACACAACAGCTTCAAAGCAGGCTGCTGCTCCAGCACTGTGGTGGTCCCCTCTGTCTAGGGGTGTCTGGGAAGATCTATGGTTGGTAGGAACTTTTTGCTCAGACCTGCCCTCCATCCCTGCCCGAGAGACAGACTGTTGAAGACAGCCATTCATCCTCTCAGCTGCTGGTGGAGTCGAAAAGCATTGCCCAGAGCTGCACAGCTAGAGGGGAGTGGAGTTAGAACTGGAAGCCAAGGTGTTTTGCTAGCTTGCTTCCTTGCTTTTTCCCTCCAGAAATGTCTAGACTATAGGCATTGCACTAAGTTCTTGGGAGGCTGTCGTGGATCAGATATTCTCACAGAGCAACTGCAGCATCAAATCTTAGATGAACACTTGATCCATTTCTCATATACACACATACATAATTTAATGTAAGGTCAAAACCTCCATCTTATAATTTGCTTCTTTTTTTCAATGCTATCATGGTATATTCAGACAGCTACAATGAAATACCACAGACAGGGTGGCTTATAAACAACAGAAATTTATTTCTCACAGTTCTTCAGGCTGGAAGGCTTAGATCAAGGTGCCAGCATGATTGGGTGAGGGCAATTCTTCCTAGTTCATAGGGGGCTGTCTTCTTGTCTTCAAAGGGTGGAAAAGGGTTGGTGAACTCTCTGGGGTCAGTTTTATAAAGGCACTAATCCCATTTATGAGGACTCCATTCTTAGGAGCTAACCTCCTTCCCAAAGCCCCACCTCATGAAACCATCAGTTTGGAGGTTAGGATTTCAGCGTATGAATTTGGGGATGACAAAAGCATTCAGACCATAGCCAGTTCAGTCTTTAAAATTTTTCTTTCCTTTGCTCTTTGACTCCCCTCTTCCTCCTTCATGTGTCCCAATTTTCCACCCTCTGCCCCACACCACACATACCACAACACACTAATTTGTATCCTTTTCTACTTTTATGACCATGCTGCTGCTGCTGCTGCTAAGTCGTGTCAGTTGTGTCCGACTCTGTGTGACCTCATAGACGGCAGCCCATCAGGCTCCCCCTGTGTGACCTCATAGACGGAAGCCCATCAGGCTCCCCCGTCCCTGGGATTCTCCAGGCAAGAACACTGGAGTGGGTTGCCATTTCCTTCTCCAATGCATGAAAGTGAAAAGTGAAAGTGAAGTTGCTCAGTCGTGTCCAACTCCTCGAGACCCCATGGACTGCAGCCCACCAGGCTCCTCTGTCCATGGGATTTNTGAGGACTCCATTCTTAGGAGCTAACCTCCTTCCCAAAGCCCCACCTCATGAAACCATCAGTTTGGAGGTTAGGATTTCAGCGTATGAATTTGGGGATGACAAAAGCATTCAGACCATAGCCAGTTCAGTCTTTAAAATTTTTCTTTCCTTTGCTCTTTGACTCCCCTCTTCCTCCTTTATGTGTCCCAATTTTCCACCCTCTGCCCCACACCACACATACCACAACACACTAATTTGTATCCTTTTCTACTTTTATGACCATGCTGCTGCTGCTGCTGCTAAGTCATGTCAGTTGTGTCCGACTCTGTGTGACCTCATAGATGGCAGCCCATCAGGCTCCCCCTGTGTGACCTCATAGACGGAAGCCCATCAGGCTCCCCGGTCCCTGGGATTCTCCAGGCAAGAACACTGGAGTGGGTTGCCATTTCCTTCTCCAATGCATGAAAGTGAAGTTGCTCAGTCGTGTCCAACTCTTCTCGACCCCATGGACTGCAGCCCACCAGGCTCCTCTGTCCATGGGATTTTCCAGGCAAGAGTACTGGAGTGGGGTGCCATTGCCTTCTCCATGTAACCATGTATAAACATATTTATGGTGTGAGGTAGGGAGACTAGTGTTCTTGTCTCTATAGAACCTTGTGGTTACTTTTTATTTTATATCAGAGTAGAGACACATATAGTTAAATGTACTCAATGAGAAATCAAAGCCAGGCATCCAGATAATGCCATCAGGATTCTCTTGCTCCAGAGTTTTTTGCCAATCATTCTGCTAATCCCAGCATAGTAGCATGGATTTTCATCTGCAGACTGTGTGGCTCCTCCTGCCATTAATACAGATGAAAGATTGTCCTGAGACACAGTGTCATGTTCCCCTTGGCCTATGGAGGTGGGGGAGGAGTAGTGGGTGGAACAGGAGGGTGACCGAAGAACCATCCACACTCAGAGTGTCATTCACACTGAGTCTTTGTGTTAGAGGTGGCCAAAGACTTCTGAGGGTGAAAGGAGTGCTATTAATAATTCTGCCAGAAAGACAGACATAAACCGACACTCTCCCAGGCAATCTGAGCCACATGGTCACAGTTCTTTTGGCATTACTGGGTAGACTTGACCTGACAAAGCTTATAGCTTTGCACAGCTTGCTTTTACTTTTTTTTTTTTCACGTGGAATGTTAGCTCCCCAACCAGGAATGAAACCTGTGCTTCCTGCACTGGCAGCAGAGTCTTAACCACTAGATCGCCAGTCTTTACTTTTTGAAAAATACATCAGGACGTCCCATCATTCCTACCCTCACCTCCACAGCAGTCCAGTCCTGTCTATCTCTGGGAATCCCAGGTATGTTTGTTTCTCTTCACTGAGTCTATGCCTTCATTTTTTCCAGGAAGATATGCTTAAATGCTCTGGAATATCAATCAATCAAACTTTATTGGCAGTTGCCACCCATTCATTGAACAGATGGTAGTCATGGTTCAGATGTTGGTTGAAAGGCTTAAACTGAGATATGCCTGTTGAACACTTAGCAAAGGGTCTGGCAAGTGGTAAATCCTTTTATTATTATTGCTCTTCTGTTATTGTTTTCATTAGAATCATTACACAACAATAAATATGAACAAGACAGACTTCTTGTTTTCAAAATCCTGGCAATGGTGATGGGGGCAGAAAGAAACCAACCTTTCAAGCACCGTGGTGATAAAAGTATCTACAAAGCCATAAAGCATAGAGTTCTAGAACGTGATGGGTGTGACTCATCGTGCCTGTGGGTGGAAGCACAGGGTGGGTGTGGGAGGTGATCTCTTAATGCCTTCCACTGCTGCAGGAGGCACAGAAGCTTCCTCGGAGGAAACTCCTTTTGTTAAGATAGTCAGTCTCATTTTATGCAGCAAGAAATCTTTTGTGTAAAAGGAAATCCATTATGTAGATATTTGTATTTTGTAACAGTAAAAATGACTAGTAATGATGAGTATTTTATTTTTTATTTTTTTATTGGAGTTTTAGAATTGCTTTGCAATGTTGCATTAGTTTCTGTATACAGTGAAGTGAATCAACCACGGGTATACATATATCCCTTCCCTTTTGGACCTCCCTCTCACCCCAGTGATGAATATTTTAAAATTAATATGCAACAGCAGTTAAGAGCTTGCATTCATAGCTTTGAGCCTGAGTTTGAATTCTAGCTCTATCCTTATGGGGTGTGTGATCTTAGGAAGTGACTGAGCCTTTTGGGGTCACAGTTTCCACATCTGGGAAATACAGATATTGGTAAAGTTTACCTAAAGAAGTTCACATGAGGGTTAAATGATTTAATCACTGGAAAGTACCCAGAGGAGAAAATGGTATATGGTGAGAGTCTCACAAATGCCACCTCTAATTTGACACTTCAGTGTCCCAGAGTTTGTCAAAGTGCTATTGCACAAGTTAAACTCCTTTAAGAAAGAGCTAAGTGAATATGAATTTGAAAGTTGGTTTTTACATAGAAGAAATGTGAATCCATGGACCAAATTTAAAGGCTCAAAAACCCATCCTTCTGGTTCCATGGATCTAGACTGTAGCAGCAAAGACTCCAGAGCTTTCCACCTATTTCTATCAAAGTGTAGTATTTATACCTAACATTGGATTGAAATATACAGTTGTCCCTTGAAGAACACAGGTTTGAACTACACGGGCCCACTGCAGGTATTTTTTCCAATAGTAAACACAATGGTACTACAGGGTGGGTTGAACCCACAGGTAAAGATCCATAGATACTGGGGAACCACGAGCATGGAGGAACCACATATATAAATTTTCAACGGTATGGAGGGTTGGTGCCCCAACTCTCACATGTTCGAGGGTCAACTGTTTCCTTTTAAAATAACAATTTGTCCCATAAGGAGGAGATTTTTCAATGTTTGCTAGAATGGGAATGGAATATGGGTTTAGGGAGTTCACGTATTGCTGAAGCCTGGCTTGGAGAATTTTGAGCATTACTTTACTAGCATGTGAGATGAGTGCAATTGTGCAGTAGTTTGAGCATTCTTTAGCATTGTCTTTCTTTGGGATTGGAATGAAAACTGACCTTTTCCAGTGCTGTGGCCACTGCTGACTTTTCCAAATTTGCTGGCATATTGAGTGCAGCACTTTCACAGCATCATCTTTCAGGATTTGAAACAGCTCAACTGGAATTCCATCACCTCCACTAGCTTTGTTCGTAGTGATGCTTTCTAAGGCCCACTTGACTTCACATTCCAAGATGTCTGGCTCTAGATTAGGGATCACATCATCATGATTGTCTGGGTCATGAAGATCTTTTCTGTGTGGATCACAATAAACTGGAAAATTCTGAAACAGATGGGGATACCAGACCACCTGACCTGCCTCTTGAGAAATCTATATGCAGGTCAGGANGGGCTCCAAAATCACTGCAGATGGTGACTGCAGCCATGAAATTAAAAGACGCTTACTCCTTGGAAGGAAAGTTATGACCAACCTAGATAGTATATTCAAAAGCAGAGACATTACCTTGCCGACTAAGGCCCGTCTAGTCAAGGCTATGGTTTTTCCTGTGGTCATGTATGGATGTGAGAGTTGGACTGTGAAGAAGGCTGAGCGCCGAAGAATTGATGCGTTTGAACTGTGGTGTTGGAGAAGACTCTTGAGAGTCCCTTGGACTGCAAGGAGATCCAACCAGTCCATTCTGAAGGAGATCAATCCTGGGATTTCTTCGGAAGGAATGATGCTGAAGCTGAAATTCCAGTACTTTGGCCACCTCATGAGAAGAGCTGACTCATTGGAAAAGACTCTGATGCTGGGAGGGATTGGGGGCAGGAGGAGAAGGGGACGACCCAGGATGAGATGGCTGGATGGCATCACGGATATGATGGACATGAGTCTGAGTGAACTCCGGGAGATGGTGATGGACAGGGAGGCCTTGCATGCTGCGATTCATGGGGTCACAAAGAGTCAGACACGACTGAGCGACTGAACTGAACTGAACTGAAGGAAAGAACTGGAAGGCTTACTCCCCTAATTAAAAAAAAAAAAGCTTAAAGCCAGAACTCACCTCACCCTCCCACCCCACTTCCACTTCCACCCCCAGCATAAAGTTGAAGAACTGTCTGCCTGAGCTGGATGAATGAGGAAGAAAGGAGGCCAGCATAACCCAGCTCCTTGGTAAGGAGAAAGAAAAGAGACAGCAAATAAAATAGATTAGAAAAAGTATTTCAATATTCTTTCATCCCATTCAACAAATGTAAGCCAGCATGCCAGGTGCCATATGAGGTGTTTTTACATGTGTGAGCAACTGTCTACACCCATGATCTTAAACAGGGCTGTCACCCTGGGTGGGGGAATTGGACAGGGAATCATAGTCTTGGCTCTGCCCTGAGGGATCCCAAGCCCAGGTTTGGTGATCTCTAAAATGCAGCAGTCACCTACCTTCTTCCCTCATCAGGTTCCTCTGGTTGTACCTGCTTCCCTTTAAACATCCAAGAAGATTCTTGGGTCACCATTCCCTTTGACAGTTCTTGGCTATTTCACAATTGGCACTGGGCCATTAGCACAAATGCCTGTGACCCAAAGCTCCTTGCTTGATTGAACAAACAAGCTCTTCTATTCCTTTTTTCTCCCCCTGGAACTGTAAATGTAACTTTATAAAGTGAGAATAGCAATGGTACATATTGCATAAAATTATTGGGAGGATTAAGTTTTAATAGATAAAACAGAGCATAAAATTATTGGGAGGATTAAGTTTTAATAGATAAAACAGAGCTTGACACAAAAAGATTGTCAATATGTATTTACCATTGTTATGACTCTTTAGTATCCCCTACGTGCCAGGTTTTAGGCTAAGTGCTCTCCATGTGTTAGCTCAGTTTATCACCAGAAAAATGTATTCCTTTACATTTCTATCTCAGTGATAGAACTTAGTGGTCATTGGTGTTTTTCTTTGCAACTGTTTTTATTTTTAATCTTGTATTCTTGTACCTTATTAACTAATAACAACCGCACACCAACCATGTGGATTGGAGTTTTGATTCTTCTTACCCTCTTCTCTCTCAGTCTTCCCATTCCCCATCAGATTGGATGGATTTAAAATCTCTCCTGTATCTTTCACTGATTTTTTTCTCCCCACTCTTTCCTGGCGCACGGGACACTGTCGTAGCTTCCTAATGGGGTTCCTGTCTGGTCCACTTTTTACACTGCTCCCCAAAGCATCCACCCATAGCATCGTTCTCAATAAAATGCTAGCTGCTCGGCCTGGAACTGAAGATCCTTTACTTTCTGCTCTTAATCTGCCCCTTAGAACCTTCTGGAAGGAGTCCCTTTATGCCCTCTGTTTTACTGCCAAACCGCGCCCTCTAGTTTCCCACTTAAAATTCAGGCTGCTCCATCTCCCAGGTAGGTTCTTCTTGTAAATCATATGAATTCACTTTCCTTGTCAAATATGAAAACATTATATAGAATTCCTCTTTAACCAGCCCCCTAGCCACTCCTAAGCCCTCTTCCCAGAGACCACCAAAGTGGGTCCCAGGGCCCACTTTGGCTCTTTTTCTATGCATTGACATTCATATATATGCACATACAGGGAAAAGAGGATGATGCTTGTTGTTTTGTGTGTGGGTGTGTCTATGATATAAATAGTATCCAACTGTGCTTATCATTCTGCAACTTGCTTCTCTCCTCCAACAATATGCCCTGGCAATCTGTCCATCAGGATGCATCTTAAATGCCACCAAGAATTCCCCAAACTTCGCAAGATTCCATCATACTGGAAGCATTTTTTCTGCTGACACTCCTTGGAATCTCTTAAGAAAATTTCTACTTTAGATATATGTGTAGCAGGATTATGAGTAATTTTTATATTTACACATTTTTGGAATTTCAAAAATTTCAACTCTTCCCTCAATAGTATATTTAATTGAATAGGTATTAGGTTAGACACACACACACACATACACACCATCAAAAACATTTTCTTTATTTTTTTGCTGTTGTTGTTCAGTTGCTCAGTTGTGTCTGACTCTTTGCAACCCCATGGACTGCAGCACACCAGGGTTCCTTGTCTTTCACTGTCTCCCAGAGTTTGCTCAGACTTATGTCCATTGAGTCAATGATGCCATCCAACCATTAATTTTATGTTACCCAGACTCCTAACTATTAATATGAATTTGTCCTCCCAGTGTCAAGGTCACTGGGAATGACCAGATGGCTTGGAGAAGGAGATGAACATACAGGTCACCTGGCAAATGTGCCAATGGCATTCTCCAGTCATGCTCAATTCTTAGACAGCAACTTCACTACCAGAACACAAGGAGAAAGGGTCTCAGATGAAATTCTGCCAAGTGGTGCTGTTGTGCTCAACCACACTGGAGCCGGTGTAGAAGGAAAGTGAATGAATGCTTCTACATCTCTTTATCAAAAGTCCCTCTTTATATCATTAGTATTATATCATATAATCATATATGATCTACACTCTACATTAGATAGACATTGCTAAGTCGCTTCAGTCGTGTCCGACTCTGTGCGACCCCAGAGACGGCAGCCCACCAGGCTCCCCCGTCCCTGGGAGTCTCCAGGCAAGAACACTGGAGTGAGTTGCCATTTCCTTCTCCAATGCATGAAAGTGAAAAGTGAAAGTGAAGTCGCTCAGTCGTGTCCGACTCTTAGCGACCCGATGGACTGCAGCCCACCAGGCTCCTTTGTCCATGGGATTTTCCAGGCAAGAGTACTGGAATGGGGTGCCATTGCCTTCTCCAACATATAGCCAATTAATTGTTGTAAATGACTAATTATAAAATATTTCATATACAAGCAGATTTTATCTTATGTCATTATATTAGATTATATTAATATCAAGAGTTAATAAAAACTATCCAACTGAAAAAAATGACTGTACATCACACCCACCTATGTTGCCCAATCTTTATGGGAACCACGTCCACCCCCAAAAACCTGTGCAGTGAGGAGGGCCCCAGGTGCAGTTCCAGGATGTGTGTTGTTTAGTCACTAAGTTGTGTCTGACCGTTTGCAATCCCATGAACTGTAACTGAAGAAAATGGCAACGCCCTCCAGGACTCTTGCCTGGGAAATCCCACGGACAGAGGAGCCTGGTGGGTTACAGTCCATGGGGTTGCAAAGGAGTAGGACATGACTTTGTGACTAAACAACAACAAAGACATCAGCTTCCTTGGAGCCAAGCATCAGCCAACGCGTTAATGATGGTTGTTAACATTAACTGAATTCTTGCTGCGTGCTGTGAAGAATTGTGTGTTTTATATTCATTACCTTATCCCCATGTTCTAGATGAGATGACTGAGCAGTTAAGCCACAATGCTCAAGTTCAGAGCTGGGATTTGAACTGGGTGGGCTCTGAGCACCCTGCCCCCACCAACCTACACATCTATGCTCTCCCCAAACCTACACATCTGTGCTCTCAGCCTCCACGGTATTGTATGTAGCCAACAGCACTGAAGGATTTCTCAGAGAGTGCATTTGTCTCTTTGTTTTTCATATAAAACATGCTACTGCCAAGCTGACCCATGAATTTCTCTGCTTTTGCTGAGGAAGGAAGGGTGATTCTGCTGAAGTATCTGACTTTAGAGGGACCAATGATTACCTTAGAGAAGTGAGTCACATTGGAAAAGCTGTCCTTCCCGCCAAAACTATCTGAGATTGAACATAGTGCAGAATTTTCAACCCAGTGCATAGCCATTTGTTCATTAAAAAAGAAAAGCTTAAATGAATGTTCTGTTATGAACTGTCTCAAAATGGATTTACATCTTTATATTAACCCAAATAAATACTAGATTAATTTCTGGCTTACCTTGCTTGTTAGATGAGCTTAGATCATTTAGTTTCTTTGATCTCTCTATTGTTACAGTTGACCCTCTGTATCTGTTCAGCATCTGTGGATTCAAACAACCATGGATAGAAAATGTTAAAAAAAAATCCAGAAGCTTCCAGTAAGCAAAACTTGAATTTGCCGTGTGTCGGGCAACTATTTACATAGCATTTACATTGTATCAGGTATTACAAGTCATTTAGAGATGACTTAAAGTATATGGGAGGATGTGGGTAGGTTATATGCAAATGCTACAGCATTTTATATAAAGGACTTGAGCATCCATGGATTTTGGTATTCATGAGGGCTCCTGGAACAAGCACCCCAAGAAAAGCAAGGAACAACTTATATTAATAAAGCAGAGTTGTAACAAGATATCATCCCATAAAGAATTCTCTTATGTTATCTACCCTGCAAATTTGGTTTTTCCCTCTTTATCAAAGAAGGAACTCAAGTCCATCACATTGCAAGGATAAATGCTGCATTCATTGTTGGGTTTCATGGCAAGTACATTGCAGAATTCCAAAGTTCCACACACCACAATTTCTGGGCTTAAATACATATTCAGAATTTATTTTGAAATGAGGAAAATTGTGAGGACTAATGAAAACATCAGTAAATCTTTCACTTGAAGTGTTCATCCATAAAAGAGCAAGTAATACTCTAAAACTTAAGAAGGAAATATGCAATGATGTTTCATCACCATATCTGACCGTCAACATGTAGATTTCATCCTTTTCCCTTTGTCTTTCTTCTAATCCAAGGGCTTTTACACATACTGCAGTTAAACTCTCCTTCCCTCCCCTTGCTATCATTCCCTGACCCAGGAGCTGGATGGTCTGAGTTCTATTTCCAGGTCTAGCTCTGACCATACATAGATCACAAAGTCTCAGAGCAATACCTTCCTACCCATCATACAAAATCATCAGGCTCTAACATGACAATGTATGTAGAAGAACTCATTTACTTACACAGGTTATTCACTACAAAAATGTGAGATGCTACAATTAAACGCTGTATTTGGAAGGTCTAATAGCTACAGGATAAGAGTTAATGAGGGGACTTCCCTGGTAGTCCAGTGGTTAAGACTCTGCCTGTCTAATACAAAGAGAGCTGGTTTGCATCCCTGATCAGGGAACTAAGATCCCACATGCTGCGTGGTGAGGCCAAAAAAATAAATAAACTTAAAAAAAAATAAAGTTAATGAGTAAATGATTGAACAGGAGAAACATTTGAAGTATCATTTTATTTTCCCAAAGTTATCTATTTTATCCACATGATAACAAGATCGACCATATAGGAAGGTGGTACCAGCATAAATTTCCTTTTTTTAAACAGCTTTTAAGAGGTAAGAAAACATTTACTGAAACACATTCATCTGGTGACAATTTTCCCCACACATTTTTTGATGAAAACTTTCATACGGAGATACTGAAAGAATGCCCTAAGAATACCCATAAATCTGCCACCTAGATTCTACCTAGGTGAATTAGCAGCCTCCTCTACCTGCTGTTGGAGAAGGCAATGGCACCCCACTCCAGTACTGTTGCCTGGAAAATCCTATGGACAGAGGAGCCTGGTGGGTTGCAGTCCATGGGATCGCTAAGAGTCAGACACGACTAAGCGACTTCCCTTTCACTTTTCACTTTCATGCATTGGAGAAGGAAATGGCAACCCACTCCAGTGTTCTTGCCTGGAGAATCCCAGGGATGGGAGAGCCTGGTGGGCTGCCATCTCTGGGGTCGCACAGAGTCAGACACAACTGAAGCGACTTAGCAGCAGCAGCAACAGCTACTTGCTGTATTGTGACTCTCCCTGTCTAGCCAGCCTCCCATCCATTCCTGAATCCATCTTATTTCAAGTCGGTCAGTAGTGCCCAACTCTTTGCAACCCCATGGACAGTGTCCTGCACCAAGCTCCTCTGTCCATGGGATTTTCCAGGCAACAATAGTGAAGTGGGTTGCCATTTCCTTCTCCAATAGTTCATAGTAACTTGGAGACGTCGATAAACTTTCCCCTAACTGGCACACATATCGTCAACTAGCGCTGAGCATCTACTTTCAGGAATTTTTCCTCTAGATGTGAATGGAGTCTAATTTAATGTCATAAAAATCAGGACATAGTACAATTATTTTTTTGTTTTTTTTTTTGCTCTTGCTATGAGACAGTGAAACCTTCTTTTCAATCTAAATCTCACACAGAAGCTGATGTGTGAAACAGATACCTGCAGAGATTCTCTGGATAAAGCAGGAATGGGGACCTGAGTCCTCCTCACTCCCTAGGGTGCCGCTGAAGAGCCTCAGAACACCCAGGTGCTATGGATTATGAAACATGGGCAAATTCCCGAACTCCGTGAAGCTCAGCTGGATCGTCTACAAAACAGGGCTTTGGAAATAATTTTTTTTCTTCAGGTTCTTTTCAAATTTCTCTCCCCTGTCATTCAGTGATGCTAAAGCATCGAAAACCTCAGACACTCCCTTTCCCAAACCTTCAGCAGAAAGCTTTCTCTTGTTTTTAATTAGCTCAGTGCAAGAAGCCTCATTCAAGACTGTGGATCTGGATGTCTGAAGCAGAAACTGCAGTTGGAAAGGCTGCCCGTGGAATGGAAGAAAACTGGAAAAACAAGAACCCGATCTAGGTGGATGGCTAAATACATTAGCCTGCACACGTGGGGCGAGCGTGTGGACAAGGTCACACTGTCCATCTCCCATGGCCTCTGCCAAGTCACCGCTCAGGAATTCCAGCATCGTGCTGTGAAGTCGACCTGGCAGATTTACACTCTCCTGGTCCCTCCTGAGACACAGTGCTCTTGTGTGCGGGCAGGAGCAGTCTGGGGGCAGGGGTCGGGAAGGGGGAGCCGGGGCTGTGGCAGGTTGGACCAGAATCCCATCAGCCAGAGTATAAGTGTGTCTGAGGATTAGAACAAGCGTCAGGGCCATGGAACGACCACACCAGTTCTCCAGATCTGGGGCAAGAGAGTGGGTCTGAGAAATGGGGAGGAGCCAGGATTGGGCTAGGGACTGAGTTGCAAAGCAGAGCTACAGAGTGAGTCCAAGTCTGTGCCCCGAGAGGTCTTGGCCCCCCAGAGGTCATTCTTGAGTGACTGAGTGAAAGTCTCTCAGTTGTGTCCAACTGTTTTCGACCCCACGGACTGTACAGTCCATGGAATTCTCCAGGCCAGAATACTGGAGTGGGTAGCCTTTCCCTTCTCCGGGGCATCTTCTCAACCCAGGGGTCAAACCCAGGTCTCCCCATTGCAGGAGGATTCTTTACCAGCTGGGCCACAGGGTAAGCCAGAGGTCATTCTAACTGTTTATTAAACTCTGTGCTATAGTCTCTATGAGGACCGTACTCTGTCTACACGGACTCTAGGTCCAGGTTCTAGAAAAGTGAATGGTAGGTAGGAGATAAATACTCAGGAATTTTTTTAAATTTTACAATTAATTAGTGTATTTATTTTTAGCTATGCTGGGTCTTAGTTGCTATATACAGGCATTCTCTAGTTGCGGTGGCAAGCAAAGGCTGCTCTTCATTGTGGTATGCATAAAAAATTTTTTTTAAGTGGACCATTTTTAAAGTCTATTGAATTAGTTTGCAATACTGCTTCTGTTGTTTATGTTTTGAGGGGTTTGGGGCTGCAAGGCATGTGGGATTTTAGCTCCTCTACCAGGGATCAAACCAGCACCCCCTGCAATGGAAAGTGAAGTCTTCACCACTGAACTGACAGGGAAGTCCCTCAGTAAATGTTTATTGAAGGAAAAAAGAAAAAGGAAGACACAAAGAGAGGGATGGAGGAGAGAAAGAGAGAAGATGGGATGGCGGGTTTCCCTGAGTTCCAGCAGGGCGGGGACAGGCACCAACGCCGCGATCACCAGCACCGCTAGATCGCCATAGGCAACTTAAATCTAGCCTCGCCGCCAATAATTACCGTTTTCAGCATTTTGACAATGAATCACAGTTTAAAAATATGCTTTAACTTGTGACCCAGTACATACAAATATACACAGAGAAACAAAGTCTCTTAAAATGTGATATAGTCTAATAATTTCCAACTCAACCCATCCCATTCCATTCCCAGCATACTGACTTGTAGCCTACAGACGGAATGATCTTAGTTCCAATATCTTCGATCTTTTCTGGGACATTATTCTTGTAATGATAACTTTGCTTCCAAAATTCTTAATCTCTCTTTTCTAGATGTAAGTTAATCCTCTTCCTGCAGACATATCAGGTTTATTCTGTCTTATAAGAAGCAGAAACAGTTCTTCACTTGACTTTGCTCCCTTGCTTGTGACAGCTCTTATTTAAAAGGATTCCTTTAAAAAAAATAATTTATACCCACTGCTTCTTTCCTCAGCAGGCTTACTATCCTTATCCCCTCAATAAGCCATCTTCTGCCATCACTTCCTCTCAAAGGATCCTAAGGACCTTTGACCCTAGAGATTCACAGCTGCTTTTCTCTTTTGCCTCCTTATTTTTCTCCTTCTCTTTTTCTTCTCAGTTCCTGCTCTTCTTGACGCTGGATACTTTTGAATCCTGTTCTCTTAACGAGGACTCCTTTCTTGATTTATTCATGAATTTATTTATTCATTTGACTAGTCACTCAAAATAAGTGAAAGAACATTTTGATGAGTAAACCATGGGTCTGTGTGCTGAAGGGAAAACAAAGATTAAGAAGATGCATGGTTTCTACTCTTGAGCACCTTGGAGTGTAGAGAAGAACTTGGATTTACACAGCTAACTCCTTGCACTAAGGGTTAGAGGGCTACTTGAATGGTGAAATATGGCTAAAATCTCAGGCATCCGAGTTCAACAGATCTGGATTCCATTTTGGCTCTGCCAGTTTCTGACCCTCTGATCTGGAGAAAATCAACTCACTTGTCTAAACATCAGGTTCCTCTTATATCAAATGGTGATCGATATTCATGGTACCTCCCCTGGAAGTGTTATGAGGGTTATATTATCTCATTGAATTCTTATGTGTTTCCTCTGAGGTGGATACTATCATTTGTCCCATTCTACAGATGAGGAGACTAAGGCTTAGCAAGGCCAAACTGTCCCTAAGTGACAGACCTTTTGATTTGAAAATCTGTGATCCCAACACAAAGACATGTTACTTCTCTGGGTATCCCAGAGTCTTTAGTGATTCAAGACTAGAACCTAGTTTCATCTGTATTTGCAGAGGTCATCAGACTCTCAAGAGGCTGATTGATAAGTTAGGAGACCACTTTATTAGTTTACTGCTCAAGAGATGAAACTGTGCCTCTGTACAGGATACTTCCTCCTGTACAGATAATAAGGACATCAAAACAGAATAATGATAACTACCATCAATGCAGGGTATGCTGTGTGCTGGGCAATTTACACATAGGACTTACTCTGACTCACAACACTCTGGAGTGATCTTATTAGCTCAGTTGTACTGATGGCAAGACCAAGACATTATTATTATTATTTTGTTTAGAAATGAGTTATTTATTGCTGAGCAGGCTGACAAACACATTATTGAGTGATAAAAACAATTCATTTTAGTAGCTACTGCTATTATTACTATTATTATTAATAACAACAGTTGACTGCAGCCATGAAATTAAAAGACGCTTATTCCTTGGAATATCAATAGTAGGTATTAAGAAATTTGCCCAGTAGTTCCTACTGGTAAATATTAAAGATGAAAATAAGCTCAGGTCTATCTGGTTTCAGAGATGATATTCTCATTATTCAACCTTACAAATGAACAGCTTTAGACAAAGGGGACCAAGTGTCCCTAGAAAATATTTCCATCCCATCTAAACTGCTTCTACCCCAGAGGACTGGGGCTAGCAAGGAACAAGGTTTGGTCACAGTCTGATTCTTTGGATGGTTGCAAGTAAAGATGGGTGGCATGGTCTTGACTGATACCTTTTTCAACCAGCTACCCAAATCTCTACTCCCTGTTGCCTGTCAGCTCAATTGAGTGGATTGTAGCTTTTTTTTTTTTTTTTTTACAATGGTTGAATCTAAATATTTCCTTTGGTGAACTGTCTCTACCTGGTCTTTGACCTACACTAGCTAGGACAAGATGCTTCAGGTTGTATGGTACCTATGGGTCTGGAAGGAGTTCTTTTGTGCAGAGAATCTTTCTGAGCCAGGATTCCCTCTTCGGGGGTGGTGGGATATTTGAGGAGCCCTTCCATGTGTTGAGAGGCTTTGTGGTGGAAAAGTGAAAAAAGCTTTCCAACTAATTTTGAGGAATTTGGGGTTTTGTGGTGAGTGGGAAGATGGGAAGGAGTGAGTTAGGAAAACACTGAAGTTGGCGGTTAGATAACTGGGAGAATGGTGGCAAAATGGCAGAAATGGAAAATAAGGAAGAGAAACTGTTTCTAGTTCTTTCTTTTCATGGGGTGAGCAGTTGGGATGGAGAGCAGGGTGGGCTTGAGTACAAAATCAAGAAGATGAATTCAACTTCAGACAATTTAAGATCTGTAGTGTGGCTATAATAAGCAAACTTGTTTTACCTGATGTGTTTTCATACCTTTCCATTTCTGTTCAAACAGGCAAACTTGATTTTCACAGTTAGAAATATTTGGCTAAGTCCTATGAAAATGAAAATGTTAGTCATTCAGTTGTGTCTGACTCTCTTAGACTCCATGGATTGTAGCCTGTCAGGTTCTTCTGTCTATGGGATCTTCCAGGCAAGAGTACTAAAGTGGGTTGCTATTTCCTTCTCCAGGGGATCTTACGGATCCAGAGATCAAATCCAGGCCTCCTGCATTGCAGGCAGATTCTTTAGCATCTGAGCCACCAGGGAAGCCCATAAAGTCTATATGTATGTTCATACCCATATGATTTTAAACTAAGGAACAGAGTTATAAATTCATGCACAAATCTGTAAATATTTACCCAAAAGCCTTTAAAAGATGATGCAAGATTTACAGATACGAGAAGGGAAAATTGGGAAGCAGAGAAAAATGGACTTAAAAAATTTCAACTCACCTCAGATAATAAAGAAAAAATTGCATTGAAAATGTAAAAATATTATGAATGCACTTGACAATTATTTCTGGAGCAACAAACAAACCGTTTCAATATTTTTTAGTTCAGTAACATGACTGAATTTTGGCATAGGTATCTTTGGCAGGTGGGAGTGTAAATCTGTTTACAATGATTTTTTTTTCTACAAGAAGTCAGTAATCCAATAGGATTCATGGCTGTAAGAAATAAGTCTGATGGGTATACCAGAAGTCATGAACTAGCTGGGCATAAAATCAAGTCCATGAGTGAAAACAAAATGGAAAGCTCTTTGATTATCAGAGTCTGTGTTTCAACCACTGTAACACACCACAACAAACACACCAACAACAAGAGACACAAAACAAATCCAACCAACCATGTTTTGAGCAGTGTTTGAATCACAAGGTTCTCAAAACTCCTGGGTGTATGGAACTGTGGAGAATGAAATGGAGACTGATGCTTTCATTTGGAGTGATATGTATGTGCAGAGGGTAATCCAAGGATGGGTGTGAGGACAAGAAGAAGAAAGGAGAAGAGGGCTGAGGGCAGAGTCATGGGACATGCTCTCATCTCAGAGATGGGAGAGGGAGAATGAAGAACTGGGCACTTAGAGAGGGGGAAGAAATGAGAAGGTGCAGCCCCGAAGAAGACAAGAATTCTCCAACTTCATCAGGAGAGGCGTTTGATAGTGTTGAAAAGTGGGCAGAATCACAGACATGAGGTCTGAAAACACATAGGTGGGTGTGGCTACTGGGGGCCAGCGGGGCACAGCTACGGAGATCAGTGAGGATGGAGGAAGTCAGGTTGTCAGGGGTTAGGTGAGTAGAAGGTGAGAAGGAAGGGTCCTAAGAAACTGATGTGGCGACTTCAGTGGTGGTCCAGTGGCTAAGACTGTGCTCCTGATACAGAGGGCTAGGGTTCGATCCCTGGTCAGGGGACTAGATCTCACATGCTGCAGTGAAGATCAAGGGTCCATGTGCTGCAATTAAGACTTGGTGCAGTCAAATAAATAAATATGAAAAAAAAGAAATTGATTGTGAAGGAGAAACGAGAGAGAGTCTATCCCTCATTTTGGATCTTGTACTAAGTTCTTTCCTAGAAGCTCTGGGAAGAGGCAGGAAGAGATACGCCAGGGATCGGCAAATTCTTGGTATCTGAGAGCCCAAGGCCAGCAATATGAAGCAAGAGTCAGAGAGAAAGGGGCAAAGATTACATGTCCTAAAGTGTATTTTGCAAAACATTTGTCCACAGGATGTTCAACTGAGTCCTCTTCTCTCACAAAATGATGACTTTATTCCTCTGTGTCCCACAAGAAAGTCATCAGCACCCCCTGCCTCCTTCCCAAACCAGCAGGCCTGTGGGGCCAGTCTGCTGCTGCTTTGTGTTCCCATTTCTGGCTTGCTGAGCTGCTGGTTTGGTCTGGGTGCTGGGCTGTGCCTGTCTATTTTCTTGACTTATATTTAGTCTCTCAGTGCTATATGTGTGGGCTTCCCAGGTCGCGCTAGTGGTAAAGCACCCTCCTACCAATGCAGGAAACATAAGAGCCCTGGGCTCGATCCCTGGGTCGGGAAGATCCCTTGGAGGAGGGCACGGCAACCTACTTCAGTGTTCTTGCCTGGAGAATTCCCATGGACACAGAAGCCTGGTGGGCTACAGTCCATGGGGTCACAAAGAGTGGGACACAACAGAAGCAACTTAGCACAGCACAACTGGATGTGTATGTGGTGCAGAAAGTGAACAGTGAAAGTCTCTCAGTCATGTCTGACTCTGCAACGCCATGGACTATACAGTCCATGGAATACTCCAGGCCAGAATACTGGAGTGGTCCTTTCCCTTCTCCAGGGGATCAGCAGCCCAGGAACTGAACCGGGGTCTCCCTCATTGCAGGTGGATTCTTTACCAAATGAGCTATCAGGGAAGTCCGTGTGGTGCAGAGGGATGTGTCGAAGATCGAACCAGCCGTGCCATGTGGATTGCAAGTCCTGGGAAGAACTGTCTGCTTCAGGATGTCTCAGAGCTTCATGGGCCGTGAATCTCTGAGACGGGAATAACTCATGTATCTTGTATGTGTTCAGTCACTTCCATTGTGTCCGACTCTGCGACGCCATGGGCTGTAGCCTACCAAGCTCCTCTGTCCATGGGATTCTCCAAGCGAGAATACTGGAGTGGGTTGCCATGCCCTCCTCCAAGGGATCTCCCTGACCCAAGGATCGAACCTGTGTCTCTTACGTCTCCTGCACGGGCAGGCAGGTTCTTTACCGCTAGCCCACCTGGGAAGCCTGATAACTCATGCAGCGTTTCCCAAATTTGTGTGACCACTATGCCGCTTCTGCCTCTTGTTCTGTGAGACACACTTTGGGCAGCTTGTATATAAGATGGTGAAAGTGACAGGAGTGCACTTAAGAACAACTGTGTGAAGTATTTGAGTTGAGGGTCAGAGAAGCACTCTCCAGGTTGCTGCTCACGGCTGAGTGTGCAAGGAAAGATGGCCGCACTGAAGACAGAGAGGAATTCCAGCTCAAGGATGCCAGGAGGGCTGCCCAGGGAGGGATGTCAGCCTAAGAAGGATCAGTGGTAAAGAATCCACCTGCCAGTGCAGGAGATACAGGAGACTCAGCTTCCATCCCTGGGTTGGGAAGGAGGAAATGGCAACCCACTCCAGTATTCTTGCCTGGAGAATCCCATGGACAGAGGAGCCTGGTGGGCTACAGTTCCATGGGGTTGCAAAGAGTCGGGCACAACTGAGTGACTTAGCAAGCACGCACGCGTGCATGTCCCCTGTGTGGTACAGAGCCAGTGCCCGAGAGAAGCCCAGCAGCATCTGCTGAGAGAATGAATAATAAATGCCTACACATTTCCAGTTCTGCACAACTTGTGTTAGAGTTCTCTAACCCGCCATTCCCAGGCTCCAAACAACTGGCCTGCTTTCTCATTCTGAGTATGCCTTTTCTATCTAGACTCTTAGTTTCCACTGACGCAAGAGGGCTGAGAATATGAAGCTGACTCTATGTGAACGCTTCGAAAGCAGGTGCATGTTCCCCCCTCTACCTGGGTGAGGTCACATTGTGAACCTTAAATGCACTTTGCAAAAATGGTCACCTGGGAAGGAAGGGGCCATCTATTCTGCTCTCTGCAAACCACACACGCTGCCTGCTGCCTGGGATACTGACCAACTCCCGGTGCCCAGGTGGAGGTGATGCACGTGGTCCAGGAACCCTGTGTGACTCCACTGGTGAAAAGCGATCTCCTTCACGGGGCAGCAAAGCGTGTCAAGCTGAATGCAGCATTCAGGCCGGTGCGCGGAGCTGTTGATAGCGCTCTGTGAAAGCTCTTTGTTTCTCCCTGGCATGTGGTTGCACAGGCTTTGATGTTAGAATTTTGGCTCATTAATAACTAATTTACATTTCCCAGACAGCAAATTGTGATCTGACACAAATTTATAAAAGAACTCCAAATGGTGAAACTCTCTTATACAATGAGTCCTTTGTGGGTCTTTTTTTTTTTTCCTCTCTCTCTCTTCCTAACTTAAGGAGTTTGTGATTAAAATTTTAATGCGATCGTTGAAATCTCATGGGCTACTTAAAAATAAAACACCATCTTATTTCCTTCCTGTCAGAGATCATGACAACGGGCTGCTCCTCCGGGGGTGTTTCAAGTTGCTACAATTGCTTTTTCATCTGCTCTGAGCCTCAGAGAGAGTGGGATGTCTGCAGTGAACTAGAAGAAAGGCACAGGGCGGGGACTGGAAGTGATGGCAGGAGGCAGTGGCGCCCTGTTCCTCAGCTTCCAAGTGCCCTGGGCAGGTTACCGGGAGGCAGGTTTTCATAGCATAGTCTCACTGGCCTCCAAGGAGCTCACAGAAGTGAATCTCACAGTTCCAGGTGCCCCCAAGGCTGAACAGGTCATTTTCAGAAACCATGGATGAGCTGATCAGAGCTCTCAAGATAAGATATTTATATTCAAAACAAATACATACTTGTTTTCTCTTGCCTACATCATCTTGGAGGACCAGATGCCTCATGGAAAACCTGGTGGTTTGAGGATGTTTTCCTCCAGGTTTCTTTGGGGGAAACGTGGAGGTCAAGGGAAGCTGGGAAAGAGCTCTTGGGAGGCAAATCTGGGTGCATCGTGGCTCCTTCCTCCCCCTCCCCCCAACTCATCTTTGCCAAAGCCTTTGCCATCCTATGTGTTGATGACTCATGGCTTAGTGGGGGAGGCAGGCAGGGTTTCTCTTCCGTGTTGGAAGGAGGAATTGCCATGTGCATTCAGTCACCTGGAAACACACCTTCCCGGATCACAAAACGAGGCCTGTGCCGAGGGAGGTGAAGAGATGGACCTGAGAAGTGGACCAGAGAGCCGGCCCTGGGCAGGGCAGATGGGTGGGGCCAGGGGAACAGGACACTGAGGAGCTTGGTCGATTGCATCACTCCTGGCAAGAGGCTGGGTCTACTGAGTTACTCTTTGCTGGGAGAAAGAGTCTGGGGAACAGCCGTGGGCTTGTTGTGTGGAATGGAAACATACCCAGCATGAAAAGATTTGGAAACTGGCACCTCTTGAGGTCAGATTTTAAATGGTCGCCCAGCATGAGCCAAATTGACTCCGTGCAGCGAAGCAACGGGCCACCCTGGTTCCCTATATTATTTTAATAACAGAAAGAATGTATTAGGGATTCCAGGCAAGACCTCCCCACCTGGAGCCAGTCCCAGATTCTAAGTCCTCTGTTCAGGCCGTTGCAAATGAGCCTTTGACAAAGAGGCTCTTTCTCTCTGCAGCCTCTTCTCCACCAATGAAGGAATCTGAGACTCTCCCTCCCAGTTTTGGTTGGAGGAAGCGAGAAACTTGAGAACCCAGTGCTGCTAGAGCAGGGTGGCTCCGTGGAGTGTTGCTGAGAAAATGGCCGGGCAGCTTGGTGGCGGGGTGGTGGGGTGGCTTTCGTTCAAATAACAAGGCCTGTCTTAGAAGGTGGCTCAAGGCCCTCCGACCTTTCTCGGGCTTGGACATCAGGGCGTGTGGAACAGAGGGGGGACTGAAGCTGGTCGTTGCTTCTGTTAGAATCTCAGAACCAGCTCCCCGGGAGCATCACCACGTCTGGAGGTCCACCTCCTTCTCTGAAGTGTTGGGAGGATTCCCGGAGCCCATTCTGAGATGCACAAGGGGGAAAGGGAAGCACGTGTGGGTCCTGACAGTGCTCAGGGTTGTTCTAAGCCCCTGGAACATCGCTGATATTTAAAGGAGAACGCTGCTGCCAGCCTTGCTAGTTTTGCCCTCTTGGCTCACAGAGAGTTCATGTAACTGTTTCTAAGTCACAGAGATCAGACTGGGTTTTCTGAGGAAGGATTCATTTCTGTTCTGAGCCAGGCTTGTGCACGTACTCTGTTGCTTCAGTCGTGTCTGACTCCTTGTGAACCCCTGGGCTGTAGCCCACCAGGCTTCCTCTGTCCATGGGATTCTCTAGGCAAGAATACTGGAGTGGGTTGCCATTTACTTCTCCGGGGAATCTTTCTGATCCAGAGATTGAACCCAGGTCTCCTGTGGCTCCAGCAATGCAGGCAAATTCTTTATCACTGAGCCACCGGAGAAGCCCTTCTGAGTCATAGAGAGACCCCCGTCCCCCCACAAAATTAAAAAAAAACTTCCTCATTGGAGAAGGAAATGGCAATCCACTCCAGTACTATTGCTTGGAAAATCCCATGAACAGAGGAGCCTGATAGGCTACAGTCCATGGGGTCGCAAAGAGTCGGACACGACTGAGCGACTTCATTCATTCATTCATTCATTGCTGTAAACAGATGGCTTCTCCTGGCTGTGCTGTACTCAGCTTCTCTAACCTGTGGGAGATCCCTGGAGTCAGGTTAGGGTTGAAGCCTGGTTCTACCACTCGTCACCAGTGAGCCTGGATTTGATACTTAATCTTCCTGAGCTATGATTTCTTCATCTGTACAAAGCAGATGATAATAGTGGTTAAGCAACTTCAAGCACGGTTTTTAGCTCCTAGCCTGGCACACAGTAAGGGCTCGAAGTGAGTGTTGGTCTGTTCCAAAGGCCTGGGAGTGGCCTCCTGTGACTCGAGGAAGCAGGGTCACCATAGGCTGCTCCCTCAGTGGCCGCTTCCAGGGAAATGTCACCAGTGCTATGGTGTTCAGATTTCTGAGCGATTAAGGATCCTTCCTGGGCTCAGACGGGCTTCCCAGGTGGTGCAGTGGTGCCTGCCAATGCAGGAGACACAAGTGACGTTTTTTCCTTCCCTGGGTCAGGAAGACTCCCTGGAGGAGGAAGCGGCAACACACTCCAGGATTTATGCCTGGAGAATCGCATGGACAGAGGAGCCTGGCGAGGTATAGTCCTTGGGGTGGCAAAGAGTCGGACTTGACTGAGCAACTGAGCACTTGGGCTCAGACACCAAGAGTGAGGGGCTCTTTCTGCCCAAAGCATTTATAGCAAACCCCTTGGCCTTCGATCTCACAGGGCTAACCCATTCTCCTGAGCAAATCTGACTGTGGAGGATAAACGCCTCCAAAGGAAGGGCATTGTGTGTGTGTTGTGCAGTATCTTCTCCTAAGCAGTGTTTGGCATATTGTGGCGCTGGGCAAATATTGATGGAAGGAAGAAGAAATGCAGAGGCAGAGGGCTGAAGCCTGGGGGGCTGTTCCCAGGTCAGACTGCAGCTCACCTTTCGCCAGTCACGTTGGAGGGAGGCAGATCAGCGGAGGCTGATATGATTCTCAGCGACCTTGCTTTGGGCCATCACACGGACACAAGCCAAGATCACTCTGTAGTTACATAAGGAAGCAGATGCCTTGGCACAGAAACTTTTCAAGATGTAGAGAAATAAGAAATGGGTCGGAGAGAGAACTCTGTCTTGGCTATGCCTTGTGAGGGTTTTCACCAGTTTCTTAGGGAGAAGAAATTTAGGATTGAGTTCCATTACCTAAGAATACCTAATAAAGAAAGAAAGAAAGTGAAGTCTCTTAGTCATGTCCGACTCTTAGCAACCCCATGCATAGCCCACCAGGCTCCTCCCTCCATGGAATTTTTCAGGCAAGAATACTGGAGTGGATTGCCATTTCCTCTTCCAGGGGATCTTCCTGACCCAGGGATTGAACCCAGGTCTCCTGCATTGCAGGCAGATGCTTTACCATCTGAGCCACCAGGGAAGCACAAGAATATCTAATAAAATAGTACACAATTCTCATTACAGAGCATGAGCCAGTCACTCCTTATTATGTCTTCTGGTCAATTTCATAAAGTCTTCAGTTAAAGGCTCCTTTCAGGTACTGATCATCAGAACCCAAAGTCTGAGGCTCAGAATAATCAAAAGCAGGCCTGTTACAAAATGTAATCCTGTTTGCGTGTGATGCACAGTAAAGAGGCATGGATCGGCCTTCAGTAATAATAACTGTGTGTTGTATTTTGGTAATCCATATTTACATTTTGGCTTTCGTTTTTTTTTTTTTTTTTTTAAGATTTTTTTTTTTGATGTGGACCATTTACAAAGTCTTTATTGAATCTGTTACAATACTGCTTCTGTTTTATGTCTTGGTTTTTTTCTGGCCACGAGGCATGTGGGATCTTAGCTCGCCCAACCAGGGGTCAAACCTTTACACCCCTTGCATTGGAAGGTGAAGTCTTAGCCACTGGACCGCCAGGGAAGCCTGGGAAGTCCCTCTGCTTTCTTCTTATCCTGATGTCATTCACAAGAGGTTAGCACAACAGGTGGGGTGTCAAGTATGGTCCTGGTCTTATAGCTGAGGAATTCAGGTTCGAGTTTGCCATCTCTGTGAACAGGTAGATTCAGGGCTTAGCTGGAACAAACACAGCTTCCCCAAATGCAGGGCTCTTTGTCAGCATTCTACCAGATCATGGTTTCAGACTGCTGCCCTTGCCCTTTCAGTCATGTCAGGGGCCACCCTCTGTCTTCTAGAAGGGAGGGGTTCTAGTGGGATGGGGGTTTGCTATTGTAAGGAATGATCCAGGGGTGTGGTGGTATTAATAACAATTGGTGTGCATCAGACGAGGACAGAAGGAAGGATTTTTAAACCGACCATGCATACTTGACTTTCGCTTAACCGTCTACCTTAGCTTCTAGAAGAACTTGGACCACAGGGGCAGGTTTTGGAATGGTGTCTGTGAATAGTAGGAACAGCAGCCAGGCCTTGTCCAGTCTGTTTGCACAGCCAGATCCAAGGAATCGGGGAGCATGATGACGGCAGACGCCCCGGGTGATGACTGTAGCCGACACATTCCTTGACTTTCAGCAAATGACGAGCCTGTCCAGACAGAGAGGTGACTTGCTGTCTTGGCCATTTCGTTGGTCCTGGAAGGGCTTAGCCATCTGAGAATCGGCACAAAGCTGTGGGTGACGGCTTCTTCCAGCAGCCCTGGCAGGTGTCGTGGGTCAGCTGAGAGTTCAGAATGCAGGTCTTGTGGCTTCCAAGATGCCTACGGTCGTTTTGAGCCTGGATCGGATGGAGCTGGGCGGGGAATTCCTGCATGAACTCTTTGTGAACAGCGCATGAGTGGATTGAGGTGAGATGGGGCAAGCCAAGATCTTACCTCACCGTACAGACTGCTGTCTCATGGTGACAGGAAGGCATTTTAAATCACATGCAGATGCCTCCACTTTGGCACACGATAGGCGTTTGGATCTCCTGTTGCTATCAATCTTCCGCCGCCTTGGGGTGAGGGCTACATAAGGAGCCAGCCTGGTTCTTTGCCCAGCACCTGGGGGAAGCTGAGGCCAGTGGGCTGCTGGTTTCCGTGTTGTCATCCAACCCATCTGTGACTTTGCCCAGGCTCCCTCACAACTGCCCACCTGCTTTTTCCCTCCTCCTTTCTTTCCCTGATGTGAAATGCAGATGATGAATGGTTATGTCACTCTTTGGTTTAGTAGCTTTGAAGCAGATCTACTTAGATGTTAAATAAATGTAGCTGTTTATTATCTGAAGTGGATTTGGCCCGTAAGATGAGCAAAAGTTTTGTATTAGTTTTTAATATTGAGGGTACGTAAGGACTTCCCTGCTGGCACAGTGGATAAGAAGCCACCTGCCAATGCAGGGGACACAGGTTTGATCCCTGGTCTGGGAAGATTCCACAGGCCAGGGGCAACTACAGCCTGGGTGCCACAACTGAGCCTGCACTCCAGGGCCCACGAACCACAGCAGATGAGCCCACGTGCTGCAACTGCCAAAGCCCGTGCTCGTCAACTAAGACCCAGGGCAACTAAAAAGCAAACAATTAGATTAAAAATTTAAAAATAATGAGGGTGCTTGCCTAAATCCTGGAGGCCTTCACCATGGGCTCTGGGATCCCCCTTTTCACTTTCTGGCGAGTTGTAGCTTAGGAGTAGGAACTGAGAGGTTATAGTGATAGAGGACCCCCTGTGGGCTTGGGAAGGCTGCTCTCTTGGTGCACATATCAAGATATTTTGTTTTTGAATCCAGTTTCCTGGGAAATTTGGATTTTTCTTATAGTGATTTCTGGGAAGCTGTACTTCTCCATGCAATCATTCTGATTTTATTGAAATCGTTCTGATTTTATTGAAATCATTCTGATTTATTGATTTCTAGACAGTGAAGAACAGGTTGGAGTAATAGAAAAATGCTTAGCTAGGAGCCACAAACCCCTTCAGTTGCAGGATGACATGATGTAGAAGAGAAAGCATGAGCTTTGGAGTCAGACATACCAAGGGACAAATCTTGGCCCTCCAACTATGTGACTGGGTAAACTTTGGTTTTCTTGTCTTTCAAATGAGCCTGTTAAGCGCTGCCTCCTAAGGTGGTTGCGACGATTAAATGAAGTAATATCCATGCTGATGTTTCCCTGCCTGGATTCTCTAGCATCTCTAGTCCAGACCAGTCTACTGAATTTTACACCCCTAGTCCCACCTGGGTTCTCAGCAGTACTGTGTACCCAGCGCATTCCTAGTCCGTGCTCATCCTCTCTCTCCCTCACCTTCCAGACAAAACTACCCGCTTCCTCCTGAATTTTTCATTTCAGTGAAGGGTCTCATCATTCTCCATCGTCCACTCCTGATACCTGGAGTCACCCTCAAGTCTTCTCTTTGCCTCCATCTGGAAAATTACCTCCATCACCCAGCCTTGATCCTGCAGCTTCTTTCATTTTGTTGTGTATTCTCTCTACCCAAGGCCACTCTTATTCCAGCTCCTTGTCATAGTTCATCTGAGTTTCTGTGGCACCTACCACCAGAGTGAATGAATGACCAGCTGTCACACAACTATTTCAAAGCCTCCTTCACTCGTGAAGTTCAAGGGTGAGTCCAGTTTTCCTGACCTGGGAAAACATGCCCTCTGTGAGCCGTGTGCCTCATTCTATAGCTCCACCCCCCCCCCCCCACTTCTGTGTTCTCACCCTCAGCGGACGCTAAGCTGGAGTAGTTTATGTCCTGCAGGAGCGCCAGGCTCTCGCTGACTCGCCTCCAGGATTACCTCTTCTCTCTGCCTGAAATGCTTCTGCACTCTGAGTGTGCCAGGTGAACCCTTAACCCCCATTCCAGGGTCAGTTCGAACATTGCCTTCTCTTGGACCAGGCTGAGTTAGAGTCCCCATTTCTGTACCATGACCAGTTCATCTATTTACGTATGTATGGTCGTGGTTTTTCTGGTCTGCCTTCCCTTGAGAGCAGGGACTCTTCCTGCCCAGCTTGGCACCATCAGCTCCCGTACGAGGCTAAGCACTGGTGGACTTTAAGTGCTTATTTAGGAATTGAAGGACATTGAAAGTGACCAGTGCAGAGCCTGGCTTATGGGAGGAACTCAGTAAAAAGATCTTCCTGATTTTGCCACTAAATAGCTGGTCGATTTGGGTGAAGCCTATTACCTCTCTGGGTCTTAAGTTTTTCATGAGAAAAAAATTCATAGATAATTTTATATATACATAAAATTTATACAGGCAGAGCTTTGGAGACATTGTGGGTTCACTTTCAGACCACAGCAATGAAGTGACTATCAAAATAAAGTAAGTCACATGAATTTTGGTTTCCTGCTGAATATAAAACTTCTGCTTATACGATGCTGCACTGTGTTAAGTGCACAATGGCATTGTGTAAACACCATGTGCATACTGTCATTAAAAAAATCCCCTATTGCTAAAAAAATGTCATCTGAGTTCAGTGAGTTGTGATCTTTTTACAAGTAATATCAGAGATCACTGATCACAGATCACCATGACAAATATAATCATAATGAAAACATTTGCAATATAGTGAGAAGTACTGAAATGTGACCCAGAGACATGAAGTGAACAAATGATCTTGGAAACACAGTGCCGATAGACTTGCTCAATGCGGGGTTACCACAAACCTTCAATTTGTTAAAAACTAAAAAGCATAATATCTGCCAAGTGCAATAAAATGAGGTTTGCCTGTAATAGTAAGAAATAAATGGAAAGCAATTTATAACACAATTTCTTGTGTCCCATACAACTACAGTAAATAATGTAATGAAGGAGTCAGATGTTTGCACTTATAAAGAAGACTCTTGAGAGTCCCTTGGACTACAAGGAGATCAAATCAGTCAGTCCTAAAGGAAATCAACCCTGAATATTCATTAGAAGGACTGATGCTGAAGCTGAAGCTCCAATACTTTGGCCACCTGATGTGAAGAACTGACTCCTTGGAAAAGACCCTGATGCTAGGAAAGATTGCAAAGTGAATTTAATTCCTATAATCAAGGATTTGCAGCGTTGGGAGAACATGACTAACTTTCAGTTACAAAGGAACTAGAAAGGACTTTCTCGAGACTCCTGCATATCTTGAATTCCCCTATCCTGGTTTCCCTGATGTCGCCTGTAGTTTGTAATTGGACATTTTATAATTTGCCACAATTATTTGCTGGCTTTGCACACTCTTCTTCTTGGGGACTGGTGTCCTATTATCTGTCAATGACACCAAGCTTATCACGATGGTAGGACTGTAAAAAGTGCTCCACATGCTCCACAAAGAAGTTGGATTAAATAGATGAATATAGTTGTCATTTGGTTGCTTAGAGCAGAGCTCAGCCAACTTTCTCCATAAAGGGCCAGAGAGGAAGTATTTTTGACTTGTGGGCCTGGTGACAACAAATCAGCTCCACTGTAGTGGTGGAAAAGCAGCTATAGGCTCTGCGTAGTTGAGTGAGGGCCACTGTATACCAATAAAACTTTATTTACAAAAATTGACTGGGCCAGCAGGATGTTTCCTGACCTCTGGCTTATACTATGGTGCTAATGAGGCCATTATCAAGACTCACTTTGGGTCTTCATTGGTCAGTTTAATTGTAGCACTAAAATTTCTAACCCTGGCCAATAGTCTTAAAGGTGCATTGTCCGTGCGGGAGAACTGACCAAAGCGGAAAGACAGAACGTGTATCCACGCAGCTTGTGGATCATATAATTCAGAACCGCCACTCACACTGCCTTCTTTAAGAGCACAGTCTTTCTAGGGCAGCTGAGTCCTGTTGTCTTCCCATCAATAGGGATGAGCATGGCCATTTATTTGAGTATCTGCCATGTGCCAGGTATTTTATATGTTGTCCATTATTTCATTAAGGACAATTATCCTCAGAGGCATGAGTGTTATCATTTCTGCTTTTCAAACGAAGAGACTGAGTCACAGGAAGTTAAATAATTTGCTCAAGGTCACAGATGGGACATCATGAATTCTATGTCGGCCTTTCCAACACCAAAGTTTGTTTTCTTTGCACTCCACCATCACAGAGTTATTATCGTAATAACTCTGATGCTGGTGTATGAAAAACCAAACAGAATGTAATGTTCCTGGCGAGGCAGGCTGATGCAGCAAGTTAGTATTTATGGTCTTCCAGTCTTAGCTGAATTTCTGCTGTTGACTTTGTTAATTATGACAGTTCTTCTTTTATAGTCATTAGAGCCTGTCACTGAATTATGATCTTACATCGTCAAGTATATTTAAATCACAGAGATTTAACTTTGGAAAGAATCACTCCTAGACATACAAGTATTTTTACACAGTAGTCATTGTAATACAACTGTAGTCTCACTTAAACTAATGGGAAATTTAAATGGGGCGAACATAATAATGATTCTCATTTTCCCTTTGCAGTGTTTGTCTCTGTTGTGGTAAACCAATGTGAGCCTCACTGGAGTTTTAAAAACTGGTCATCTCTTTTCTGTACTTGTAGCCATCCTCAGGGTAAAGATACAGTTATGAGAAGTTAAAGAAGATTCTATAATTCAAAATCCCCTTATATCTAGATTGTATTACTAAGACTAGAAGGAAGTGAAAATTGGGGCAAAGAAAACATGTTTATCTTCAGAGTTTTAAGCTTGAGTTTCCTAAGGCTGGTTAATTGTACTTGCCATTTGTTCTGTCTTCTTGCCAAACCATGGTATAAATCTAGATTCATCTTTCTTTCTATCTTGCTTTTTTTTTGTTTCTTTCCTTTTTTCCCCCTTTTTCTTCCCTCCTCCACTCCCTCTCTTTATCTGGTTATGTATCTCTATGTCTGTTCATCCATCCATCTATTTCTAGATATCAGTCTAGCCTCCAGGGTTTTAAAAAAATCTTTCTTTGTCTATGTTGTGTCATGCGCCATCTTGTGTTCTGGCACGTGGACTCCCTAGCTGTGGTGCTTAGGATTCGTTGTTCAGTGGTATATGTGGGAGCTTAATTCCCAGCCAGGGATTGAACCTGTGTCCCCTGCATTGCAAGGTGGATTCTTAACCACTGGACCACCGGGGAAGTCCCAAACCTTCAGTTTTTAATTGTGATCTATCGGCTGAGTTCTCCCATGCTGCCACCGACTCTGTCATACCTGTATTGTGCTTTTCTCACTCATCTTCAGTTTATACCTGCTTCTCTAAATAGTCACGGTTATTGTCCTGTGCAAAAGAACAAAAGTATGCAGATGTCTTGTCTATCATAGTTGTGTCCACTGTTTGCTTATTCCAGCATTTCCATCACAAAGATTCTGTGTTGTGACATGGAAGAGCCCAGGAATGTGCTGGAAATGAATTCCACTGAACTTGGTGCCTTTTGTAGTAATTTTCCAAAAGACTGGGTTAAAAATCAACAACAACAACAACAACAAAAAGCACACCCCAGTGACCAGCCAGAGAAGTTTGTAAATCCCAAAGATCACCATCTTTTGCTCAGGCGGAATACAAACTAATGCATCATGCTTTGAACATGTGAAAACCAAGACCTGCTGTGAGATGCTTCAGTTTTGGACCAAAAGGCTTCAAAGGCTTCCCGGTCTCTAAATGAGGCTTTGAAGTAAAGCACTGGGGAGGGGGTAGCAGGGAGGGATGGGAGCGAGCTCACCCCTCTGCGAGGCCACTGTGTTATTTCAGGCTTTTGATTTCCAGCTGCAAAGCAAACAAGACCCCCCGGTGCTCTGACTTACCCCAGGTTATCTTTATGGACAGAAGGGGCTAAATTTCCAACTAGGCCAAAGATAGAGCTCATCAGTCCAGTTTATTTATGTATCCAGACATCTGCAAACTTGTCCTTATTTTGATTTCGTTATCATCACAACACCCTTTGACATGGCATTTGGTGTTGTGAAAATGAAAGCCTAATGATATGCGTTCGTTTGAAAATATGCTGTGGCGGAAACCAGTGATAGGCAAAGCATTGACTGGCGAAGCCAACTGCAAGCTTCTTTCTCCTTTCTGCCTCCCCAGGTAGAGAGGGAGCCACACATTCACTTTCCCAACTGCACTTGCAGCTAGGGTGGACATGGAACCCAGTTCTAGCCAATGAGATGTTTGTCCTACTGGCTTTTGGGAACCCTTTCTGTTTTCCCTGGTAAAGGGGACATTTGGGCTGATGCCCTCTTTTCCTTTTTTTTTTTTTTCCCCTTTATTATATGCGGATAAGCTGCCTGGAGCTTCTGCAACCATTTTGTGACCAGTGATCATTCTGAAGATGAAAAGTCAATGTGCTAAGGGTGCTAGTGATGATGGGAGGAAAAGATTGAACATTAGGTCCTTGATAGTTGCATTGAGTAGCCACACCAGCATTAGTTGTAACCAGTTTTTGGACTCCTTTGTTCTGTGAGATAAATGAGCCCTTGTTTGTTTCAGCCACCGTTTGTTGGGGACTCTGTTATTTGAAGCTGAAGGCCTTCTTAACTGATACAGATAAAGTATAATAGTCAATCAACGGTAATGCCAGGAGAGTTATTTCTGACTTTCACTTTTAGCTATGAGACCGAGTTTCAGATGCACACCACCAGTCTTCTATTAATTAAGGAACATATCTATGGAACAGTGAATCTGGCTTCACAGATCTGACTTGATGCTCCTTGTGGGCTGGTTAGTGCATTGTCAAGTAATTAAGGATGCCACTAAGATACGCACATTTTCATTGAATTGAATTTTCATTGAATACCTTCTCACTCATTTCCTCAGGTTAATTTATTTGATAATAAAACATGTTCTTTTCTTCTCAGGGCTCCCAAGAATACGTTTACTGTTGGAAAAACATCAAGTTATAAAAACCTTATGTTATAAGAACTTTTAATGGGAAGTACTTTGTAACCCTTATACCAACCACTGAATATACATAGTAATCCATACAGACAAGAAGAAATTCTGAGCGATTAAAGTCAATAAACCTGCATACTTGACCCTCAGCCAACAATATGTTGCTTTTTTTCTGAACCAGACATGTGATTTCTGAGGTACAGTGCTTTTTTGTGTTCAGCCTTCATGGTTTCCTGAGAATCTAGAGGAAATGCCAAGCTTAAAGGAAGCAAGAAGCTCTTCTCCTCCATATTTTCTTGGTCTGGGCAACAATCACTGTTTGTCTTGCTCCCTCTAAGGAAAGTAAGTCACCAAATCCATTTTCTATTTTGCCAGAGGGAAGAGGACTTTATTACTTTCGTTTGGTGTTCCCAGAAGAGTAATTAAATGTGATCTACAAGGCAAGTTTAGGAATTAGTCTGGGGGTCTAACTCAAGCTTCTCTTTTTATATAACTTACATTTTGAAGAACTACAGACCCAATTTACAGATAAAGTAATTCCTTTTAATAAGAATGAAATATGTACCTGGAGAACTATGTACTGCTTCGATGTCATCCTAAAATGAGAATGTCTGAGTAGCTGGAATTTAGAAAGTGTTTCACTGGTATCATCATCTAGTTTCTAGAATGTGCCTCCCTCCATGATCCATAGTCTATTAACACATCCATTATACAAACGTGAGGCAGTTTGTAGTGAGGTGGATGGACCTAGAGCCTGTTATACAGAATGAAGTAAGTCAGAAAGAAAAAAAAAACACAAATATTGTATATTAATGCATATATATGGAATCTAGAAAATGGTACTGATGAACCTGTTTGCAGGACAGGAATAGAGACGCAGGTGTTGAGAACAGACTTGGGACCCAGCAGGGGAAGGAAGGCGTGCGGTGAACTGGGAGAGGAGCATTGACGTGTATACACTGCTATGTGTGAAACAGACAGCCGTTGAGAAGCCGCTGTATACCACAGGAAGCTCTGCCAGGCGCTCTGTGATGAGAGGTGGGATGGGACGACATAGAGACGGAGGGAGGTTCAAGAGGGCGGGGACATATGTTTACTTATGGTTGTATGGCAGAAATCACCGCAACGTTGTAAAGCAATTATCTTCCAATTGAAAATGAAATTAAGAACCGCCAGCCCCGCCCCTCCCCTACCCCCGCCCC
>SJYQ01017140.1:0-16756 GCA_006410935.1 Redunca redunca | reverse complement strand
ATTTACATTTACTGCTCTTCAGTTTAATTCTGATTTCTCTTTCTACTATTTTAGAATCCCAATGAATCCTTATTCTGTCATCTCAATATTCTTCTCAGTTTTGTTTCATGCATTAAAGCAATAGAATGGGGGGAGGGATGACTTTTTGATGAATGTCTATGTTAGTTCTGGTGTTTTCCTAAGCTCTCACCAAGGTCTGTTCAATAATCAGTTTGGGAATTTCCCTGGAAGTCAACAGGAAGCTGATGGATTGGCAGCTTTCTACGTCGCTGTGAGCAACCAATTCTCCCTTTTATGACCATCAGGAAACAGTTTTCTATCTTTAGCCTTTTGGCATTTCCTCTGTTCTCCAGGGGATTGTGATGACCATTAATGTAGCTTTCTGATCTCTTCTTCTGTTGATTTTGGTGGAAATTTGGGAGGCCAAAGACTTGTACTCATTTCAGGCAACTTGGTATTCTCTAAATATCTCCTCATTTCTCTGGGTTTTTTGGTCTCTTCTAGTTTTAATCTCATTTTCCTTCATGGAGACAAATGAAACAAGATGAAAATGTAGTTATTTTAACTCCCTACATTACTGACATCACCAAACCTCGCTGAGCATCCCTTTCTCGTGGTATTCTTGTGGGGATAAAAGGAGTGGTGCAGAGCAAAGAGCCAGGTGTGAGATAACTGGTAGTGAAGGGCGGGGCCTCAGAACTGCTGCTCAGAGCAGGTGATCCCTGGGGTTGGACACCACTGATAGAGGAGGTTCTGTCAGGGAGGAAGGGCGTATAACAGTTGCTCTTTGGGGAAATGATCTCTGCACACGTTCTTATTGCCAAGTGTTCTGTTCCTTCTGGGTGAACAGCCAAAGGCCAGTCTTCCGTTCCTGAGAAAAACTGAGACAAATTAGCCTCTGTGGACTACATGGAAAGAATCCAGATGTGGGCACCTAGGTACCAAAGGGCAAGGGGGCTGAGATTCAGGGAACCCAGTGGTCAGCAGTGCAGCTTGGCATCCGCAGTCAGACAGACGCAGGAGGGGATTGGTGGGCATTCGAACGACTGAGGATGAGAACTGCAAACTGACAGCATGAACAGCTCCGTCCAACCTCCACACCGAGAGACTTGGCTGAACTCTAACACGGCTCGCATTAGCTTAAAACCCTGTTCCTAGGATGACGACCCAGCCCCCTTGAAACGCCTGCCTCAGAAAGCTCAATGCCAGAGGCTTCCCTGGTGGCCAGCTGTTAGAACTCAGTGTTCCCAATGCAGGGGGCCTGGGTTCCATCCCTGGTTAGGGAAGAGCCCAAATGCCGAAATTAAGAGCACGGAGGCTGCAACAAAGAACCTGCTTGCTACAAAAAACAAACAAACAAACAAACAAAAAAAAACAACAACAACAAAAAAAAGAACCTGCTTGCTACAACAAAGACCTGGCAGAGCCAAATAAATAAATAAATATCAAAACAGAAAGCTCAGTGCTAAAAGAATTTACTCTTTGTTCTAGCCCAAACCTAACTACAGACCCCTGTATCTTTGTATCAAACAGATCCAACCAGTCCATCCTAAAGGAAATCAGTCCTGAATATTCATTGGAAGAACTGATGCTGAAGCTGAAACTCCAAAATTTTGGCCACCTGATGTGAAGAGCTGACTCATTTGAAAAGACCCTGATGCTGGGAAAGACTGAAGGCAGGAGGAGAAGGGGACGACAGAGGATGAGATGGTTGGATGGCATCACCAACTCAATGGACATGAGTTTGAGCATGCTTCAGGAGTTGATGATGGACAGGATGGCCTGGCATGTTGCAGTCCATGGTGTCACAAAGAGTCAGACATGGCTGAGCAACTGAACTGAACTGAACTGACTTCTTTACTTCAAGTATTAACTTTAATAAATTTACAGCTGTAAGTCTTTTCTCTGTCCATCTGTGCTCCATTTCCTATAACCCAGAAATGTTTTGCTCAAGGACCTGGAAGCCATCCCTTTGAAATGCAGTCATCAAGAAGGGTAGCCCTTGTCTCCCAGTCTCTGTGGGAAGAGAGGCGTTTAGCTCTCATGCACACCAGTTGGCAGACATAGTTGCTTGATTGCAGTGACCGATCACCCCCCTTGACATTCTTCAGGACTTTTCTTTGAGCCCACACCAGCATTTAAAAAGCTTCTCACTTTTTATTTTAGCAGAGTGGAGCTTGGCTTACACTGGGGTCTCCCCTTCTGCAATAGCTTGAATAAAAACTGTTTTACCATTTTCAAGTAAGTATGCAGTGAATAATTCCTCTTCAACAAAGAGTTCAGACCATGGTTGGTCTGCGATAGTAGGGTGCAGTCAAACTTTCAAGATGGGAGGTGTCAGTGCATCCAGTATGGTGGCCTTCGAGTGGCACAAGGAGGAGGTAGGAGGTGGGTTTTGTGACAATCGTCTTTGGGGGCAAGATGAACAGTTGCTGGCCTGGTGATAACATTATCAGAGTGTCAGATCATTGAGGTGATAACAGAGATAGTTCATAAATCATGAACCCAACCGGAGGCTTCTCATGGGTACTACAGGGCCCTATTTTTAGCTCTGTTACCCTTTGTATCAGTCGTTTAGAGAAAGGTTTGAAAGGGATGTGAATAGCACTTGTGATGGTCTGATTATGATTCCAAATAATCTAAACGGTTTGACTAAAGAGTTAAAATGGTCAGGCAGAAATGGGATAGGAAGAAGTACAAAGATACCGATACTCAAAGCGGGGCAGGCTTCGCATGGCCCAGTGCAAAGTGGAAACGAAGGGTCTGGGATGGGGAAGACAGCCTCCCTCATACAGGCCCACTGCCCCACGTGCAACATCCACTTCAGGATGCTCCCTTATCTGGGTCAAGAGTGGGTGAGAGGATGAACGTGCTGTGGTACCCATGAGGCCAAGGCAAGAGGGCCTCCACTTTGCTGTGCCCAAGACACCATGGGGGTCATGCTTGACCCTAACTTTCCCTGAGCCTCTTGTCCAGGCCTCTGCTGAGGGTGAGGGCGACGGTGGCTCTGGGATGAGGGTGCAGCAGGGTGGTGAGCTGAGACGGAAAGCCCATCTCACGCGGTGAGGGAGACAGCGGGAGGCGGCCTATTGGGAAGCGAGGCTACAGACTCTGCAGGTACTCGGTTGTCCTGTGGACATAACACAAGTTCAAAGGCAAAATCATTAAGGATCTCAAGGCAGTAGCCGCAGAGCTTAAAATCCCAAGTCCGGGCCCTTCTGAAGGTAGGTCTTGTGTGAATGTGCTGGTCACAGGCCCACAAAGCTGACATTGATTCTAAGGCAAAAAACAGTGTTGAAAATGGAAAGAATACCTTTCTTGAGACAAACCAACTTGAGCTGATGGATGGACCTACAAAGAAGCGTGAGAAAAGCTAAAGACAGATTGAATACTAAGTGTTGAGAACTTTGAAAGGCAGACTGAGGATTCAGATATCGGCTTGAGGGGGAGAGGAGGAGGGAAAGTTGAGAGCAGGGGAGTGACAAGGTGAACGGGGCATTTTGCAGCATTGATTTCCAGGGAGATGTGTTTTAGAAGCTTGCGCCTTTCAACTATTCTTTTTTGTTGTTTTCATACATAAAAACTGAAGAAACGCTCTTTTTGGATCAAAGAAGGGCAGTTGCCTGGAAGGCCTCTTGCGCTCACTTTTTCCTCCTTGTTCCATGCACGAAATCTGCCGGAACTTTTGACTTTCTGCTCTTCCTTGCTTCTGGATTTTAACACCAGCAAATTAGTGTGTAAGATGTCAGCAAAAAATGACTTTCACAGGACAGAATGACCTTGCATTTTGGGTCAGCAGAAGAGCAAAGCAACAGACATACTAACTGCTGAATTACAGTGAAGCTGTCTACGATCCTTTGAATCTCTCAGGGGAATCACAGTGAAACAAAATGAGAGCAGTAGCATCAAGCAACCAGCTTTGCACGCAGACAACAGGTGGAGATAAAAGCCAAACCCTCAACTTCCCTCAAAATATCAGAAAAAAAATGCGATCTTTCTGTTCCCCAGGGACCGGTAATAATTTTCATCTACAGTTCTTCTCATCTTAGTAGCAATTTATGAAAACGGGCATTTCCCTGGCAAACACACACACACACACACACACACACACACACACACACACACATGCACCCACAGGCACACCCTGTAATCTCTTATCCCAGATATACATAGATTGAAGCTACCAGGGAATCAGTAATACAGTTTAAACAGTAGTTGTTGAGAATGTTTTTGTTGTAAGAAGGAAACTCTATTAGGGTGGTGTGTAGCCAGAATAAAGGCTTTTATAGCGCTGAAAGCTTTTGGTAGAAAAAAAGCTCTGGGCCTCACCCGAGACAGAAAAATGAATACAAACTCCCAGCAGAGTTTTGTTTTCTCTCTGTCATCCTCTCACTTGCATGGCCTTGAGCAGTCAACCCATTTCCTGGTTTGTCAGGTTCTGACTAAGAGTCTTCTCCCAGTTGACCTGGGCGTTTTGAAGTAGTCTTGGCAAACAGGGAGCTTGCTTTACCCTCCGGGTGATGTCCCCATCCCTCCTTCGTCCTGTGGTCTCTTTCCACTCTTTGGAGCAGGTCTTAGAAACATGGCAGCTGTTTGGACGGCTCCCTGTGGAGGGAGGCTCATTTCTTCAGCGATGGCCACTGGACCGTCATCGTGGGTGCTGTTCTGTTTCATAGACAGCATGGGCTTTCTGCACAAGTGTGCTAGAAAAGGGATCAATGTAGGAGTCAATCCAACCGGGGTCTGGACCCTGGCCCTGCCCTTTCAGTTCTGTGACTTGTGATGGGTGACACGGCTTTTCTCCCTCCTCTGAAAATGGGGGTGCTGATGGCCACCCCCCCCAACAGAGGTGCTGTGAACATGAACCAAAGACACATGCATCACGCACAGGAACGCGGTCGGCCCCGGGAGACTCCTACTCCCTCCATTCGCCCGCCTTACCGTCTCTGTTGCCTGTAGAGTCCGGGTTAAAGCTTGTGCCTGCCTAGGACTAGACATGCCTTCCTGAATATCAGAAGCCCTGAGATGGCTTGTTTGCTTCTCCGCAAGATGTCAGCACGGTCAGCTCCCTCAGGGAGACCTCTTAGTTTGACTCAATTAAGTTGGAAGAGTTTATCCTCTTGTTGTTTCTTTATTGGCTCGGAGATAAAATTGTCATCAGGGCAAGTCTGGAACTTGTCTGATAATCTGTTTTTAAGAGAATGCCTCTTCTGGCAGATGGCCAAGCCCTTGGAGCATCTCAACCACCACCATGGGTCTCCCTGGACCCATGTTCTGATGTCCACTGGGAAAGGCTGTGTTCGTTCAACAATCTTTATTTCTATGAATCAAAGTATACATTGGGTAACTGGCCTACCATCTAATAATTTGCCCAAATAATGGTTTTATAGTGACTATTTAAAAACTAGCTATTATTTTTATAAGATATTTCTCAATGGCTTATGTTAAATAATAACCCTATACCAAAAAAAAAAAAAAAAAACCCTCATTCAGCTACCTTGACTTAAGACTGGTAACCTCATTTTACTCATTTTTAATGTAAGTTTGACAAGGAAGTTATATCATTCAAAGTGAATTGGGTGTTTATTATTATTTTATAGCCACAGTGGGTATTTTATAGCATGTGCTTAAAACATTAGGTTAAAATTATTCTGTCTGTGTTCTAAGCTGTATGGCTTCAATTATCCATCTATTTTCACGGAAGGACAGACCTACAGTGAAGAAAGTTAAGATCTTTCTCAGTTCAGCTGCCTGTGGAAATTAGGTGTTCATCTCTGGAGGGCTCCCCGATTTTCCTAGGAGGTCATCTGTTAAGACAGTGGTTGAGCTTCTGACTTTTAACATAGAAGAGCTCCATTGCAGAGATTTGTTTTCAAATATAACCTTAAACTCACTTTTGGTCAATACTTATGAAAAATGCAAATGAGAAAGATCATATTTATGAAGGATTGTTTAGATGCTGGGCAAGCTATTCTGTTTGATACACTACAATCTCTCCATGGTTTAAATTAGGAATTTAAAGAGCCTGTTCCTGAAGCATGATACCATCAACACTGTAAACACTCAGAACAGTCATATGGAATTCACTGCTGTATTTATTGTTATAATGTTGCTGAGACAGTGTTCACTCCATCACCCCTTGAGTTCTTAGAAGACAAAGAAGAGAACTTTTCTTAGTTCTTAAAATGAGACATTCTAGTTGGGTTTCTCTGTTATTATTTTGTGGGCTCTGTGAGTCACTAGGTCCCTCCTCCAGTTATACCAAGGAGATTAACCGAGTGCGTGGGTCACTGGGGGATTATTTTCGAGTTCTTTCTGCCATACCCTTAGTATTCTCAACTTCAGGAGTCTCAGTCTTAAACTATAGCCTCTTATTGACAGCTCACTTCTTGTTCTATGACTTTTTGTCAAGTTTCTAAAACCTATTTTTATTAAACATGAATCTTATTGGAAAGAGACATTTTCCATATGGAGACAAAATTGAAAATATTGAACTTTGGGGTTTTACTTTTGAAATAATTTGCAGGGAGAAGTAGACCTGCGAGGTGTTTTTTTCTCACCGTAGTTGTCCTTTTTGTTTGTTTTTAGTGCTTTTTTTATTGGGGTAAAAGTCACACAATATAAAATAGACTCTTTTAATCATATTTAACTATAGTTTAGCAGCACTGAGTACTATCCCATAGCTGTGCAATTCTCATTATCATCCGTCTCCTGAATTTTTCATTTTCCTAATCTGATACTCTGTCCCCATTACACACTAATTCCCTGGGCATCTACCAATGCACTTTCTGACTCTATTAGTTTGACTTTTCTAGATGAGTCAAACAGGTGGAATCAAACACTATTTGCCTGCACCTAATGTATATTTGGTTCCATGACTTTGATAATGTCTTGAACTCGCTAGAACCTATAGTTTATTGATCTGACCATATTTTTATGTCCCATATTCTCATCAGTTCTTTACTTCCCTCCTTTCTCAACTTATGATCAATCACTATCATCACTCATTGAAAAATCCCATCAGTTCTATTCTCTCTCTCTTTTGTTTTATTTGCTTGGCAAAACCCCCAACACCAGTTAAATCCTGCTCTCCTTTTCCCCATGCCTACATCCAAGCAGATAAAAGTGGCTGGAGAAAAGCATACTCCTATGCTGACCAATCTTCCTTAAATCTGTGAGTGCTAATTTAAGTAGGCTCTTAAAGCTGGCAGGCACTCAGAGAACACTTGCCTGCTTTTAAACACCTAAACTTTTAGACTTAGAACAAAGCTATTCAAACCTGTTCTGCTTGCAAATCTCCTAAAATAATTTTTCAAAACTATGTATCCTCTTGCATATTTTAAACAGTTATTTAAATTTTCACCAGAAATCTAAATAGTTGAGAATCTTAATTATAGTGTATTGCAAATATATATCTTTTTAGTTGCTAAACTTTTATATTACTCTAAGGGAAATAACCATCAGTATCCATTTTTAAAAATGCATAAATAAGTTCTTCTTTATCAATTAGAAATTTTATATCAGTCTAGTTTTTCCTTGAACTCATATTTGCACTCTACTTGTAACAAAGATTTTTAGAATTTATGTTATAATTCAAAGTATTTTATTGTTCATCCTATCATTGCTTTGCTGCCAAAAAGTGCATATATGGTTAAATTAAAATTGGCTTAAATATCTTGATTGTAAGTCTCTAAGTGTTCAATTTATTCATATTGAAATATTACTATAATCATGATTAGCATCAAAGTTACCAAAATTATGTATATATTTTGCATATTTTAGTAAATAATCATAAAGCATGAACAAATAAAAATGTTAAAATACATCTTATAGTAACCATAGAGCTGGTGTGTATTTTATAAAAATTTGTTTTGAAAAATTTGAAAAATTTTAAATTTGCAACGTTGTGAGCATGGCACAATGAACAACCACATACTCTTCCCCTAGACACAACAACTGTTAACATTTGCCTTATTTGCTCAGTTTCTCTCTGTATAGTTTTCTTTGCTTGTTGACCCACTTGAGAGTGTTCAGCTAGGACCCTTAATAACACATGGGAAGGTAGAGTGTGTGGAAAGCAGAGTGTGTGGACATGATACAGATTGTAGGGAAGGTGTGGTGGTGGGCATACCAAAAGCTTCCGACTCCTTTGTTTTCCTGGGAAAGAGGAATCAAGAGTCTGGGGGAGATGTTGCTGGAAGTTTATGGAAAGAGATGAAGGTACAACTCAGGTCAGTCAGTGGACTTCAGTCCTGGGTCTAGACACCCTTGGGGGTATACAAAGACCTTCAGGAAGTACAAGGACATATACAGCTTTTTTTTTTTTTTTAATGTGGGTCTTTTTTTTTTTTTTTTTTTTNTGGGTCTTTTTTTTTTTTTTTTTTTTTTAGTCTTTATTGAATTTTTTACAATATGGCTTCTGTTTTACTTTTTGGGCCATGAGGCATATGGACTCTTAGCTCCCCCACCAGGAATTGAACCTGTACCCCCTGCATTGGAAGGCAAATTCCCAACCACTGGACCGCCAGGGAAATGCACATGATCTGTTTCCACGTGCATTCTCTCCTTAGAACGCTGCCTGCTACACTCTCCATCTTCCCAACTTTAAGCATCCGTTATTAGGCCCATATCCGCTATCTATAGCTCACTTCTACTTCCATGACTTTAACAATGTCTCAATGTCTTGGACTCACATTTTCCCACTTGATGAACTTTATTTACTAACCTTCCAGGACATCACATCGTTCCCACTTTCCTCCTAATTCATTGCTTACTCTTCCTAGGACTTCTTTGCTTGTTTATCTTTATTCCTGGCTGTTAAATGTTGGCACATTTAGGGCTGAGACCTCAGATCTCTTCTCTTCGCTATTGTTACCTAGGTTATCTTATCCAATTTCATGGCAATACAACCATCGATGTACTCTCAACTCCTAAATTTGCATCTCCAGACTGGCCTCTTCTCTGAGATCCAAACTTGCATATCTAACCACCTCGATAAAAATCTCCATCTAGGTGTATACTGAGCATGTTGAATTTAACATTGTCAGGACCAAACTCCTGCTGGTTTCCTCTTGAAACCTGTTACAGCAGAGGTCTTTACACCCAGTAAATGCAATTCCATCCTTACCAATGTCCAGGTCAACATTTTTGTAGTTACTTTTCACGTTTTCACTCTTCTCTCTCTCAAACCCCACCACTGCCAATCCACTAGCAAAACCCACTGGCTCTAGTCTTTTCTCATGACCTCCATAGCCACCACCCAGGTCGTGGCCATAGCCGTGTCTCACCTGGATTTATGGATTAGCCTCCTAACAGGTCACCTTGCTTCCTCTCTGTTGAGTCTGTTCTCAACACAGCAGCTGTTGCACTGCTCAGAACCCTCCAGTGGCCAGAATCCTCCCGGTTCACCCATGAAGCCCTTCCTAAGCTGCTCCCCAGGACCTGTCTGGCTTCTCCTCTGGCCAGCTCACCTGCTCTCTCCCTGGACCAGCCATACCAGTCTGATTCCCACCACACCTGCTCTTTCCTCCTGCTTTTGCGCCTGCTCTTCCTTCAGCTCTTTCTGCCAAGGCTCACCACTCTCCCAGTTCCTTTAGTCCTCTGCCCAGATGCCACCTTCTCAGGAAGGCTTCTGATAATCTGACTGAAATCCGCAACCTCTGCCCTGTGCTCCGTAAACCTGCTCCCTGCTTCGCTTTTCTCCAGAGCACCCGTTTTCTATTGTGCTATGTTTTGCTTATTTGCTTATTATCTGTCTCCACCCAGAAAGCAGGACATTTTTTCCATCTTGGCTACTGCTAAATACTTATTCTTTGTTTTTTGCTTCACGGGCAAAGCTTCGCCTCACATTTGGGACTATCCTCAGAATTCTATTTCTTCTTCTTCTTTTTTTTTTTTTTTTAAAAAAAAACTATTTAAATATTTATTTATTTATTTGGCTCTACCTGGTCTTAGTTGCGGGACACAGAATCTTTGGTGCAGCATGTGAATTCTTAGTTGTGGTGCGTGGGATCTAGTTCCTGGACCAGGGATCAAACCTAGTACTCTGCACTGGCAGCACAGAGTCTTAGCCACTGGGTCACCAGGGAAGTCCCTCTCTTTCTTCTTGATGTGGAATGAGACATCACTTCCTCTCCCAACAGAGCCATTTCTTTTGGGTTGGCTATAGCTTCTGCAACTGAATCTCCACTGGACATGCAGCCAACCAAGTTTGGGGGGCACAAGTGAAGTTGTATTTATCAGTCGGGTTACCTCATTTATGACTCAGAAGCACACATGAAAGTCGGAGCCCGTCAGTATTGCTTCTGCCTCCCTGGCTGTTTGTTATTTTGAGTGAATTATTGGGTACATCCTGTCCCATGTCCTCCTTTTCATCGGAGGCTGACGCCCTCCACGGAAGCCAGTCTGCACGCCCTCTGCTCCTGTTTCTTCCACATCTGCTTCGGATTTCACTTGCTCTCCTGTCAAGAGCATTCTGCTGACATTTTGAAATCCTTTACCTTCGAAGCTGGAGGGGAAAAAAAAAATTGGAGTTTGAAGCATGGCACCATAAGATTTTATGGGTGGAATAAATCAGTTTGTGTTTTTATAGATTTGACAACCCCGCTTTGAAAGGCACAACTGTGAAACATCACAGATTGGAAAATGTCTTGGTGCAGCCCGTAACCTCTTCTATCAGTGACCTCACCTATTAATTATTTTTCCCCAGCACCTGAGAATTTTAAAGTGGCTGACAAATGTGTTAAGAACTGATTCAGAAGAGTTTGCATTTACACATAGTTTAAATGCACATTCAGAATGATTTCTACCTTTTAAATGTGTTGGTTATTATTCTAGGGTGTGTAACAGCGTGGCAAGAATGACATGGTTAACGCGATAATATGATCTTCCATCACTTTTATGAGACATTTGCATCCTTACATGCGACACCTAATTGACCGTTGCCCCACCAGTCCTCCCCAATGGCATCGCCTATTATACGGAATTTATCGCCAGTGCTTTCCAAGTTAGTTCAATGACATGAAATGAAAATCTCTTTTAAATGACATTCAGTGAAATCTTTTCTCTGCCTGGAAAAATTGTATTTTGAAAAATATTTGCTTGTTGTTGTACTTGAGCAAGACAGTGCCGGCGTGTGGTGTGTGTTAGGCAGGGTAGACCTGCTGTGGTTTGGAAGCACAAGTCCCAGTCCTTGTTGTGACCTTTCTTACGTATGGCAGGGCACTGCCAGTCAAGTGGCTGCTTCTGGGGAGCACAAACACCCCTCTTCACCTCCTTGGTCCAGATCTTCTTGTTCTGTGTATGTTTTTCTCTCTATCTTTCATCTCATGTGAAAAGTGAAAATGTTGGTCACTCGGTCGAATCCAACCCTTCGTGACCCGATGGACTGTAGCCTACCAGCTCCTCTGTCCATGGAATTTTCCAAGCAAGAATACTGGAGCCATGCTCTTCTCCAGGGATCACACCGTCTGAGCCACCAGGAAAGCTCTTTTCCTTATTGCCCCTCTGCTGGAGTGTCAGCTCCAAGAGGACAGTGATCCTGCTTTGTTCAAGGAGGTGTCCTCTTGGGACTTCCCTGATGGTCTAGTGGTTAGGACTTCACCTTCCAATACAGGGGCTGTAGCTTCAATCTCTGGTTAGAGAGTTTAGATTCCACATCCTTCGGGGTCAAAAACCAAAATGTAAAACAGAAGCAATATTAAAACAAATTCAGTGAAGATTTTTAAAATGGTTCACATCAACCCCCTTTTCTTTTTTTAAAGGATGTGTCCCCTAGCACATGGTAGGAACTCAATAAATCTTTGCTAAATGATGAATACTCTGACTGCCTTGACCTCGTTATTTTTGTGATTTTTGACACAATATTTCACCCGTTCCAAACCATTCAATCCTTATTCAACAAACCATTGAGTTTTTATGATGAAGCCCCAAAGAGATGCTATATTTATTTTTTTTAGAGAGGTGGATGAACTACCTCACCTAAGGACTGGCATCTCTTCCAGCTGACCAAAGGGTGGCTCTCCTAAAGTGGCCCAAAACTGGGCTTCTCAGACTGCCTAATCCAGTTGGCCCAATTTTGGGTAGGGCTGAAGAGACAAGTGAGCACAAACACTGGCTTTGATTGGGGAGGACAGCTGACTTTGTTTGGGTTTTTGACTCATTTGAGGCCCAGCATGGGGATCAATATCTGCATCTTCTGTCACAAAATGAACGTAATTAAAACAGGATGTTTAGATGTTCACCCAATGCCTTCCAGAACGGAACTGAGAAATTTACCCTCAGTCTCCTGCTTCTAAGAAGGCAATGTGGATCCCCACTAATGTCCTGACAGTCCATCCAAGGTCTCAACATGTAGGGACCACACTGACACCTTCCTGTTTGCTCTCACAGCCCCAGGGTCCAGCATCCTTTCATTCGTCAACAGTCACCGTGCTCTGTGAGTACAAGTTGGTGTTCAGCAAACATTGTTGCATGAGTCAAGTCATTCCCTCTTATTTCTGGTTAACTGGGGGCTTCCCTCATAGCTCAGTTGGTAAAGAATCTGCCTGCAATGCAGGAGAACCTGGTTCGATTCCTGGGTCGGGAAGACCTGCTGGAGAAGGGATAGGCTATGCACTCCAGTATTCTTGGGCTTCCATGGTGGCTCAGCTGGTAAAGAACCTGCCTGCAATGTGGGAGACCTGGGTTTGATCCCTGGATTAGGAGGAAACCCCTGGAGAAGAGAAAGGCTACCCACTCCAATATTCTGGCCTGGAGAATTCCATGGACTGAGTCCATGGGGTTGCAATGAGTCAGACACAACTGAGGGACTTTCACTTTACTTCCCTTCTGGTTGGTACTGTTTTGGAAGCCTGATGATACTATTTGTGGAGCCTATAGCTTACATACTTTGTGTGTGTATGGTGGAGGCAGTGTGTGTGTGGGGGTCTTCTTTAATGTAAAAGAATACAGAATGATGAATTAGGTATGGATGCAATAATTTATTTGGAATGAGTAAAGAAATTGTAACAAATTACTGGAGACCTAGAGGTTCAGGTCCCTTTTGTCAAGTTCTTTTTAGCCAGTTTGCCAGCAGTACTTTCTCAGAAATGTTTCCCTTTTCTCAACTGTCTTTCCTTCTCCTATGGCATGCTGGAACTTTGGTTGCAGTGTGTGGGCTCCTCCCTAGTTGCAAGTGTGGGGGTTTAGTTGCCCCAAGGTATGTGAGATCTTAATTCCCTGACTAGGGATTGAACTCAGAGTCTCCTGCATTGAAAGCACAGAGTCTTAACCACTGGACCACCAGGGAAGTCCCTCCTTCTCCATTTAGAACTCCTTAAAAGTCCCAGCAATGTGCATGTAAAGGACCCCAAATCTTAACCTTCATCAGCTTCATGGTAATCCTATATCCTCTTAGTGATTATTTCACTGTGGTCTTGAGAAGGCCCTAGAAAGAAGAGAGGTGGGAACGGGAGGAGAAAGATAAAGTTCTTGACTAAGTAGGCCACTGGCTCTCTAAGAAAATTCTAGACACAGTCTGAGGCCTCAACTCGACTGCAGCCCAGAAATGTCATAACACCAGGACATTCTGCACCGTCTTCTTTTGGACCCCTGCCATGGTTCCTCTGACTTGTCTCTTGTGACCAGGGTTTGGCAGCCACCGACATCCTGCCTTTGGGTTGCTCCTGGATCAAGCCTTGGGCATATGTAGAGTTGAATAAATTCCCAGGCTCCAGCTCTACTTGTTGGCGATCAGTGGGGGAAAGGTCAGGTCAATTGTTCTTACTTTCCTTCTCTTTCTCCTTCATTCTATTTTCTGTCTTCTCAGAGAGGGGAGCAGTGTTTGAGTAGCTAAGTCCTCTGTTCCTCTTCTGAAACCTAAAAACGTGTTCTGTTTTATAGGAGCATGTGATAGTCATTTTCTTCTTTTGTGTCCTTGAGTCTTTTCAGTTTCTTTACAGATATTTAAGACCACACTTGCATCATACATCAGATGTTATTAGTTTTTTCCATAGCATTTCTAAGATAAAAGATTTTTAAATGCAGTCATGCAGACCGAGTAAATTCAGTAAATGTGTATGGCCTTGTGTAAGTGAAAGTGCTCGTTGCTCAGTCATTTCTGACTCTTTGCAACCCCATGGACTATAGCCTGCCAGGCTCTTTTATTCATGGAATTCTCCAGGCAAGAATACTGGAGTGGGTAACCATTCCCTTCTCCAGGGGTTCTTTCTGACCCAGGGATCGAATCCAGGTCTACGCATCTCAGGTGGATTTTTTTTTTTTTTTTACTGTTTGAGCCATCAGGGAAATCCCCATGGCCTTGTGTAAAGGGTATGACAAAGAGTTGGGATAGACAAGAACCTTCCAGAGAGTATATGCTATTTGGGGGGGCAGAGGGAGAATGAAGGATGTACCACGTAACCAAAACCAAAATCAGGGTTATGATGTTGTCATAATCAAAATAACATCAGTTCAGTTCAGTCACTCAGTCATGTCTGACTATTTGCAACCCCATGGACTGCAGTGTGCCAGGCCTTCCTGTCCATCACCAACTCTCGGAGTTTACTCAAACTCATGTCCATTGAGTTGGTGATGCCATCCAACCATCTCATCCTCTGTCGTCCCCTTCTCCTCCTGCCTTCAGTCTTCAAAATAACATAAGGAAGGTAAAAAGGCAGGGTTGGGGTAGGGTAAGGGCCTGCATCAGAGTCCAAGATGGGCAAAGAGCACGCTGGGTTATATACTCTTTGTGGAGGGGGTGGTGAATTTCATGGAACTTTAGAAAGAGGTACGATTTCAGCAGGCATGGATGGACTGGGAGAGCAGGAGAAAGGGGAACTCCTGAGAGCACAGCAGGGTGGGGGACATGCAGGGGAAACTGAGCATCTAGCTTTGCTCCAACATGAGAGAATACGTTGGAAAATATTTTTTGAAAGATGTGGCAGGGTAAATTAGGTACACATTATGGATATCTTTTTTTTACTTTGCTTTTAAAATGTTTTATTTATTTTTGGCTGTGCTGGGTCTTCACTGCTGTGTGCAGGCTTTCTCTGGTTGCAGTGAGCAGGGGGCTACTCTTCACTGTGGTATGGGGGCTTCTCGTGGTGGAGGCTTCTTTTGTTGGGGAGCATGGGCTTTTGGCTCCTGGGCTTCAATAGCTGCAGCGTGTGGGCTCTTGGGCACAGGGGCTTCAATGGTTGCAGCAGGCTCGGTAGTCATGGCACCTGGGCTTAGTTACCATGTGGCGCGTGGGATCTTCCCAGACCAAGGGTTGAACCCATATCGCCTGCATTGGCAGATGGATTCCCATCCACTGTACCACCAGGGAAGTCCCTATGGGCCTCCTTGAATCTTGGGTTTAGGAGTTGATATGAAAGAGACTGTGATAAATTGGGGAAATCACAGATCTTGGAGCTGGAAGAGCTGTGTTAAATTATGACGTTGTAATTTGTCAGCTGACAAACTCAGTGAATCATTAAACAGTTGGAGGCTGCCCAGCAGAATGGTGGATTAATGCCTGAACTAGTGGTCATTTGAGTATGGTGAGGTTAAGAATAAAGGAGTGATGTTCAGTCATTCATTCTTGCAAGAATCACTTACCCAGTGCCTAGGTCTTAGGGATCCTGAGGGAACCAGGCATTCAGGGCTCTGTTCTCAAAGAGTTGACATGTTGGTGCAGATACCTAGGTAAGATAGGCAGGGACGAGCCGAAAGGAAATAAGATAATTTCAGATAGCGATAATTACTGTGAAGGGAGGAGAAGAGACAACTGGGTGAAGAATAATGAGACAGAGCAGAAGAGCTGTATGTTTCATACTTCAGATGTTGTAGTTAGGGAAGGCTTCCTGGAAGAGTGGACAGCTGATGAAAACGGGCCAGAAGTGCGAAGCCCTGGGGTCTAGAGTTCCAGGCAGAGGCAATAGTAAAACCGTACATGAGGATCAGAAGGAAAGCCAGTGTGGGTGAGGATAGGGTAACAGTGCCGATGGAGCATGGTGGTGGAGAACAGAGCAGACAAGCCCCTGTATTGTCAGGACAGATCGTATGAGGCTGTGTGGTCAGAGGAAGAGTTTGTTTTGCATCCCAAGGGCAATGAGAAACACTCATTGGTGGTGTTAAGCAGGGGTGGGGCTGGGGCATAATTTATTCTGTGAGAAAAGAATTGTGGTGGACAGAAATGGAAGGGGCAGACCAGCCCAGGGACCACTGTGGTGATGTCGACAGACAATGGCGGTGGCTAGGCAAGGTGGCTGTCGCGAGACAGAAACCCATGGCTGGATCTGGGCTATTTGGAGCATTATGAAATTGCTGATGGGTTAGCTGTGACCACAGATAAAATGTGAAGTGAAAATGCTTTGTAATCTGAGAGGCCTGTGTACACACGAAAGAGTAAAGAGTCTGCGGTCCATCAGCAAAGGTGAAGGTTTTGAGCTTGGGAGTGACTCGAAGCAGCACTTCAGCCAGATAATGAAGCCTTCTTAACTCAAAGAGAACACTCAGAGTCCGGAAGGGAGGGCGTCAGGCGGTCCAGCACGTCTCAGCTTCCACAGGCACCCAGATCACCTGGAAGCTGAGTGTTAGTCGCTCAGTCTTGTCCGACTCTTTGTGACCCCAAGGGCTGAAGCCTGCCAGGCTCCTCTGTCCATGGAATTCTCCAGGCAAGAATAGTAGATTGGGTAGTCAGTCCCTCCTCCTTGAGATCTTCCCGACCCAGGGATCAAACCCGCGTCTCTTGCATTGCAGACAGATTCTTTACCATCTGAGCCACCAGGGAAGC